>CM064576.1:32235822-32290822 GCA_032716605.1 Paralithodes platypus
AGTCTCATCCTCTCATCCTCACAACAAGGCCTCACATCCTCACAACCTGACCGCTCCGTGCAACACTCAACATTTAAGGGAGTACTACTCGCTTTTTCCGGACCCCCTTCTCTTTCATGTTTAGCATATTAGTTTTGAGGTTTTAAGACGTTCGTTCCGTTAGTTTGGCGATTTTGAGACCTTTCGCCTAATTTTTTTGTCAATATTAAAACTTTTCGTGCCCTTTAGGTGTCAATTTTTTCCTGGCGAGCGATAGCGAGCCTGTAATTTAAGAGGAACCGGCCTTTGGCCGGGAAATTTTTCTACCGAAAAATTTACAAATTTATCTTGAAAGGGGGTCTAGGGGGTGTTGTTCTAAGCTTGATGGACGTCTAGCGAGGAAACTCAAAAATATATTAATATATAAATATACAGTATAGCCCACAAACCAAGCATTATCCCCTTAATAAATATACAGTATAGCCCACAAACCAAGCATTATCCCCTTAATAAATATACAGTATAGCCCACAAACAAGCATTATCCCCTTAATAAATATACAGTATAGCCCACAAACCAAGCATTATCCCCTTAATAAATATACAGTATAGCCCACAAACCAAGCATTATCCCCTTAATAAATATACAGTATAGCCCACAAACCAAGCAGCATTATCCCCTTAATAAATATACAGTATAGCCCACAAACCAAGCATTACCCCCTTAATAAATATACAGTATAGCCCACAAACCAAGCATTACCCGCTTAATAAATATACAGTATAGCCCACAAACCAAAGCATTATCCCTTAATAAATATATACAGTATAGCCCACAAACCAAAGCATTACCCCTTAATAAATATACAGTATAGCCACAAACCAAGCATTACCCCCATAATAAATATACAGTATAGCCCACAAACCAAGCATTACCCCCTTAATAAATATCACAGTATAGACCACAAACCAAGCATTACCCCCTTAATAAATATACAGTATAGCCACAAACCAAGCATTACCCCCTTAATAAATATACAGTATAGCCCACAAACCAAGCATTACCCCCTTAATAAATATACAGTATAGCCCACAAACCAATAATACTATAAAGTATAGCCACAAACCAAGCATTACCCCCTTAATAAATATACAGTGAGCCCACACAACCAAGCATTACCCCCTTAATAAATAGACAGTATAGCCCACAAACCAAGCTTACCATAAAATATACAGTATAGACCCACAAACCAAGTATTATCCCCTAATAAATATACAGTTAGCACCAAACCAAGCACCCCCTTAATAAATATACAGTATAGCCCACAAACCAAGCCATTAACCCCTTAATAAATATAACAGTATAGCCCACAAACCAAGCATTACCCCCTTAATAAAATACAGTATAGCACAAACCAAAGCATTACCCCCTTAATAAAATATACAGTATAGCCACAAACCCCTTACCCCTTAATACCTATACAGTATAGCCCACAAACCAAAGCATTATCCCCTTAAATAAATATACAGTATAGCCCACAAACCAAGCATTAACCCTTAATAATTATACAGTATAGCCCACAAACCAAGCATTATCCCCTTAATAAATATACAGTATAGCCCCACAACCAAGCATTATCCCCTTAATAAATATACAGTATAGACCACAAACCAAGCATTATTCCCCTTAATAAATATACAGTATAGCCCACAAACCAAGCATTATCCCCTTAATAAATATACAGTATAGCCCACAAACCAAGCATTATCCCCTTAATAAATATACAGTATAGCCCACAAACCAAGCATTATCCCCTTAATAAATATACAGTATAGCCCACAAACCAAGCATTACCCACTAATAAATATACAGTATAGCCCACAAACCAAGCATTACCCCCTTAATAAATATACAGTATAGCCCACAAACCAAGCATTATCCCCTTAATAAATATACAGTATAGACCACAAACCAAGCATTACCCCCTTAATAAATATACAGTATAGACCACAAACCAAGCATTACCCCCATAAATAAATATACAGTATAGCCCACAAACCAAGCATTATCCCCTTAATAAATATACAGTATAGCCCACAAACCAAGCATTACCCCCTTAATAAATATACAGTATAGACCACAAACCAAGCATTACCCCCTTAATAAATATACAGTATAGCCCACAAACCAAGCATTACCCCCTTAATAAATATACAGTATAGCCCACAAACCAAGCATTACCCCCTTAATAAATATACAGTATAGCCCACAAACCAAGCATTACCCCCTTAATAAATATACAGTATAGCAACAAACCAAGCATTACCCCCTTAATAAATATACAGTATAGCCCACAAACCAAGCATTTCCCCTTAATAAATATACAGTATAGCCCACAAACCAAGCATTATCCCCTTAATAAATATACAGTATAGCCCACAAACCAAGCATTATCCCCTTAATAAATATACAGTATAGCCCACAAACCAAGCATTACCCCTTAATAAATATACAGTATAGCCCACAAACCAAGCATTACCCCCTTAATTAATATACAGTAGAGCCGACAAAACAAGCATTATCCCCTTAATAAATATACCGTATAGCCCACAAACCCAAGCATTACCCCCTTAATAAATATACAGTATAGCCCACAAACCAAGCATTATCCCCTTAATAAATATACAGTATAGCCCACAAACCAAGCATTACCCCCTTAATAAATATACAGTATAGCCCACACAAACAAGCATTACCCCCTTAATAAATATACAGTATAGCCCACAAACCAAGCATTACCCCCTTAATAAATATACAGTATAGCCCACAAACCAAGCATTATCCCCTTAATAAATATACAGTATAGCCCACAAACCAAGCATTACCCCCTTAATAAATATACAGTATAGCCCACAAACCAAGCATTACCCCCTTAATAAATATACAGTATAGCCCACAAACCAAGCATTACCCCCTTAATAAATATACAGTATAGCCCACAAACCAAGCATTATCCCCTTAATAAATATACAGTATAGACCACAAACCAAGCATTACCCCCTTAATAAGCGCAGATGAATGTGTTTTAGAGCCACTGAGCCACTCTTTGCTTCGCTAATTTTGGCTGCTGAAGATTATGTGGATTTGTCAGTTAGTTTTTTGTTTTATTCCTGGAAAGACTTACTGTCGTGCATGAGAGAGAGAGAGAGAGAGAGAGAGAGAGAGAGAGAGCGAGCGTGAGAGTGAGTGAGTGAGATAGATATTGAAATAAAGAGAAAGAGAGTGTGAGAGTGAGTACCTATCTCGTGAGTGAATACACACTTATCTCAACCACCCACTCCCTGCAGCAGCATCACTGATTAAAATGATCGCCCAGCTCTCCCTCTGATATTAAGGACAATTAAGCTCTCATTGCATTAAGCCAACTCCAACTCTCTCTCTCTCTCTCTCTCTCTCTCTCTCTCTCTCTCTCTCTCTCTCTCTCTCTCTCTCTCTCTTAAATGTCTATAAAATCGATGTCGTGAAATATATTATAATAAAGTTATGTATTGGTCTCTGGGTCTTCTCCTGGGCGACCTACTGTAGATGTGTGTTAATTATATATTTGTATTTTATTGTGTTGTTTCTGTTTGGGCTCTGTCTCGAGTCGGCTACCCCCAGCTATGGGGTATGTGCCTGAGTATATGCATACATACGGTGGCGCTAATAAGTCATGTCTCAGCTGTCTTTACGTTTACCTCGCTCTGTGATGTATTATTGTCTGTCAGATGTTGAATAGGGTGGGTAAGTGTAGGAACATGTTTGTATATCTCGCTCAAAAAGAAGAAATCATGGGTAAATATTGCTGATACCAATTATTGATGAAAACATAATTGGTGCCTTGACACCACTTATTAGCGGGACTGTACATATTTCTAAAACTATATATAGCTATTCTGCAAACCTCTGAAAAAAATGTTTGCACAGAAAGTCTGGCAGTGAAGGTGGAGGGTTTCAGTAAAGGTAACCGAGACATGGTGGTGAACAACAGGGAAAGTGTAGCCGACGTGTGGTGGTGGTGGTGATGGTGTCATGAAGGTCTGGTGGGCATGGAAGTGTGGTGGTGATGGTGTGGTGGTCTGGTGGTGATGGATGTGTGGTGGTGGTGATTTGATGGTGATGGTGGTGTGATGGTGATGATGGAGGTGTGATAGTGAACAACACGGGAAGAGTGTAGGTGACGTGTGGTGGTGGTGTTGATGGTGTGATGGTGGTGGTGATGGAGATGTGGTGGTAGTCTGGTGGTGGAGATGTGATGGTGATGGAGGTGTGGTGATGGAGGTGTGTTGGTGGTAATGGTGTGGTGGTGATGGTGTTGATGGAGGTGTGGTGGTGATGAAGGTGTGTTGGTGGTAATGGTATGGTGGTGTGATGGTGGTGAAGGTGTGGTGGTGATGGAAGTGTGGTGGTGGTGATGGTAATGGTATGGTGGTGATGTGATGGTGATGGTGGTGGAGGTGCACTAGATATTTATGAAGTAGTCTTGGTTGGTTCTGAAATATCATCCCTCTCACTTGATCTACCAGACCCCCCAACATGTAATCTCAGTAAGCTAATACCTTCACTATATTGAGTCTCCAGCTCGACGTAACATTACCATTATACACTCAGATATTGCCTTCATCTTTAATATTAACCAAGGAGATAATACAGTGTGCAGGTGAACACTGTATTACCATCACAACTAATTTATACCGGTACACAGAGTACCATGGTATTTATAATATTTATATTCCATGCTATATGTATATAATAATGCAAACCTATTTAATTGATATATTTTTGTCACATGTGATATACACGCCTATGCTAAGTATTATTAGAGCTCAGATGATTCATATTCATCACACACTAATGAATGCTACTGATAATCTACATAACATTTAAATATAATTATAATCTGGTAAAAGTTAAGATTATGGATATGTACTGTAGTACAGGAGAACGACCATAATTGCTTACTTTGTAAATGCAGGAATAATTCATAACATCCACAACACTGTCTCATGACAAAGGGATATTCTAATATGAGTTGAAATTTATCCCCTGTCCGCCCGAGCAAAGGTGCCATGATCGTTCAGTATTGGTGTTAGGGCGCCATAAACAGTGCAATGCTCTCAGCCGGCATACATTATTTCCGGTGTTGTGATAATATATAGCCCAGTGTTTGTCTGCCCAGCCCTCCACCAACAGTCGGGTGGCAACAGGTTAATATATACACACGTTTATACGGTCGCTGGTAACCTTAATGAACATTTGTATTATCTCGATTAATCATTTTAATTTTACATTATCTACAGTATTATTGTTGTTAATGTCTTCTTTGTTGTTCATAGTCTGTTGGTCGTTTGATTGTAAACATTTCGCCTTATACACAATTACCTATCAATGTCGTTGGTATATTTTTCGGAACGCCGAAAATATTACAGATTTATCTCAAAGGGGGTCTTGGATGTATTTTTTTAAGCTTGTTGGAGGTCTAGGGAGCAAACTAAAGATATTATATACAGTATATATATTATATACAGTATATATACATTAATAAATCAATCAATAGCTGAACAAATAAATACAACTCTCCCCTTAATGGTAGCCTCTCCTGGTGGCATTAATCTTTTCTATTGGTCCACAGGGAGGAATACTTCTCAATCAATCAGTCGGGTTTCTCTGGCCAGGCTGGACTTTATTTGCCCCCCCCCCCCCCCCCACCCCCCTCCCCCCCCCCCAATAATAATAAACTGCGTATATTTGGTGTTGGCTTTGATCAGGTCTGGCAATTACTCTCGTACCCCTTTAGGCTGGGTCGGGATTTAATATGGGGTTGATTTATTTATATGACGTGTTTTCAGTTGTCTTCCTTTATGAATAAAATGCGTTGGTTATTGAAACTAATATTGCATTTATGTTTTGCGCAATCACATTTTTCGCTCGCTTTCGCTTGCTCATTAGCTCTCTCTCTCTCTCTCTCTCTCTCTCTCTCTCTCTCTCTCTCTCTCTCTCTCTCTCTCTCTCTCTCTCTCTCTCTCTCTCTCTCTCTCTCTCTCTCTCTCTCTCTCTCTCTCTCTCTCTATGTATGTGTATGTATGTGCACTGTACAGTATGTATATATATACTGTATATATATATGTATGTATGTATGTGTATATGTATATACATATATATATATTATATATATAGTTTGGAAGGCCAGACTGCCTAGTAAGGACCTTGAGGTCTGTGTGGTTTGTGTATCTATGTAGCTCTCTCTCTCTCTCTCTCTCTCTCTCTCTCTCTCTCTCTCTCTCTCACACACACACACACACACACACACACACACACACACACACACACACACACACACACACACACACACACTGTGACACACACACTGTGACACACACACATACACATTTACGCTCGCTCAGCTTAAAGAGGATATATTTTGTCCCCATGAGGGTGAAATTGGACAACAAAGATTGCCCTGGTACTTATTGTCCCCGTTATTAATATATATTGCGTTTGTATTCGTGTTTTATTAAGGGGAGGTGGGTCGTTTCGCTACACCCCCTTCTCCCTCATGTTTAGCCCCATTAGTTTTCAGATTTTAAGATGTTTGCCCCATTAGTCTATCAATTTTATGACCTTTCGCCCCCATTTCTTTGTCAATATTAAGACCTTTCATGCTATTTCATCGATTTTTTTTCCTGGCGAACGATAGTGAGCTTATGATTTTGGAAGAACCGGCCTTAGGCCTGGACATTTTTCTATCGAAAAATGTACAAATTAATCTAGAAGGGGGATCTAATGGATGTGTTTTTAAAGTTTAATGGAGTTCTAGGGAGGAAACTAAATTTGTATTATATATATTTAAACAAAAAAAATCTATAAAAAAACTGAACCATCCTCCCTTAAAGTGCATATAACTCCAAGTATTATTACTAGAATGATTAGTTGCAACTGTACTCAAGACACTATGAATACTAAGGATGAAGGAGAGCTGGATAAATATACTGTATAGGCACGTGATAAGGAGTTGCTGGAAATCCTGTTTCATTTGTCTGGCTTCCCTCACTGTTTCTGTTTGTGTCTCACCTACACAGAGCAATCAAGCTAGCTCTGACAAACACTTCTTACTATCCATATCTCTAACACTAAACAAGCATCCCACTCATCTTTCCAATTCTGTTAATAAAAAAAAAAGTTAAATTTGGATCTCTCACTCTTTCAACTTTGGGTGAGGCACTTGTTACAGGCAGCTTTACCTGTTGTCTCATTCATACACAGGTAAACAAAATAATAAAAAGGGCGAAGTTTAGCGGACGATATTGTTTTAATATCGTTATTATCCAGATAATTGGGGACTATATATAATAAATAACGTTTTCGAATAATTTGTCTATCAATTTAAATCATATTCCTGGCATGACAATATATAGATCTGCAATATATATATATACAGTATTTACGAATGTATATCAATATTCATAATGACCCTGGTGGTATCCGTTTAACCCCTTCTGTACCGGTGATGTACTTTTCATTATATTCTGACAACTATTAGACGATTTTGTACAGCTTAGGAAGGCCATATACTCATTCAAAGGCTACAGACAATCTCAATTTATCCTTTTAGCTACCATATATCCTTCCTAAGCTTTGCTAGAATTGAACTAAAAAGACGTCGCCGGTAAAGGAGGGGTTAATCCTTCCCAAGCTGCCTAATACCGTCTAAGTATAGCTAGACTAACACATAACACACGTCGCTGGTACTCAAAGGGTTAAGGGGAGGTTTTTAGTGTGTTTCCTAGACTTCCATCAAGCTTGAAATTACACCCCCTTGACCCTCTTTCAAGATAAATGTGTACATTTTTCGGTAGAAAATTTTCCCGGCCGAAGGCCGGTTCCTCTTAAATTACAGGCTCACTATCGCTCGCCAGGAAAAAATCGACACCTAAATGGGACGAAAGCTCTTAAAAGTGACATAAGCGGGGTAAAAGTTCTTAAAATCGCCAAACTAATGGGGCGAACGTCTTAAAATCTCAAAAGCAATGGGGCTAAACATGAGGGAGAAAGGGGTAAAGAAAAAAATCCCTCAAGTGGAAATCTCCCCTTAATGAATGAATCAATATCTACTATCTATAGTCTATTTTTCTCCAGCTGAGGGTAAATTGCCATGTTACTATCTTGGTTACTCAGCTACAAGGTATATTTTGTAGTGAAATATGGTGTTAATTATGAAAACTTGGCATTAATACGACACACAGCCATAGTAGTTTCATATATCTCCATTAAGTATCGATAAATCAGCTACTAAGGGATTCACTTTATTGCTCTTACAGGAAACACTCACGTAATTCATTAATGTTAGTAAGACCAGTTGCGTCAACAATAACACGTAAGGGGGTAGTGTTTATTTGTTGCTCTATTTATTTACTTACCGGTGTTTATTTTATAGTAACCTTGCTAAACCTCCATCAATATTAAAAAACAGTGCCCTTCAAGATAAATGTGTACATATGTTGAGCTCAGGGGAGTTCGTTGTGATGCAGTGAACTAACTCATGATTCTCGCTACCATGGAATATATTACCTGTCACTTGGTAAACGAGGATTCCACACCTTCATGGCGCTATTTATCACCGTTAATGTGCCGTGCTCTCGTTATAGTAATCACAGGCAAGGCTCTATATTAAGGTTCCTGCTCTATGCAATAGTTCTATTATCCAGATAAAATCTATAATGGTTTATTTTTTGGTCGATCGTTTCATATATTTACTATTTTATAAGTGTCCTCCCTACAGCTCCATCAAACTTAAAAAACATCCCCAAGATCCCCTTTCTAGAAATATTTGTATATTTTTCGATAGAAAAATATTGCGGCCGAAGGCCGGTCCCTCTTTAATACAGTCTCGCTATTGCTCGCCAGAAAAAAAAAATCGACATTTAAGTGACACAAACAGTCTTAATATTGAGATATTGGGATGTGTGTACATGCTTAGATTGATATGCAGGATTCGAAGTTGCATAATAAATCGTAGGCAGTGTCCACCATTCTTTAACTGTCTACGTGGTGCGATGCATAAGGTGTTGATTTTCGGTGTGAGCATCCTGGATTCGAATCCACGGACTGCCACATGTGTTTGTAAATTTCATTAATCGATTTTAGGAGTATAGTTGGTTGTTGGAAGGAACATAATTATTGACAAAGAAATTGCGCAAAAGGTCTTAAAAGTTAAAACCCCCAAACTAATGGGCCGACCGTCTTGAAATCTTAAAACTAATGGGGCTAAACATGAGGAAGAAGGGGACCAGAAAACCCCCCCAACTATCTTCCCTTAATAGAGGAGAACAAGACGAGCACAAAAGTGGGCCTCACGTGCATATTCCTCTCGTTCGCGACACGAGTAAAGCCGAAGTCACACGGGCCCTTTTTCGAGCAATTTTTACGGGCAATTATGGTCTGCAAGCTTCAAAAATTACACTTTATCAGAATTCAGCCGCCTTACATTATCTACCTTCAGCCTAGTTACCGATACCAGTGCGAAAATGTCCCGAAATATTACGAGAAAAAACTTGCTCATGGAAAATTGACGGAAAAAGAGCTCGTGTGACAGCGGCTTAAGACATGTCAAGAATATAAATGGAAGTTTGGTTCGAGAGGGAGGAAGAGACGAGGTAGCAAATAAAGCGATGGTGACAAACCCAATATACGATCAGTTCTCTCTCTCTCTCTCTCTCTCTCTCTCTCTCTCTCTCTCTCTCTCTCTCTCTCTCTCTCTCTCTCTCTCTCTCTCTCTCTCTCTCTCTCTCTCTCTCTCTCTCTCTCTCTCTCTCTCTCTCTCTCCGCCCTTCACGGATCGTTCACACCAGAGAGGCTTTACGGCATACTAAATGTCAAAACAACAACAACAACAACAGTCCTTTGGTGCTCGTAAATTTGGCTTTTATCGAGAGAGAGAGAGAGAGAGAGAGAGAGGGAGAGAGAGAGAGAGAGAGAGATACGTTGGCTACAGTATGAAGCACGAAAGAAAATACAACTACTTATATATTGACTCATTCTCTTTAGCTATGTTTAGACGATTTTGAGCAGTTTAAGAAGGATCTGTGGTAGTAAAAAGGGTTAAGAGAGATAGTTCGAACCTGTTGATTGCTGGAGGCCCTTTCGAAACTGCACAAAAGTCGTCTAATAGTAGCCAGAATAAAGTACAAAAGACGTAGCCGGTACAGAAGGGGTTAAGGGGAGGTTTTTAGTTGATTCCCTAGACTTCCATCAAGCTTAAAATTACTCCCCCTAGACCCCCTTTCAAGATAAATTGGTACATTTTTCGGTAGAAAAATGTCCCGGCTGAAAGCCGGTTCCTCTTATATTACAGGCTCGCTATCGCTCGCCAGGATAAAATCGATACCTACATGGCACGAAAGGTCTTAAAATTGACAAATGGGTCGAAAGTTCTTAAAATCGTCAAAATAATGGGGCGAACGTCTTAAAATTAGAAAAGCAATGGGGCTAAACATGAGGGAGAAAGGAGTCAAGAAAAAAAATCTCTCAAGTGGAAATCTCCCCTTAACTGAACATCAACCTTGTTATCAATTACGTACGTCCCTTTGTGCCTGACTGTTGTCCAAACTGCCCCATAAAGTGTATTCCGAACTATTGGTCTTTAAGGGGGGAGGGGCGTATTTATTGGTCTTTAAGGGGGGATGGGCGTATTTATTGGTCTTTAAGAAGGGATGGGCGTATTTATTGGTCTTTAAGGGGGGATGGGCGTATTTATTGGTCTTTAAGGGGGGATGTGCGTATTTATTGGTCTTTGGCGTATTTATTGGTCTTTAAAGGGGGGGTGTGCGTATTTATTGGTCTTTAAGGGGGGATGTGCGTATTTATTGGTCTGTAAGGGGGATGTGCGTATTTATTGGTCTTTAAGAGGGGATGGGCGTATTTATTGGTCTTTAAGGGGGGATGTGCGTATTTATTGGTCTTTAAGAGGGGATGTGCGTATTTATTGGTCTTTAAGGGGGGATGTGCGTATTTATTGGTCTTTAAGGGGGGATGGGCGTATTTATTGGTCTTTAAGAGGGGATGTGCGTATTTATTGGTCTTTAAGGGGGGATGTGCTTATTTATTGGTCTTTAAGGGGGGATGTGCGTATTTATTGGTCTTTAAGGGGGGATGGGCGTATTTATTGGTCTTTAAGAGGGGATGTGCGTATTTGTTGGATTTAAAGGGGGGGTGTGCGTATTTATTGGTCTTTAAGGGGGGATGTGCGTATTTATTGGTCTTTAAGGGGGGATGTGCGTATTTATTGGTCTTTAAGGGGGGATGGGCGTATTTATTGGTCTTTAAGAGGGGATGTGCGTATTTATTGGTCTTTAAGGGGGGATGTGCGTATTTATTGGTCTTTAAGGGGGGATGTGCGTATTTATTCGTCTTTAAGGGGGGATGGGCGTATTTATTGGTCTTTAAGGGGGGATGGGCGTATTTATTGGCTTACTTATATATTTGTTTTAGTTTCCTTCCTAGATCTCCATAAAGCTTATAGACATACTCCCCCCCCAAGACCTATCTTCAAGATAAATGTGTACATTTTTCGATAGACAAATGTACCGGCCGAAAGCCGATTCCTCTTAATTTACAGGCTCGCTATCGCTCGCTAGGAAAACATTGACACCTAAATTGTACAAAAGGTCTTATTATTGACTAAGAAATGGGGCGAAATGTTTTAATGTCGACAAGGTAATGGACCAAACATCTTAAAATCTGAAATCTAACGGGGCTGAACATGAGGGAGAAGGGGGGGGGGGGGGGGGGGCAGAAAAACGGACCCTCTCCCCTTAACCCTTTGAATACCAGCGACGTGTGTTATGTATTACTGTAGCAATATTTATACGATATTATGCAGCTTAGGCAGGATCTGTGGTAGTTTAAGGGGTTGGTTAAGATAGTTGGAAGCCTTATTATTGCTAAAGGTCCTTCTTAAGCTGAATAATATCGTCTAATAGTTGCCAGAATATAATACAAAGTACATCACCGGTACAGAAGGGGTTACCATGCAATATATCCACTGGAGTTGTTTGGCTATGTCTTGCCGAAGCAGACGTCTTGGTGGGTCCCGGAAATTATTGGTGGGTTCAGTTAACTTCCACCAGTTAACTACGCTCCAGTTAACTTCCAGGTCTCGCAAGTATTATCTCTCTCTCGCTCTCTACAATAACACCAGACGACGATACTGTTATTACAATAGAATAATGGTTCTTTGAGCAGTATGTATTGCCTTACCAGTGGTTGTCCCCTTATTATTATTATTATTTTATTATTATTATTGAAATACCACAGGAACAAAAATTCCTGGGAGCGAAACTTCCACCCCCAACGAGATCCCTCTCTTTCTACCACCTCCCTCCACATGTTACACGTCTCGTTAATCACAGTCTTCTAATATACAAATCACATTTCCTTACCCCCTGACATTCTTGAAATACCCACTAAGTATATTCAATCTCACAATCACACGCTTACAGATTACAGACTAAGATTCGCCACAAACCAAAGATACCCCTATACAATGACGACACAACAAATACACGAATACACAAACACTACCATTAAATGTCCGACTCCATAGACAAGCAACACAAATATGGCACAAAACTAGAACTATCACAAGACCCAACTCTAGAGAAAATTAAGGAATATTATGCACAACAACCAAATTTAAGATTCAACAACTGGTTTAAAAGCAGTCTAAATAAAATAAACACAGAAGATGAACCACAGCCAATTTATTAAAGGAAAAAAAGAGGAAAAAAGAACAGGGAGGGAAAAAAGAAAATAAACAAACAAACACACAGTTTATGTTCAGCATATTAAGTGTTGGTTGACGACCGTTTGACTTCAATGTTCTCTCCGAGTGGTAGTCCCTGGAAACGAGTGCATTATTTGAAGCTTCATTCGGTGTTTAATCAATTCTTGACAATAATTGTATTCAGCTAACTATGATCTCAATAACCATTGATGTAATGAAAATATGAATAGTCTCCTCATACGATTGCACTAGTTCTGTAGTGCTATTATTTACAACCTGTCAATTAATAATTCAGTCACTACAAGCTTGCTTGCTTTTTTTTTTTTTTTTTTTTTTTTTTTTTTTTTTTTGAGATACGTATATACAGACCATGTGACAATTAAATGAGGAAACTATAATAACACATCTGAATAATGCCAACCTGATTTATAAACACAAATATGAATGTAACCAGACGACGATGCTGTTGTTTCAGTGGAATAATGGCTCTTTGAGCAGTATGTATCGCCTTACTAGTGGTTGTCCCCTCACAGGATGGGGGGCGCTGCTCAATAAACTCGCCCCTCGGGGCAAAATCAAATCTCTCGCTCTCGCTCGCTCTCTCTCTCTCTCTCTCTCTCTCTCTCTCTCTCTCTCTCTCTCTCTCTCCCGAGTCTCAATCTATCTATCTATCTATTTATCTATATCTATCTATCTATCAATCAATTTACCTGTCTATCTATCTATATCGCACTCACACACACATACACACACTCACACACTCTCTCTCTCTCTCTCGCTCTCTCTCTCTCTCTCTCTCTCTCTCTCTCTCTCTCTCTCTCTCTCTCTCTCATTTCTAACCCTTTTCATTCTACTAAGTCTTGCCAGAGGAGGTGGAGGGTGGGGAGAGAGCATTTTGATGTGCTATCCATTTCTTACACTTGTCTGTATTTGGTGTTATGCTGTATTTCGCCAGGATACTAGGGTCTGTGTGGCCTGTGTATAGATGTAAATATATAGGCTATACATTCGTTAGTGGATGTTTGTTAGTGTGTGCGTGTTTTGTAAATTGCTTGCCCTCTCCTGTCCTTAATTAATAACGTATAAGAGAGGGAAGGGGAAAGCTACCATTGCCACTGCTCAATGTTTTATAATCTAACCTATGACCTGGTAAAGGAAAATGGTTGTTTTATTCCCATAGTTTTTTTTTTTTTTTTTTTTTTTTAAAGGAGACAAAAAGCAAAGCTGCCTGTAACAAGTGTCCTTCCCAAGGTTGAAATAGTGGTAGAGAGCCAAAATCAAGGTACATTAGAGGTAATCTAGGTGTGTGAGAAAGAAGTGTTGTGTGATTGTAAAGTGTAGTGAAATTAATAGGAGGAGGAGGTGTTAGTGAGAGTTAGCTGGATTACTCTCTATGTAGGTGAGGCACAACAGAAGCAGTGGGGGAAGCCAGGCAAATGAAACAGGAGTTCCAGCAACTCCTTATCATATACTTCTGTGGCGGCCCCAGGGTACTGCCCTGCTCGATTGGTGCCTACAATCTCCCCAATATAATATCAATACAATTGGCCGTACGACCGTCTCTGGCACCACTTTAAGGGGAGGTTTTCATATTTTTCCGTAGACCTTCATCAAGCTTAAAATTACACCCTTAGATAAGGATTAATAAATGTGTGTGTGTGTGTGTGTGTGTGTGTGTGTGTGTGTGTGTGTGTGTGTGTGTGTGTGAATGAGAGTTATGCTTAGGCTTGGCAGGACAGCAAAGGTCGTATGTTGGAGAAAATGGGTCTCCAGAATATATGAAATCTAGGAAAATAACTTGCCAGAAAATATGTAAGCTCCAACATTCCTCGCATATTACAAGCACCTAACAATTTATATACAAATGTAATTTCCTTTTCCTTTCCTCCATGCAATAACACTATTTTGTAATCATAAATTTGTAAACGCATTCGATAGAACGGCATTGTAATATTTTGAATGGTTTTGTTTTTAAATGTATTTGAATGGTAACTGGAACTAACGAGAGTCCATGCTTTAATGGGACAGTGGATATACAGTATATTTCGTACATGTATACCGGTATATATATATATATATACAGTATACTGTATATATATTTATTTATTTATTTATTTATTTATTTATTTATTTATTTATTTATTTATTTATGTTTTACTTTCCTCCCTAAACCTCCATCAAACTATACAAAAAATATCCATTAGATCCCCCTTCTAGATTAATTTGTACATTTGCCGGTTCTTACAAAATTACACTCACTATCGTTCGCTAGGAAAAAAAATCGACACCTAAATAGCACGAACGGTTTCAATATTGACAACAAATGGTGCGAAATGTCTTAAAATCGCCAAACTAAAGGGCGGAACGTCTTAAAATTTCAAAACTAATGGGGCTAAACACAAGGGAGAAAGGGGACCAGAAAAACGGCCCATCTCCCCTTAATCAACTCTACCAGGTTGTGATATATAATATCAAAGGATGGACTCCCGTCCTGAACTGTTGGTGGTTCGAGTCCCGGCTGTATATATATATATATATATATATATATATATATATATATATATATATATATATACCGGTATATATATATACCGGTATATATATTACCCAGTGCTGCCAGCTGCCCGGACAAAAAAGGTTCGGTAGAGGAAATTGGTTTTGGCGTAAATTAAGGGGGGATGGTTCACTTTTTGGGCAAATTTTGCATGTATTCATTATTTTTCTAGTTTCCTCCCTATACCTCCCATCAAATAAAAAAAAAAAAAAACATCCATTAGATTCCCCTTCTAGATTAATTTGTACATTTTTCGGTGTAAAAATTTCCCGGCCAAAGGCCGGTTCTTCCAACATTACTATCACTCGTTCGCCAGGGAAAAAATCGTCACCTAAATAGCACGAAAGGTCTGAATATTAACGACAAAATGGTGCGAATAGTTTTAAAATCGACTAACTAATGGGGCAAACATCTTAACATCTGAAAACTAATGGGATTAAACATGAGGGAGAAAGTGGTCCAGAAAACCGGTCCATCCCCCCTTAAATGTCACCGTGACGCCGGCAATATAAAAGTGTCAACATAGTGAGCTTTATTTAATTACATTTTAAACTTGATTGATGTTACTTTTACGTAAAAATAAGCACGGGAAGGCTTTAATTATATTTCAGAGCACCTGTACGGTACAATATCAAAGGACAAATTTACATTAAATAGTGTGCCATATTTGATTATTATTATTATTATTATTATTATTATTATTATTCCTTCAGTCTTTTTCTTGTAATACTGGTGAAAAGTTGCCAGCCGAGGATTTAATTAAGCCTCGTATTTTTGGGCCGAAATGATCTTATGAATCCGCGCGGGGTGAATTTTAATCAGGTGTTGGTAAAATAGTAACTCCCGTGATACAGCCCGTGGTTAATCTGGCTCATCAGGGAAATGAATGTTTACAATTAACTTGCTGATATTACCGAGTCTTGGAAGGTTTGATTGTGAGGGGGAAGTGTTGGTATGTTTATGTTATTTTGGGGTTGTTATTAACCCTTTCAGTACTGACGACGTCTTCTTTATTGAATTTCAGGTAAAACATATTGTTTTATGTTTATGAAGGAAACACAAAGGCAGGTTGCATGTAACGAGTGTCTCACCCAAAGCCAAAAGAGTGACAGGAGTCAAATTCAAGGAACGTCGGGGTCAAAATGCCCGGACACGAAGCTTAAGTTATAGGATGAAGGAAAGATTGATTGAGGGAGAGAGTTCCAGAGTTCACTTGTTGAGTAGAAGAATAACTGAGAAAATTTGCCAATTCTTGGGTTGGAGAGCTGGACAGAATAGGAGGGGGACTGCGTTGAAAGGCGGGTGCCTTGCACTCGCTGTTTGCTAGACCTCTATCAAGCTAAAATAAAAACACCCCCCAAGACCCCTTTCAAGATAAATGTATACATTTTCTGTGAAAGAATATTCCGACCGGTTCCTACTAAATTATAGGCTAGGAAAAAATCGACACCTATATGACACAAAAGGTCAATAGTAAGACCTTTCGTGCCATTTAGGTGTAGAATTTTTCTTGGCGAGTAATAGCGAGCCTGTATTTTTGGACGAAACAGCCTTCGGCCGGGTAATTTTTTTACCGAAAATTTTACAAATTGATCTCGAAGTGAGATCTCGGGTATGCTTTTTTAAGCTTGATGGAGGTTTAGGAAGCAAATTCAAAAATATATTTATATATAAATTATAATGTACAACTTTCAAAATAAACAAACCAAAACTGGGACGACACAAGATAAACGCAAAGGAACTCATCAAAATCGCTATGTGGAAATAACGCTTAATAAAATAAAATTTGAAATAAAAGAACACAATCCACCACATAGGGTGAACGGTACCGTACATTACTGCATGAGCAAGTTAATCTGGTTCCCAAGCAAACTAATCACACATAATATAACAACGCACTATCATCATGTTCAAGGAATTAGTCCGTTTGGGAAGTACGGGACGTTCTGGTCAATTTTACTAAATTCTGTATTAATAAAGAAACTACAATTTGTATCAAATTTTATAATAAGGTAATTTGCAATTTGACAAGATATACTGTATATCTATAATAGTACAAAAAACAAGCATTACCCTCATAAATATCACACAAGAAAGTTATAATAATAATAATAATAATAATAATAATAAATAAATATATATATATAAACAATTGAGGCAGGTAGAGAATATGTATTGTTATTGAAAAGTGAGAGAGAAGGAACCAGATATTTAATGTTTTAGTAGCCTACGGGGACTCGGGCAATCGAAAGTACAGTATATATACGAGTGTTTCACAAACGTCAGGGATTAAAAAGAAATTTAATAACGAATTGGGGGGAATATTGGATGCTTCCCCCGGAAATTTATATATATATATATATATATATATATATATATATATATATATATATATATATGGGGTTAAATGTATTCACAAATCAAAAGACACACACACACACACACACACACACACACACACACACACACATTAAAAAGAGTTATCCGAATATATGTTTCAAGCACTAAATTTTTATATTGTGTTATTATACATTAAATATGTGGATATTAATGATACCTCAAATTTGTGTAATGCCACCGGGATAAAATGAATGAATGAATGAAAACAGCTCCTCATGGCAGCGCAACAGCAACCGAAAGTAAACCAAAACTATATCCCTGAAAAGCGGAGATCAAATACAAAACGAAGCGAAGCACACACAATCCAGGATAAAAAACTAGGGAGTCATGGGACTTTGGTGATTTGAGAATTATAGTGAGAGGAAAGTTACCGGACACTTGAGAGGAATTGCCAGAAAGATATTGCATGGAATTGGTCAAGTTTGGGAAGGTGGGTGAATGTATTTCCCTGAAGACCCGAACTAATGTGAATAGTTCAGTGCGAGGAACGTGACTCTAAAGTTTATGTTGTGTGTGTGTGTGTGTATGTGTGTGAGAGAGAGAGAGAGAGAGAGAGAGAGAGAGAGAGAGAGAGAGAGAGAGAGAGAGAGAGAGAGAGAGAGAGAGAGAGAGAGAGGTGGGGGGGGGGTGGGAGAGAGAGAGAGAGCGAGAGAGAACATTCAGTACAACTTGCATTTGTGTTTCATGCATACACAATTACCATAAACAGTAATATTGTAGGAATCGAAAGCCAAAACTTTGCATACGACTGATATTGGGCTATCACTTTTTCTTATAGTATGAAATATAGTACATCCATGTATAACACATTAGGATATACATTTGTCGATTAGCTTGCTAGAGATGAAACATTTCCTTGCTAGTTAAATACGCTAGATTATATTTGTATTCAAAGTCCATTACAGGCACCCATGTAGCTTTTCCTTATCTCTTGTTGGCAGGACGCGGGATTACTCTAATTTCCGGGACCAAAGTTTAATGTTGGGTAATTTGTGTATAATGGTGTAAAACTAGCTGTAGAAGATTACCCGTGTGATTACATAGCATGAATATCAGCTGTGTCGACGATTATATAGAATGCAAAGACTCGAAGAAGCAGATGTTTAAGTTAATTAATAGAAGATTGCTAAAGGACCCCCTCCTCTCTCTCTCTCTCTCTCTCTCTCTCTCACACACACACACACACACACACACTATATCTCTCTCAGTATCGTATAATTGCCACTCTATCATAATTAACATCACTTTCTAAGATTGGAAGATGTCAGTGTTCCGTCAGCTGATTAAACAATACAGACTCAGGTTGTGTGATATTTGTTCTCATCATATCAGTGTGTATTTGGCTGATACTTAAGTTTCTTTAAAATATTAAGATTTATGTTGACCTATATTGTTTAGATATAGCTAAATTACTAAATATTTCATGACAGCTATATATTGGTACATGTAATGCAATTTTGTGTGTATATTACAGTACTGTATATTCATATAATTTTCCATGTTACCAATTCCCCTAAAACTTGATAACAAAATGGCATGCATTAAAGATAATTTAAGAGAGAGAGAGTGAGAGCGAGGCAAAGTGAGTTGGCTTAAAGCAATGATAATATACAGTAATCGTCCCTAATATCTGTGAGTGATAATTTTAATCAGTGCTGTTGCAGGGAGTGAGTGGGTGGCTGAGATAGCTGTTCTCTCTTACTCTTACTCTCTCTCTCTCTCTCTCTCTCTCTCTTTCTCTCTCTCTCTCTCTCTCTCTCTCTCTCTCTCGATAATACGATATTAAAGTAAGCAAACCATCCCTGGAATAACAACTCACTAACATAGCTTCGGTCTCTCTCTCTCTCTCTCTCTCAATAATAAAGTAAGCAATGCATCCATGGAATAACAACTCACTTACAAAGCTTCAGTCTCTCTCTCTCTCTAAGTTAGCAAACCATACCTGGAGTGAAAACTCACTTACAAAGCTTCGGTAATCTTGAACTACAAAGGGTAACGAAGCAGAGAGTGGATCGGGAAAACAGAATGTAAACAAACGGGGTAGTAGGGTGTTAAAGCGAGTGGGGAAGGTGGGAGGACGAAGAGGGAGGTGGGAGGAGTGTGACAAAGAGGAAGAGGAGGAGGAGGGAGGGTGGGAGGACGAGAAGGGAGGGTGGGAGGACGAGAAGGGAGGGTGGGAGGACGAGGAGAGAGGGTGGTGAGGAGGAGGAGGGAGGGTGAGAGGACGAAGGTGGAAGGCGTGTGACAAAGAGGAAGATGATGAGGAGGAGGAAGGGAGGACCAGGAGACATTGTGCCAGGATGTTAACCCCTTATGTACCGGTGCTACAATTATACGATTATATGAAGGGGCAGTGAACAAGGTGACACATCCTGGGCACACTATACTTTTCTTTTATCAATCCACATAATATATATCAACTTGAATATATATCGGCTCTTTTGTTCATATTTGACGTCTGTTAAGCAGCCGTATTACTCGTACAGTCACTCATAACAATTCCTGCACCTCACATATTTCTAATTATGGAAGTATACCTCTGGAAACAAATTTGTGAATATAATTTGCTGTGCAACAACTACAAAACTATATATACCGGTACTAGTAATTGAAAAGCAAGTTCCCACCCCCCCACTCCAGAAAAAAAAATATATATATATAAATATATGTTCAATCCATATAGTTATAATTACATAAGGAAAACATAGGGGTCCACGAATTTTTATAAGTGGCTGTACATTTAATGGTCTAGAAAGTCTCACAGCTGTGTTGTTCCATTGTTGTTGTTAATTTGGACCGATACTGGCACGAGGAACTGTTTCGCCGCCTTGCAAATTGGCGGTTTATTGCTCGCTTGTTTCAGTAATTGCCTGTGATTTTATAGAACAAACAAATGGTAAAACAATATAGCCTAAACCATAGACACGAGTTGCAATTTATTTATCAGTTGTCCAGACCTACATAATTTTTGTTTTATAAACTTAATGTGATTCTATAAATGTGTCTCTTACAACTGTATTCTTAGACGTGTGGGGTGGGTGTCATCCAGCCCATAATGAACGAAGATATTGGAACTGAGTGTTAATAAATTAAAGAGAACTTGAAATCTCCTAATGTTTGGAACACACACACACACACACATTCCCCTTATACTTCCACATTCCAACTTTTCATACAGTGCCTACAAATATTTTCGCACAGTTTAAGGGGAGATGAGCCGGTTTTCTGGACCCATTTCTCCCTCGTGTTTAGCCCCATTAGTGTTCAGATGTTAAGATGTTTGCCCCATTAGTTAGTCGATTCTAAGACCTTTCGCCCCATTTCTTCGTCAATATTTAGACCTTTCGTGCTATTTAGGTGTCGATTTTTTCCCTGGCGAACGATAGTGATCCTGTAATGTTGGAAGAACCGGCCTTTGGCCGGGAAAATTTTCTACCGAAAAATGTACAAATTAATCTAGAAGGGGAATCTAATGGATGATTTTTTTTTTTTTTTTTTAATTTGATGGAGGTCTAGGGAGGAAACTAGACAAATAATGAATACATGCAAAAATCGCCCAAAAAGTGAACCAATATATCCCGGGTGCAAAAATCTAAAGCGACCATAATAACTCCAATTAGTGAGCCTGATCGTACGTAAACTTAAGGGGGTAGTCCTCGCTTTTTATGGACCCCCTTCTCCCTCATGTTTAGCATATTAGCTTTTGAGGGTTTAAGACGTTCGGTCCGTTAGTTTGGCGATTTTGAGACAATTCGCCTTATTTTGTTACCAATATTAAGACATTTCGTGCCCTTTAGGTGTCGATTGTTTTCCTGGCGAGCAATAGTGAACCTCTAATTTTAGAAGGAACCGGCCTTCGGCCGGGAAATTTTTCTACCGACAAATTTACACATTTATCTTGAAAGGGAGTCTAGGGGGTGTTTTTCTAAGTTTGATGGAGGTCTAGCGAGGAAACTCAAAAATAAATGTATAAAAATATATATATACCCAGCACTACCCCCTTAAACCTTCATTCAATTACACCGTTTACACCGAGATTATAACATATTTCAGTTTGTGATGGAGAGTGTATTTTTTTGTTCAGATTATAAATTAGTGGATATAGGCCTACTGTATATATTTTTTTTTGAGAGGAGTAATTGAGTTTTTTACCGAGTGAATACTTAAGGGGAGGTTTTTAGTTTGGTCCCTAGATATCCTTCAAGCTTAAGATTACACCCCCTTGAGCCCCTTTCAAGATAAATTTGTACATTTTTCGGTAGAAAAATGTCCCAGCTGAAAGCCGGTTCCTCTTAAATTACAGGCTCGCTATCGCTCGCCAGGATAAAATCGACACCTAAATGGCACGAAAGGTCTTAAAATTGACAGAAATGGGTTGAAAGTTCTTAAAATCGTCAAAATAATGGGGCAAACGTCTTAAAATTAGAAAAACAATGGGCTAAACATGAGGGAGAAAGGAGTCCAGAAAAAAATCCCTCGAGTGGAAATCTCCCCTTAAAGGGACTGTTAATGTTACATATATATTTGCTAAAATAACATGAACTTGACGTTTCATTATGATACAGAGTTATGGGTTGGTTAATGAATATTTAGTATGGGTTTCATAAGAAGTATATTATTATTTTATTATTATTATTATTAATTAAAATGTAAAACCTGCAAACTAAACAAACCAAAATTGGGACAAGGACAATATAAAGTCAAATTAAATTATCAAAATCGCTATGTGGAAACAACGCTTACTAAAATGAAAATTATTAAATAAAAGAACACAATCCACCACATAGGGTGTACATTACTACATGAGCAAGTTAATCTGTTTATTAGTAGTAGTAGTAGTAGTAGTAGTAGTAGTAGTATTAGTATTATTAGTATTATTGTTGTAACATTACGTGAGGTTTCAAATAGTAAAATATATATATACTTATGCAAATTATGTGTGCGAGTCATCGGTGATAACTTGAAGCCAACCAGTCTGAACTGCCTTGTAAATGACTAACATGATAATTACATGCTTCCTAGGCAGTGGAGCCAGATGTTTTAGTAGTGAAACATATTACAGGTATGTTTATCATGTGTCTCGAATGACTATGTTGGAACACGAGAGGTAGTTATTTAGTCTAAGTGGCTGGCATGTTAACCCTTCTATTTGGGGGGGGGGGGGGGGGGGGGCGGGGGGGCTATCAATCGACTATTGTATTCAGATTAGGAAGGGTATATGGAAGTCAGAGAGTTGACTGAGATAGTCTTTACCCTTTTAATACCCACAGATCCTTCCTAAGCTGCATAAAATAGTCTAATGATAGTACAAAATAAACTGCTAAAACGCATCAGAGCTTCAAGGGGTTAATGTAAGAGGATAGTTGATGCTGTAAATACTGTACTTAGGTTAATTACATAGGTCATAGGTGTTAATGTTAAGGGGAGATTTCCACTTGAGGGATTTTTTTCTTGACCCCTTTCTCCCTCATGGTTAGCCCCATTGCTTTTGATATTATAAGACGTTCGCCCCATTATTTTGGCGATTTTAAGAACTTTCGCCCCATTTCTGTCAATTTTAAGATTTTTCGTGCCATTTAGGTGTCGATTTTTTCCTGGCGAGCGATAGCGAGCCTGTAATTTAAGAGGAACCGGCCTTCGACCGGACATTTTTCTACCGAAAAATGTACAAATTTATCTTGAAAGGGGGTCTAGGGGCTGTAATGTTAAGCTTGATCGAAGTCTAGGGAACTAACTACAAACTTCCCCTTAATCTAGAGAATGTGATTAACTATGTCACATTCTCCTCTATATTTGAATAATAACAGCATAAGCCTTTAGTGTAACATCAATGTTTTACATCCAGGACCAAGCTATTATATTACAGCAACATTACAGTACTGTACAGTCGAAATTAATAGTTCGCTGACCATTGTCCTTGCAAACTAGGTAATTATTAACCCCTTGAAGCTCTGACGCGTTTTAGCAGTGTATTTTGGCTATCATTAGACGATTGTATGCAGGCTTAGGATGGATCTGCGAGTATGAAAAGGGTAAATACTCTCTCGATCAACCCTCTGACTTCCATATACCCTTCCTAATCTGAATAAAATCGTCTAATAATTACCAGAAAACAAAACAGAAATGCGTATTGGAGCTTGAAAGGGTTAATATATTAGCAGTTCTCTCTGACAGTCCTCATGTGTTTCTAAATGTCCCGGACTATAACATATACCTATAAAACAGCGAGCCTGTAAATTAAGAGGAATCAGCCTTCTGCCTAAACATTTATCTTGACCGTTCTTGAAGGAGGGTCTTGGATTTTTTTTTTTTTTTTTTTTTAAACTTGATTGAGGTCTAGGGAGGAAATTAAAACAATGATAATAATATATATAAAGTATGGAATAAATACGCCCATCCCCGCTTAATGTTATGTCCTATGTCAATGGAAGCCCTCACGCCATCTGTCCTGACCAGACACTAAACCTGCCTCCTATACAGCTGTTTTGGGTAATAGCAGGCTCAGACCCCTGGATTATGAGGAAGTTGAAGCTTTTATACATCATTATTTAGCAGAATTAAGAGTTAGAGTACGTTTATAGTCCACATATAAATATAGCAAATTAAAGTCAGCATTGTCATAAATCATCACAAACTCTAATAGTATTTAAGTTTGATAAATGTAAAACTGTTATATGTGTTCTTCACCTGTCACATTTGTTTCCTTTCTTGCGTCTCTTGCTGATCCTCCCTACCCATTGTGGGAGGAAGGGCTGACTACTAGCTGACTGATAAGTATTGATGTATACAGCTCCAACTTCCTTATAGCCCAAAACTCGCAAGTGGTCCATTACAACGTTTATTTCTGATCAACGACTCGGTTACGTATATACCCGGTGAACATTCCTTCTGCCTGTACGGAACATAAACACGCGAGCTAGGCCTGTTCAGGGCAGGTTTTTAGTTTGCTCCCTAGACCTCTATCAAGCTTAAATTAACACCCACTAGACCCCCTTTCAAGGTAAATTTGTACATTTTTCGGTAGAAAAATGTCCTGACCGAAGGCCAATTCCTGCAAAGAATACAGGCTCGCTATCGCTCGCCAGGACAAAATCGACAACTAAATGGCGCGAAAGGTCTTAATATTGACAAAGAAATGAGGCGAATTGTCTCAAAAATCGCCAAACTAACAGAATGAACGTCTTAAAATCTCAAAACTAACATGTTAAACATGAGGGAGAAGGGGGTCTACACAAGAGCGTTAATTTCTGACTGACGACTCTGTTACGTACCCCGGTGAACATTCCTTCTACCTGTACGGAACATGAACACGCGAGCTAGGCCGGTAAATCCTTGTAGTCACCGTAAATCCAGGCAGGATTACAGGCTGATACTTGAGGTAAGCCGTGCACTACCGGGGATGTCTGTTGGTATATTGCACATATATATATATATATATATATATATATATATATATATATATATATATATATATATATATATATATGATTACATGCTACTGGGGAAGGATTTATGGTAGTTAAGGGGAGATCTCCACTTGAGGGATTTTTTTCTTGACCCCTTTCTCCCTCATGTCTAGCCCCATTGCTTTTGACATTTTAAGACGTTCGCCCCATTAGTTTGGCGATTTTTAAGAATTTCCGCCCCATTCTGTCTATTTTAAGACCTTTCGTGCCATTTAGGTGTCGATTTTATCCTGGCGAGCGATAGCGAGCCTGTAATTTAAGAGTAATCGGCCGTAGGCCGGGACATTTTTCTACCGAAAAATTTAAAAATTTATCTTGAAAGGGGGTCAAGGGGGTGAAATTTTAAGATTGCTGGAGGAGTAGGAAACAAACTAGAGACCTCCCCTTAAAAGGGTTATTTGAGTTAGTCTGTAGCCTTTAAATTGCAACACGGCCGTCCTAAGCTGAATACAATCGTCTAATAATTGCCGGAATCGAATAATAATCACGTGACCGTTGCTAGATAGGTTAATGTGTAACTATAACACGAGAATAAGTGAGAATAATAAAATAAGTGAGAATAATAAAATAACTGAGAATAATAAAATAACTGAGAATAATAAAATAACTGAGAATAATAAAATAACTGAGAATAATAAAATAACTGAGAATAATAAAATAACTGAGAATAATAAAATCACTTCCAGGCATAGACTCAGCAAGAGGATAGGTAGGTGGGGACACTAGTACGGATTTGTTGTTTTAATGTTAAATAGAGGAAGGAAAAAACCAGGGCAAAGCAAAAACTGATCCATGTGCTTGAAATACTAAAATCATCCTCCGTTCTTCAAATGTTTGTACGGTACCAATTGGACTTAAGGGGGGTGACCTGTTTTGGTTCTGTCTTTTTCTATCTTGCTCTGGCTTTTATCCATTTGGTGTCAGCCTACTGCTTTAAGACGTTTATCCCCATCCAGGTGTCAATTTTTTACTGGTGAGCGGTAGCGAGCCAGCATATATTTTTTTTGTTTTGACAGCAGGCTAAATTTGTAAATTTTTCGATAGAAAAATGTCTCCGGCGAAGCCGGATTTCTTCATATAATGCTGGCTCGCTATCGCTCGCCAGGAAGAAATCGACACCTAGATGGGGATAAACGTCTTAAAATAGTTGGCTGAATGGGGCCGAATGGATACAAGCCAGAGAAAGCGAGAAAAGGACAGAAATAACAAAAAGCAGGTCACCCCCCTTAACTGAATTGGGTTGTATATTTGTGAAAAGCAACTCTAAAGAAGTGAATTCCAGAGAGTAGAAATTCTGGGGATAAATTTATTTTGCTAAGCGGAAGTGTATTAATTTATATTAAGGGGAGGCAGACCGTTTGTTGGGTCTATTTATTCATTTATTCATATATATTTTTTTAGTTTCCTCCCTAGACCTCCATCAAACTTGGAAAAACACCCCCTAGACCCCCCCCCTTATAAATAAATGTCCAGGCTGTAGGCCGGTTCCTCTTAAAATTGCAGGCTCGCTATCGCTCGCCAGGAAATAATCGACATCTAAATGGCACGAAAAGTCTTAAAATTGACAACGAAATGGGGCGAAAGGTGTTAAAATCGCCACACTAATGGGCCGAACGTCTTATAATCTCAAAACTAGTCGGGCTAAACATTAGGGAGAAGGGGGTCCAGAAAAAACAGTCTGCCTCCCCTTAAGAATAATACATTCAACTATCACAACCCATTATGTAATCACACCAGAATATAGTAGGAGCAAGAAGTCAGGACATTATGGAGATTTGGAAGTTATAATGAAGCACAAGTTGTTGGAAGTTTGAGAGAGAGAGAGAGAGAGTAAGTTAGAGTGAGAGAGAGAGAGTAACCCAGAGGAATAGTAAGTTGGGTGGTGAGTGTATTGCTGTACCAGTGAACGGTAAAGTGAATATGTCGTGGAAAGGAAACGTGGGTGAATAGTTAACGTTTGAGAGAGAGAGTGAGTGAGTGAGTGAGTTAGAGTGAGAGAGAGAGAGAGAGTAACCCAGAGGAATAGTAAGTTGGTTGGTGAGTGTATTGCTGTACCAGTGAACGGTAAAGTGAATATGTCGTGGAAAGGAAACGTGGGTGAATAGTTAACGTTTGAGAGAGAGAGAGTGAGTGAGTGAGTGAGTTAGAGTGAGAGAGAGAGAGAGAGTAACCCGGAGGAATAGTAAGTTGGGTGGTGAGTGTATTGCTGTACCAGTGAACGGTAAAGTGAATATGTCGTGGAAAGGAAACGTGGGTGAATAGTTAACGTTTGAGAGAGAGAGTGAGTGAGTGAGTGAGTTAGAGTGAGAGAGAGAGAGAGAGTAACCCAGAGGAATAGTAAGTTGGGTGGTGAGTGTATTGCTGTACCAGTGAACGGTAAAGTGAATATGTCGTGGAAAGGAAACGTGGGTGAATAGTTAACGTTTGAGAGAGAGAGGAGTGAGTGTATGAGGAGAGTGAGAGAGAGAGAGAGAGAGAGAGAGAGAGAGAGAGAGAGAGAGAGAGAGAGAGAGAGAGAGAGAGAGAGAGAGAGAGAGAGAATAACCCGGAGGAATAGTAAGCTGGTTGAGTGTATTTCTCGGCCAGTGAACGGTAAAGTGGAAAGGAGACGTGACTGAATAGTTAAAGAGAGAGAGAGAGAGAGAGAGAGAGAGAGAGAGAGAGAGAGAGAGAGAAAGGATGTCACTAAAGGTCTTGATATTGCCAAAGAAATGGGGTGAAAGATCTAATAATCGCCAAACTAATGGGTCGAACTTTTTAAAATCTGAAAAGTAATAGGGCTAAACATGAGGTAGAAGGGAGCCAGGAACCCCCCCCCCCTCTTTAAACACATTTATTAATTAAGTAATAAGATTATAATCTAATATGGAGGGTATATTTCGACCCATCAGGCAGGCATGTGTTGTAAATATAACATTAATATATATATACAGTATACTATATATATATATATATATATATATATATTTATTACTTTAGTAGGTTATTTAAGCCCCTTGTTAATAGCATTTGAGGCTCTGCTAAATGCCTGCCATTATCTCCACCTACCCCGCCCCGCTTGTGTGTGTACTCAGTATAATGTAGTGTAATATATCCGTGTTTACCTTAGGCACCCACTTTATTATTATTACGGGGTATACTGAGAGAGAGAGAGAGAGTACAAAGGAGTACAAAGAGAGAGAGAGAGAACGAGGGAAGGAAAGAGATACCGGTAACGAGGGAAGGAGAGAGCGAGAGTGAGAGTGATTGAGTTATATTCTGCAATGATCCCCTCCCTCTGTCCTCCTTTCCTCCCCTTGTCCTCCTTTCCTCCCCCTGTCCTCCTTTCCTCCCCCTGTCCTCCTTTCCTCCCCCTGTCCTCCTTTCCTCCCCCTGTCCTCCTTTCCTCCCCCTGTCCTCCTTTCCTCCCCCTGTCCTCCTTTCCTCCCCCTGTCCTCATTTCCTCCCTCTGTCCTCGCACTACACTCCCTTCCTCCCCATGTCCTCCTTTCCTCCTCCTGTCCTTCCCCTGTCCTCCTGTCCTCCCCCTGCACTCCTTTCCTCCCTCTATCCTCCCCCTGTCCTCCTTCCCTCCCCCTGTCCTGTCCTCCTGTCCTCCCCCCTCTTCCTCCCTCTATCCTCCCCCTGTCCTCCCCCTGTCCTCCTTCCCTCTCTCTGCCCTCCCCCTGTTCTCCTTTCCTCCCCCTGTCCCCCCCATCCGTAATTCCTGAAGGCCCTTGGAGAACACCACACCTTTAGTCCGGCCGAGTCATTGGGTCTGAGATTATTTTTTGTCTTATTTTCTTAAGGGGGGATGGGCCGGTTTGCTGGACCCTTTTCTCCCTCATGTTTAGCCCCATTAGTTTTCAGATGTTAAGATGCTTACCCCATTAGTTAGTCGATTTTACGACCTTTCGCCCCATTTCGTCGTCAATATTTAGACCTTTCGTGCTATTTAGGTGTCGATTTTTTCCCTGGCGAACGATAGTGAGCCTGTAATGTTGGAAAAATCGGCCTTCGGCCGGGACATCTTTCTACCGAAAAATTTACAAATTAATCTAGAAGGGGGATCTAATGGATGTTTTTTTAAATTTGATGGAGGTCTAGGGAGGAAACTAGAAAAATAATGAATACATGCAAAAATCGCCCAAAAAGTGAACCATCCCCTCTTAAACGGCCACTTTAGATAACAGTAAAATGCCACACGACTTTATCCCAGAGAACGTGAGGCTCTATCAGCTGTTTAATGTCAGGCCAAAAGGGTGGTTCTCTTTTGTGCTCTAAATTAAACAAAGGTACACAAATAATTGTTCTGTTATCCCTGAAAATATGACTTAATAACATAATAATAATAATAATAATAATCTTCTGGTTACTTATATAGCGCCCGTATCTCCTCCTTCGAGGATTCACAAGCGCTTGGCTTTCTTTAGTCTACCAGAGACCATTACCCATCCCCCTTGCTCATGAGGAGATGGTAACCGCCGGCTGCATCCCAGAAAAACTTTTCAATCTGAGCGGGGATTGAACGCGAGACCTTATATACCTAATATATTTTCTGTCCTGGTTTCCTCCTTCCAAACAATTTTTGATACTACCAGTCATATATTTCCATTCTAAATTAATGTAATCATGCTGTCAATTGATGAAAGCTACAGCTACACAAATCTGCAATATCAACAAATTATGCATGTGCTGATGTTCCTTACTTAACCCCTTCTGTAGCGGCGACGTCTTCTTTAACTTTATTCTAGCTTTATTCTAGAAGGATGTGTGGTATTAAAAAGGGTCAAGTTCGAAGCCTGTTAATTGCTGGAGGCCCTTTTAAACTGAATAAAATCGCCTAATGTTAGCCAGAATACAGATAAAATGGCATCACCGGTACTGAAGGGTTAACCAATCACAGCCATACAAAAGTCGTTCGAACGTTCAGTAAATTCACTTGGATCCAGTTCTCCCGCTCTTAACCGGAAATCTTGGAGTGTTAAAATGGGAGCGGGTTCGAAAGGGTGTCGTTTTGGGAAGTGGTGATTGGGTCGAGAAAGAGGGTAATAATGTAAGCAGAGAAGAGAGTAGGGAATATAAGGGTAATGTAAGCAGAGAAGAGAGAGAGCAGGAAATATAAGGGTAATGTAAGCAGAGAAGAGAGAGCAGGGAATATAAGGGTAATGTAAGCAGAGAAGAGAGAGAGTAGGGATTATAAGGGTAATGTAAGCAGAGAAGAGAGAGCAGGAAATATAAGGGTAATGTAAGCAGAGAAGAGAGAGTAGGAAATATAAGGGTAATGTAAGCAGAGAAGAGAGAGCAGGAAATATAAGGGTAATGTAAGCAGAGAAGAGAGAGCAGGAAATATAAGGGTAATGTAAGCAGAGAAGAGAGAGTAGGGAATATAAGGGTAATGTAAGCAGAGAAGAGAGAGAGCAGGAAATATAAGGGTAATGTAAGCAGAGAAGAGAGAGTAGGAAATATAAGGGTAATGTAAGCAGAGAAGAGAGAGTAGGAAATATAAGGGTAATGTAAGCAGAGAAGAGAGAGCAGGAAATATAAGGGTAATGTAAGCAGAGAAGAGAGAGAGTAGGGATTATAAGGGTAATGTAAGCAGAGAAGAGAGAGCAGGAAATATAAGGGTAATGTAAGCAGAGAAGAGAGAGCAGGAAATATAAGGGTAATGTAAGCAGAGAAAGGGTACTAGTAGCTCACAGAGAGGTGGCTTACTATAAATAATTATATATCATGTCTTCCAATATCAAACAAATATCAAAGAGAGAGAGAGAGAGAGAGAGAGAGAGAGAGAGAGAGAGAGAGAGAGAGAGAGAGAGAGAGAGAGTATTGCCAGTTCATAAATCATGAAACATTTAATTAAACCAGAGACCCATACAATCCTGTACATATCCCAGTGTATTTAAAAAGAGGGACCAGTACACATTCTTACAAAAGGGTATTAATTGAATGCACCACACTATTTGTAGGACTACATTTATCATTCAATGTATTTGTAATATTGTCAAGAAATACATGTAGTATGAACGCATATATTTATAATTGATAGCTTTAAATATAACCAAATCCTGTCGTGTGTGTGTATATATATATATATATATATATATATATATATATATATATATATATAATATTAATAATAATAATAATAATAATAATAATAATAATAATAATAGCGTGTTGACGTAAATTATATATCCACAAATGGGTTATATATATTATGTTGGCCATTGGTGTGGTGAGTCTATATAGAGCTGATAACACTACACTATAAACCACTCCACCACCAGGTTATATACAGTATACTCCCACACACATCCCACCACCATAATATATCATACTTGGTCATAACCCTGAGTCACGCCGGTATAATAGCCATCTCAAGTAACCCTTTTTATAGATGCCCTTTCAAGAAAAAGTTGTACATTTTTCGATAGTAAAATATAAAAATGGACGAAATGGGACGAAAATTCTTAAAATCGCCAAACTAATGGGCCAAACGTCTTATAATCTGAAAACTAATGGGGCTAAACATGAGGGAGTTATGTTTGTCCTTGTATTTTGTGTGTCATTGGTGATTTTACTCAGGATCTGCCTTTCTATCTGGTGAACATCAATACTCTTTGGTATAGGTATAGCAATATTAACCCATTGAGGATTATGACGCACTTTGACAGTTTATTCTGGCTACTCTTAGACGATTTTATGCAGCAATTAACAAGGTTCGAAATATCTTACTTAACCCTTTTTGATATCACAAATTATTTTTAAACTGCACAAAATTGTCTAAATATAAGTAGAATATCGTTAAACAGTCGTCGCTGGTACACATTAGGTTAAATATAGTATATACAATATTTGATGGTTCTCTCTTTCAATATTTATGGTCTAGTTGGTCTCACAGAATTAATTTTCCTTTGTTGTCGATGTTTTTAATTTGAACCCATATCGCTAAAGGAACTTTTTCCGTGCTTCACAAATTGCTAGTTTATTGCTCGGTTGTTTTAGTAATTGCCAGTGATTTTATAGAACAAATATTTTGGTAAAACAATGTAGCCTAACGTACAGAAATTCTAAATCCTCTATTTCATTTTATGATATATTTTCTCAAATTATAGATATATTCCTGTTTGACGTGAATCTAAAAATATGTCTGCTCGTGTTGAAGTTACTGAGTTTGTCGTCATCGAATGTGGATCTTGCAGGCGTTGTTAGGAGCTGCTGTATATACAATTATGTATATATATATATATATATATATATATATATATATATATATATATATATATATATATATATATATATATATATATATACTGTATATATACAGTATATGTATATATATTTTAGCCCGATCGTCCCTTGATTTTGGCCCTGTCACTCTTTCAAAACTGGGGGAGGCACTCGCTGCAGGCAGTTATGCCTTTTGTCTCCCTCATTCACATAGAAAACAAAAATATATTTTATATATATTGCAGTTCCCCTTCAGTTGATTAATTCCTAAATTTTGTTACGGTGGTTAGCAAATATACTGTTTGTTGCAGAGTTTGTAAATATGTCCAGGGTACAAAAATATAAAGCGACCATAGTAACTCCAATTAGTGAGCCTGGACGCACACTTAAACCTTCATTCATTCCAACGTTTTCACAGAGTAAATAAACTGTTTCAGTGTCAATGGAAAGGGCATATTTTCAGAGCTGGGATTTTTCGTACACATTAAGCTTCAATTTAACAGCTATGTTACTCGTTCATTTAATGGAGGGCTATCATTAATATTTATGTGCGACACTAACCATTTGTTTCAGATTTAGTTATTTATTAATATAGAGATTAATTGAGAGCAGTAATCGAGGTTGTTTTTACCTGTTGCATACATACTAATATTAATATATATACTGTATATGACGCTTTATAATGAAAGAGTTAAGCGTTGGTTACTGAATATTGAAATTGCCCTTGAAGAGTGCAATGGATGTAACATTTATCTGTGCAGAAAATTACGCGAGGTTTGAAATAGTTAGATATACTGTATATGCATGTAGTTTAAACGCATCCATGTCAGTTGTGTGTGGGAGTCAGTGGTGATAACTTGAAGCCAAGCAGTCTGAACTGCCTTGTAAATTACTAACATGATAATTACATGCTTCCTCTGGAGCCAGATGTTTAGTAGCGAAACATATTACATGTATGTTTATCATGTGTCTGGAATTACTGTATTGAAACGAGAGAGTTATTTATAGAGTCTAGGTTTCTGGCATGATAATATTTAAGAGATTAGTTGCTATATATACTTACGTTCATTACATTGACGTTAACCTAGATAAGAGATTAGTTGCTATATATACTTACGTTCATTACATTGACGTTAACCTAGATAAGAGATTAGTTGCTATATATACTTACGTTCATTACATTGACGTTAACCTAGATAAGAGATTAGTTGCTATATATACTTACGTTCATTACATTGACGTTAACCTAGATAAGAGATTAGTTGCTATATATACTTACGTTCATTACATTGACGTTAACCTAGATAAGAGATTAGTTGCTATATATACTTACATTCATTACATTGACGTTAACCTAGATAAGAGATTAGTTGCTATATATACTTACGTTCATTACATTGACGTTAACCTAGATAAGAGATTAGTTGCTATATATACTTACGTTCATTACATTGACGTTAACCTAGATAAGAGATTAGTTGCTATATATACTTACGTTCATTACATTGACGTTAACCTAGATAATTTCATTAATTGTGTCGCGTATTAACTTTGCTTTTAAGAAGAATAACTGCTAAATCCTTTTTTGTGGCATCGATCTTGGACATCCTTGGCCAGGTAACTTAGTAGGTAACTTAGAGGCACAACCACTGTCCTGTACAGTTGAAATCAATAGTTCGCCGACAATCGTCATTGGTTTCATGACCCTTCACCATAAAATAAATAAACAACACATTGAATAACCTTTAGCTCATAGTAAATCACTCCGTACCTTCATTTCCATATGTTGACCAATTGATTTCCAAGTCAATGGACATCTCACGACATCTGTCCTGACCAGACACTAAACCAGCCTCCTACAGCTGTTCTGGGTCATAGCAGGTAATAACAGGTGATGGGTCAATAAGAGCATATGTTGGGTTGTTGGAGGTGTGTTGATTGGATGTTTGTTGTACACTCGGAGGCCATAGTCTCACTCATAAGAATTCGTGGACTCAGGAAAAAATTGACACCTGGATGGGAATAAACGTATTAAAACACTAGGCTGAATGGGGCCGAATGGATACAACCCAGAGAGGGAGGGAGGGAGGGAGAAGAAAAAAACGAGGTGAGCCCACTTAATAATGAACCTTTGCAGTAACATACCTACCGTAGCTTTATTTTAACACTTTGATTATTTCCGATATGACTAGATTATTATATTCTGATTAAGAAGTACCGGTATCTCCCACAATCGACTTATAATTGTAATTTGTGTTTATAGTTTTGAGACCAAGAGTTTTTTTAAAGCTGAATATAGTAATCTAACGTGCCTATAAAATTCGTATTTATTTTATTATCTCTTTCGAAAGGAGTATTCCCGTCACTTCAAGTAAAGATACCGTTTTCTCTGATTATTATGTTATAGTATGGTACCGTTCTTTATGGGTAAACGACTATATAATGTATCTGCTCAATAGATGGCACCACTGGTATCCGTTTTATTTTTATGTTTGGAAAATTTGTCTATACTATTTTTCTTTTACACATGTAATATCCAGCCAATACCCATGCTATATTATATAATTATACCTCTATATCAAATGGGTATCTCTTGATATGATAGTATAACAAACAATACTTGGCTGCAACTTCTTACCCCGTGAGGTAGTCGGCATCCCTCACACCTCACCGCCTAGTGTCTTTGGTGGCTGTGGACGGGAAGGTGTTGGAATTACAAGATGTCTTAGTATTTCGTGCTTATTTCCGTTCGTGCGTGACAGTGCAGTAGGTTGAGCTTATTAGTGAAGAGGCGCGCGTGTGGGAGAAGGCAGGACACGCGGAGATAAGTATACTGTAGGTCGTTAGGGTTCATGTTGACTTTGGATTCTGAACATTGGGGTCTTGAGTACCGGTGCCGTTCTTTCAACACTATTCTAGCTACTATTAGACTATTTCTATCTCACTTAACCCTTTTTAGTACCACAGATCCTTCTTGAACTGCATATAATCGTCTAAATATAGCTAGAATAAAAGAAAAAGACGTCACCGGTACAGAAATGGCTAATTCACGTTTATCCCACCCCTACTTTCACCATTCCTCCTCTTTTCTGCCCCCCCCCCTCCCCCCCTCTCTAGCTCTCCCTCATCTACCTGTCATATGCACACGTCTCTTTTATGCTTATGTTTATCTCCTCGGCTTACTCTTTGTCTCTCCACCTCTCCACTGTACAGTCTTCCATCTACATATCCTCCTTTCCTTCCCATGTGCCATCTCCCTACTCCACCCAGGTTAATATCCTCTCTACCTTCCTCCTCCCTCCCCATCACTCTCTACCCTCCCCACTACCCTTTTCCCACCCCACCTCCCTCTACCCTCCCCACCTCCTGCTTCTCCCCCCACCTCCTTCTTTCCTCTCCACCACACTCTTTCACCCCACCTCCCTTCCCTCCCTCCCTACCTACCTCATCCCTCCACCCTCCACATAATCATGGCACACGTAATTAATTATAGTTTTAACCTGTTCATCTCCGTATACAGTGTTATTATGTACTTCCGTGTTGAATATGTCTTGTCCTTCATCAACTCCTTCAACAAAATGTTTTATATATTCGAGTTGCATTTGCTTTTGCCGGTAAATGTGGAAACATTGCACATGCATTTTTCGTCGGGGGATGTCGCTCAAAGGCACTTTTTGTGGTGCTAGTTTGTGGTGAAGTAAAAAATATTCATTTATAGAACCTTTGTTATATTACCAGCCGTTAAGTAGTTTGCACACTCAGTTGCTTTCTCGTGTATGCATGCAAACATACCCAGTACATTAACAAATATATCAGGTGACCGTATTTGAATGAATGTGAAACAGTGCTTGTTTAAAATAAAGCTTAGGATTATTATATATTAAGGGAAACATTTTATATATATATATATATATATATATATATATATATATATATATATATATATATATATAGATATATATATATATATATATAGATATATATATATATTATATATATTTATATATATATATATATACAGTATATATATATATAATTCCTTTCACTATGATGGGGCGTTATTAACTTGTGTGAGAGAGAGAGAGAGAGAGAGGGGGGGGGGGGGGGGAGTGGGAGTTTTTTTTTGTGGGTTTATGCGTAAGTAATTGGGTGTTTGCATGTCAGGGCAATGATGAAGTATATTTGTGTTTTGTTGTACAGTATATTATGCCGTGTGACTCTGAACCTGTGGTAATGCTAGAATAATATCAATAGTTACGCGTGTGTAATGCAATATATTTTCTGTCCAAGTGTTTCAGACTCGATTGACGGTTAAACATTTGCATTATGTAGTTCGAAAGATCATAAAGGTAGTTCCGAAGCTCCGAAATTTGGTAGTGGGGGAGAAGGAAGAGGAGGAAGAGGAGGAAATATTGCTAATGTTGACCTCATAAGCCGCTAGACCAATGTTGAGGTTGAATGTTGAGGGAAAAAGCGCTCGTGTGATTCCGGCTTATGATATCGATCCCTCCCCCCCCCCCTCCCCACTCCCCCCCCCCCCCCCTCCCCACTCCCCCCCCCCCCCCCCACATCCCTTATTTTTGTCCATGTTCAGATGTAAGGTTATTGACTATCAACAAAATACAAATGTAAATATTGGTCGTGGATTTCAGCAATACCTCTCCTAAGATTGACCGCAGGACAAAGGAGTATGCACAGTTGGCCACATTAGGTCTGTTCCTCTCTGTGATCTGATACATGGAAATATAATACGCATGATTTGTGTAGTGAACTCATCTGACCAGCCAACTGATACTTAAATGAAACCACACTCGCAATACATTCATACTCATTTGACTGCCATACATAAGATCACGACGAGGAACAGAACTTATGTGAGCAACTGTACAAGGACCAACAATATCGGTTTTACTCGTTACCGACACGCACGAACTATATAATACCGTAAGTGACCGTAGTGACCGTAGTGACCGTATACAGTACTTATGCATTAAGGGGAGGTATTTAGTTAGTTCCCTAGACCTCCATCAAGCTTAAAATTACACCCCCTCGAGTCCCTTTCAAGATCAATTTGTACATTTTTCGGTAGAAAAATGTCCCGGCCGAAGGCCGGTTCCTCTTAAATTACAGGCTCGCTATCGCTCGCCAGGATAAAATCGACACTCTGAATTGCACGAAAGGTCTTAATATGGGGTGAAAGTTCTTAAAATCGCTAAACTAATGGGGCAAACGTTTTATAATATCAAAAGCAATGGGGCTAAACATGAGGGAGAAAGGGGTCAAGAAAACAATCCCTCAAGTGGAGATCTCCCCTTAAACACGGTTTGTTAAAGTGTGGCGTTAACATTATAGTATAGTAACATGAACCCTTGGAACTATTGCACGCGAGTATTAACCCCTTGAGGATTATTTCGCGTTTTAACAGTTGGTTCTGGTCATCATGAGACTATTTTAGGCAACTCTGGAAGTATCTGTGGTCATCCTAAGGGTAAAGACTACGTTATTTAACCCTCTGACTTCCATATGCCCTTCCTAATCTGAATAAGATCGTCAAATAATAGCCAGAAACACACAAAAGAAATGCGTCATCATATCTTCAAAGGGTTACTGGTAAGTCAATATATTAGAAAGGCTCCTGTCCGGATGCTACCTTCATGCTGAGCTTTGTAATAACAATACAAGTACAAAGGAAATTATTATGAACGCTGCTGCGGCAGAGGCGTACTTGGTTAGCAGAGACAAACTCATCTATGGGGAGATTAAGACAACTTTTATACTAGCCACCATGTTGTAAGCTGGCTGACATGATGCCAGTGTATATGGGTATATTTTCATGGGCTGTCTTCCGTGAGGCCTGTCGCGTACGCTACACAGATACTTCTGTGAGGCCTATCGCGCTTACCGGGTTAACACACAGGCTTTCACCATGTATTTATATTTGGTATCCATGTTTATTGATATTGCTTTTATATATTAATTACATACAATATATACCGGTAGTCATCAAACCTTTCCAATTATTACCATATTTTTTCGAAATGTTCTAATTTTCCCAAGACAATGACTGTACTCCCATATTTTCACAGACTTCCCTTCAGTTCATATCCTTCTTTCCTTCCAGTTTGTTCCTTTTCTCCCCTCCTCCTCCTCCATCACACATGATCGCATAACCCAGCAATCAGTTCCACCCCACCTGGCTCCAACTCTAATCTCCCATCGTAAATTGAAGTAAAGTCACGGGCTTAATCTGCTGTTTGGGTTAAAGTGTGTGTGTGTGTGTGTGTGTTTTATTTTTTATTTTTTTGTGTGTCACTGTAAGTCAAATTAGATACCAATCGTGAAATCCCTAGCCACACACAGACACAGGCACTATTACCCAAGCCACACAGACACACAAACAGACACTATTACCCCAGCCACACACACAGTGACCCAGACATGGGCATGATTATGATTATTAATCAAAAAATCATAATCAAAGGCTGTGATTACATAATCATAATCAAATCATAATCAAAAGTTAAGCAACAGGTATAATCATAATCAAATCATAATCAAATATGAAGCTGCAGCTTTAATCATAATCAAATACGAAGCTGCAGCTTTAATCATAATCAAATATGAAGCTGCAGCTTTAATCATAATCAAATATGAAGCTGCAGCTTTAATCATAATCAAATATGAAGCTGCAGCTTTAATCATAATCAAATATGAAGCTGCAGCTTTAATCATAATCAAATATGAAGCTGCAGCTTTAATCATAATCAAATATGAAGCTGCAGCTTTAATCATAATCAAATCATAATCATATTTTTCTTCATAATAATCATTGATTAAAATGTGATTATTGTGATTATTTCATTGTATTTTCCATGTAGCAATTCTATTTCTCCTAAATAAATTAGCCAATTTCATATATACTGTATATGTTCCAGGTCCAATCATGTTTGCAAAGCATGACACTAACTAACATGTTTGTACATGTTTGTCTCCCTTGATATATCAGTCAAATAGGCATACACACAAAGCATATACAGTACATGTTCCAGGCTTCCAGCATGCTTGAAACACATGGCACCACCTAACACATTTGTACATGCACATGCTGTTGGTTATATAAGGCAGACAGCTGGTAGGGACTCCTCACTCCACTCCAGTCCCCTTTGAGGAGTTGATGTTTATCAAGTGTAACAAGCACATCATTGAAAAGTAATGTAGCCTATAAGAAATATAATTCATAATCATAGTGTTTTTCAATTCTATATATATTTTGCATTTAGCAATTTTTTTTTTTTTTTTTTTTTTTTTTTTGCTAAATTTAACAAATTAATAAACTTATGTCTGTCAGATCTGTCTTATGAAAGATTTAAATTAAGGGACTATCAATTTAAATTAACACATAAGTGAGTAATGTACTGTATAACAAAACCAATAAAACCTCTTATACAAAATGTATGTTTTTTGTTTATAACAATAGTTTATAAGTGATTTAAATACAGTGTAGTTATTTATATTACTCAAATATAAAGAAGCAAAATGCACCAATTAGATGTGGTTTATAACAATAGTTTGTAAGTGATTTAAATACAGTGTAGTTATTTATATTACTCAAATATAAAGAAGCAAAATGCACCAATTAGATGTGGTTTATAACAATAGTTTGTAAGTGATTTAAATACAGTGTAGTTATTTATATTACTCAAATATAAAGAAGCAAAATGCACCAATTAGATGTGGTTTATAACAATAGTTTGTAAGTGATTTAAATACAGTGTAGTTATTTATATTACTCAAATATAAAGAAGCAAAATGCACCAATTAGATGTGGTTTATAACAATAGTTTGTAAGTGATTTAATACAGTGTAGTTATTTATATTACTCAAATATAAAGAAGCAAAATGCACCAATTAGATGTGGTTTCCTTTAAGCTAGTGTCAATTGCAATAAAAAACACTGTTGACTAATGTATAACTGAACAACAAAATGACCTTAATAATAATCATTACTGTGTACAAATAATCACAATAAAATGTGATTATAATCATAATCAAGCAATAATAGAAAAAATCTAATCATAATCAAAAATACGTAAAGCGAAATAATCCTAATCAAATCATAATCATAAAAAGGAAAAAACGAGTAATCATAATCTAATCATAATCAAAAATTATTCTGGATGATAATCAAAATCAAATCATAATCATTTTTTATAATCATGCCCATGTCTGAGTCACACACACACACACAAACAGACACTATTATCCAAGCCACACACACACACAGACAGACACTATTACCCCAGCCACACAGACACACAAACAGACACTATTACCCCAGCCACACACACACACACACAGACACTATGACCCCAGCCACACACAGACCCAGATAGACACTATTACCCAGCCACACACACACAGACAGACACTATGACCCCAGCCACACACAAACCCAGATAGACACTATTACCCAGCCACACAGACACAGACACAGACACTATTACCCCAGCCACACACAGACCCAGATAGACACTATTACCCAGCCACACAGACACCGACACAGACACTATACAAACAGCCACACACAGACCCAGATAGACACTATTACCCAGCCACACAGGCACCGACACAGACACTATACCCCAGCCACACACAGACCCAGATAGACACTATTACCCAGCCACACAGACACAGACACAGACACTATTACCCAGCCACACAGAGACCCAGATAAACACTATTACCCAGCCACACAGACACATACACAGACACTATTACCCCAGCCACACATACACAGACAAACACTACTACCCCACCCACACACAGACACTATTACCCCAGCCACACAGACACACACACAGACATTATTACCCCAGCCACACAGACACAGACACTATTACCCCAGCCACACAAACACAGACAAACACTACTACCCCAGCCACACACAAACACTATTACCACAGCCACACACAGACACACACACACAGACACTATAACCCCAGCCACACAGACACACACACACAGACACTATAACCCCAGCCACACACAAACATTATAACCCCAGCCACACACAGACACACAAACACAGACACTATAACCCCAGCCACACACAAACACAGACACTATAACCCAAGCCACTCAGACACACAAACACAAACACTATAACCCCAGCCACACACAGACACACACACACACACAGACACTATAACCCCAGCTACACACAGACACACAAACACAAACACTATAACCCCAGCCACACACAGACACACAAACACAGACACTATAACCCCAGCCACACAAACACAGACACTATAACCCCAGCCACACACAGACACACAAACACAGACACTATAACCCCAGCCACACAGACACACATACACAGACACTATAACCCCAGCCACACACAGACACACAAACACAGACACTATAACCCCAGCCACACAGACACACAAACACAGACACTATAACCCCAGCCACACACAGACACACAAACACAGACACTATAACCCCAGCCACACAAACACAGACACTATAACCCCAGCCACACAAACACAGACACTATAACCCCAGCCACACAAACACAGACACTATAGCCCCAGCCACACAAACACAGACACTATAACCCCAGCCACACACACAAACACAGACACTATAACCCCAGCCACACACAGACACACAAACACAGACACTATAGCCCCAGCCACATACAGACACAGACACAAACACAGACACTATAACCCCAGCCACACAGACACACAAACACAGACGCTAGCCCCAGCCACACAAACACAGACACTATAACCCCAGCCACACACAGACACACAAACACAGACACTATAGCCCCAGCCACACAGACACAAACACAGACACTCACCTTTAACATTTGGCCATGGAGACAGACAGGACCCATTATTTTTAGATGTTTCTATCTAAACTTTCTGCGGCTGGAAGCAAAATATGGGAAGGGAGAGAGGGGGATATATATGTATGTATGTAGTGTGTGTGTGTTTGTTTGTTTGTATTGTGTGTGTGTGTTTGTGTGGTGTTTGTATTGTGTGATTTTATTGTGTGTGTGTATTCGCTCATTAAATATGCATGTGCTTAATTGGAAGTCCACGTTAGTCTGATGATCTGCATATTCCTCCAAATTGTGAATCGATCTGTTGAAAGTGAATCTGTGACTTTATGTTTTTAGGCCACTCATTAATTAACACACTGAGGGTGCCACTCATTCATACCTCTATAGTGAATTAGACAGATGAAGCGTAATTAGGGCAGATAGATAGATAAATAGATAGATAGATAGATAGAGGGGGGGGGGGGGCACGTTGAGTTCTACATTACTATTGTATGTGTTATCTTTGGGTACGTTAAGTGAACAACATTATCGTCATTACCTCTGTAATTAAACACATCAGGTAATAATGACGGTAATCCAGTTGATGTATTCCCGTTAATAAGAATGACGTGAGAACTCCATTATGTTAATTCCGTCTTATTGCGTCACTTTGTTGCTTCTGGGCCGGGAAAATGAAGTTGGAATCTGAGAGAGAGAGAGAGAGAGAGAGAGAGAGAGAGAGAGAGAGAGAGAGAGAGAGAGAGAGAGAGAGAGATAGAGAGAGAGAGAGAGAGAGAGAGAGAGAGAGAGAGAGAGAGAGAGAGAGAGAGAGAGAGAGAGAGAGATAGAGAGAGAGAGAGAGAGAGAGAGAGAGAGAGAGAGAGAGAGAGAGAGAGAGAGAGAGAGAGAGAGAGAGAGAGAGAGAGAGAGAGAGAGAGAGAGAGAGAGAGAGAGAGAGAGAGAGAGAGAGAGAGAGAGAGAGAGAGAGAGAGAGAGAGAGAGAGAGAGAGAGAGAGTGTAGGTGTTTGTATATTTCATGAATCACTTAAGGGGGGTCACTGGCTTTTTAAATTTTGCTCTCCTTTTTCTCTCTTTCCCTGGCTTGTATCCATTCGGCCCAATTCAGCCAACTGTTTTAAGACGTTTATCCCCATCCAGGTGTCGATGTCTTCCTTGCGAGAGATAGCAAGTCAGCATTGTATGGAGAAATCCGGCTTCGCCGGAGAATTTTTTTATTGAAAAATGTACAAATTTAGCTTGCTGTCAAAACAAAAATGTATATATGCTTGCTCGCTACCGCTCGCCAGGAAAATATTGACACCTGGATGGGTGTAAACGTCTTAAAACAGTAGGCTGAATGGGGCCGAATGGATACAAGCCAAAGAGAGAGGGAGAGAAAGAAAAACAAAGCGAGGTGAGCTCCCTTAATCAACCAATAAGTTATAAGAGACAATAATGAAGGAGTACAAGCGAGTAGGACCGAGTCTAATTAGATCATGTGGAGCTCATAAACGATTTACATCATCACTTGGCTTAGATTAATTGAAGGTGTGTGTGTGTGTCTGTGTGTGTGTCTGTGTGTCTCTGTGTCTCTGTGTGTGTGTGTGTCTCTGTGTGTGTGTGTGTGTGTGTGTGTGTGTGTGTGTGTGTGTGTGTGTGTGTGTGTGTGTGTGTGTGTGAGGTTGTCGAAGGTCAGATTAAAGAGGATATTAGTTTTATTTCAGTGTTTTTACAATAACAAAAGCTATTCTAAAATGGATGCAAGTAAGTACTTAACAATAAACAATATGAATGTCATTACTTTACTTCTCTAGTTCTTGCTTGCAACATGTATTATTAACTGAAACAAAATAATATATTATATTCATGTCTTTTGAGCTTTGATATATATTTTTTTCCAAAGATTTTCTCTCTGGATGTTTATATTAATCTAAAAAAAACAGACTGTATACCCCTAACCAACTATTCGATACGATATGAAGGCCATTTGGTCGTTCAATATATTATCTTGGATTCAGTTATCCGCTCGCTTAACTCAGTCTTGGGCTATAACCGGAAATCTGGGAGTGTGAGAACGGGAGAGGGTTTGGTGAGGAGAGGCATTTGGGGGAAGTGATGGGGATGAGGGGGGCGAGAGGAGAGGAAGGTTAAGAAGGAGGGGGTGGGGAGAGAGAGAGAGAGAGAGAGAGAGAGAGAGAGAGAGAGAGAGAGAGAGATTAGAGAGAGAGAGAGAGAGAGAGAGAGAGAGAGAGAGAGAGAGAGAGAGAGAGAGAGAGAGAGAGAGAGAGAGAGAGAGAGAGAGAGAGAGAGAGAGAGAGAGAGAGAGAGAGAGAGAGAGAGAGAGAGAGAGAGAGAGAGAGAGAGAGAGAGAGAGAGAGAGAGAGAGAGAGATATCCTTGACCTCTGACTGACCCTGTACAGACCTTCCGTTCATCAGTGTAATGGTCACCACGGGGGCTCTCAGGATTATCACAGCTATTAAACTACATCACTATTATAGAACATGCCTTTCAAATACCCATTAGTGAATTATAATACAGACATTTTGTGACATTTAGCTACGGTCTGTCTGTTTTGGAAACTTGCGTCAGTCATGACAGACACCAACACAGACACTCGACTTTAACCCAGCTGGTGCAGGACGGGTCTATTTGGAACCACCTTGTTTCACTCAATTAATTTAGAGAATTCAAAACGTTTCACCTCATTAGTTTGGCGATTATTAGACACTTCACCCCATTCAGGTGTCGATTTTTTGTTGGCCAAGCGAAAGTGAGCCTACAATTTAGAAGCCGGCCTTAGGATGGGGCATTTTTCTACCGACAATTTTACATATTTATCTTCAGGGTGGTCTGGGTATATTTATCTTCAGGGTGGTCTGGGTATATTTATCGTCAGGGTGGTCTGGGTATATTTATCTTCAGGGTGGTCTGGGTATATTTATCTTCAGGGTGGTCTGGGTATATTTATCTTCAGGGTGGTCTGGGTATATTTATCTTCAGGGTGGTCTGGGTATATTTATCTTCAGGGTGGTCTGGGTATATTTTATCTTCAGGGTGGTCTGGGTATATTTATCTTCAGGGTGGTCTGGGTATATTTATCTTCAGGGTGGTCTGGGTATATTTATCTTCAGGGTGGTCTGGGTATATTTATCTTCAGGGTGGTCTAGGTTATATTTATCTTCAGGGTGGTCTGGGTATATTATCTTCAGGGTGGTCTGGGTTATATTTATCTTCAGGGTGGTCTAGGTATTTATCTTCAGGGTGGTCTGGGTATATTATCTTCAGGGTGGTCTGGGTATATTTATCTTCAGGGTGGTCTGGGTATATTTATCTTCAGGGTGGTCTAGGTATATTTATCTTCAGGGTGGTCTGGGTATAATTTATCTTCAGGGTGGTCTAGGTATATTATCTTCAGGGTGGTCTGGGTATATTTATCTTCAGGGTGGTCTGGTATATTTATCTTCAGGGTGGTCTAGGTATTTATCTTCAGGGTGGTCTGGGTATATTTATCTTCAGGGTGGTCTGGGTATATTTATCTTCAGGGTGGTCTGGGTATATTTATCTTCAGGGTGGTCTAGGTATATTTATCTTCAGGGTGGTCTGGGTATATTTATCTTCAGGGTGGTCTGGGTATATTTATCTTCAGGGTGGTCTGGGTATATTTTATCTTCAGGGTGGTCTGGGTATATTTATCTTCAGGGTGGTCTGGGTATATTTATCTTCAGGGTGGTCTGGGTATATTTTATCTTCAGGGTGGTCTGGGTATATTTATCTTCAGGGTGGTCTGGGTATATTTATATTCAGGGTGGTCTGGGTATATTTATCTTCAGGGTGGTCTAGGTATATTTATCTTCAGGGTGGTCTGGGTATATTTATCTTCAGGGTGGTCTGGGTATATTTATCTTCAGGGTGGTCTGGGTATATTTATCGTCAGGGTGGTCTGGGTATATTTATCGTCAGGGTGGTCTGGGTATATTTATCGTCAGGGTGGTCTGGGTATATTTATCTTCAGGGTGGTCTGGGTATATTTATCTTCAGGGTGGTCTAGGTATATTTTGTTTGTATGTTTTTATAATTTTTGAGTTGTAGTTTTTTTCTAGTTTTCAGATTTTAGACGTTTGCTCCATTAGTTTGGCGATTTTAAGACCTTTCATGCCATTTAGATGTCGATTTCTTCCTGTCGAGTGATAGCGAGCCTATTTTAGGAGGAATTTTTCTACCAAAAAAATTACAAATTTATCTTGAATGGAGGTCTAGCCAATAAACTAATAAATAAATAAATAAATAAATATATATATATATATAAATATATATATATATATATATATATATATATATATATATATTATATATATATATTATATATATATAGACAAAAAAATAACCACGACCAAAACATAACCACTACCCCCTTAAAAGCATCTAGCCATTATATATTAGCTTGTCAATCATAAATCAGAGACTCTTGTCAGCACCTCTGGCTATCCTACCCCTTTGCGTGATTACATTTTAAGTGTATTGCTAGTGATTGGAGGAACTTAATTATTCCCTTTCCAGTTAATGATATTTTGTGTATGTACGGGTTCTTGTGTGTGTGTGTGTGTATGTGTGTGTGTGCCTAAATACGCTCATGACGGTGATAAACTAGGATAGCCTTTTTGTGGGCCTCATAACTGAAATATGAGCTCTGGGCAACTTGGTCAGAACTAACGGCGCCATCATACATACATACATAAAATTTTAAGACCGAGTGTTCCACACATAAGTGCAGTTTCAGTCTCTTGTCCTAATGGCGGCGTTCCAGGCAACCCTGTTAAGGGCTGCTTCACTTATCTTTAATTAAGGGAACCCACCTCGCTTTTTTTTCTCTTTCCCTCTCTCTCGCTTTGGCTTGTATCCATTCGGCCTTATTCAGCCTACTGTTTTAAGAATTTTAACCCCATCCAGGTGTCAATATTTTCCTGGCGAACGGTAGCGAGCCACCATATATATATTTTTGTTTTGACAGCAAGCTAAATTTGTAAATTTTTCGATAGAAAAATGTCTCAGGCGAAGCCGGATTTCTCCATACAATGCTGGCTCGCTATCGCTCGCCAGGAAGAAATCGACACCTGGATGGGGATAAGCGTCTTAAAACAGTTGGCTGAATAGGGCCGAGTGGATACAAGCCAGGGAAAGAGAGAAAGGGGGAGAAAGATAAAACAAAAGTCAGTGACCCCCCTTAAAACCATTAGGCATAAGTGATGTTCACCCCTTTGTACCGGCGACGTCTTTTTAACCCGTTCTGCACCGGCGACGTCTTTTAAACCCCTTCTGTACCGGCGACGTCTTTTAAACCCCTTTGTACCGGCGACGTCTTTTAAACCTCTTCTGTACCGGCGACGTCTTTTAAACCTCTTCTGTACCGGCGACGTCTTTTAAACCTCTTCTGTACCGGCGACGTCTTTTAAACCCCTTCTGTAACGGCGACGTCTTCTTGACTGTATTCTGGCTACTACTAGACTATTTTATTCAGTTTAGGAAGGGCCTCCAGGAATTAACAGGCTTCGAACTATCTCGCTTAACCCATTTTACTACCACAGATCCTTCTTAAGCTACATCAAATTGTCTAAATATAACTAGAATAAAATTAAAACGTCGTTGTCGCTAAAGAAGAGGTTAATCATATTCTAGTTATAGTTAGGCGATTGTATGCAGCTTACGAAGGATCTGTGGTACCAAAATGAGTTACGTGAGATAGTTCGAAACCTGTCAATTGCTGGGCGCCCTCTATAAATGTAGTAAAAGAGCCTACTAGTAGCTAGAATAGAATAAAAAGACGTCGCCGGTACAGAAGGGGTTAATCCATTTGGTGTATTGCCGCTATTATAAAACATTTTGAAAACGATTTAGTACTCTGACATTATTGAGTATATCACAATCGCGTTATTGTTGCTGAGCTGTGACTATATATGGGGCTGGAATATCCTTTTGGTTTATATATGTGTGTGTGTGTGTGTGTGTTTTTTTTTTTTACAGGAGCACAAGATTCCACATAAAATCCTATCCTTTAGTCACTGCGTTGTATATATATATATATACCGGTATATATATATATATATATATATATATATATATATATTATATATATATATATATATATATATATATATATATTATATATATATATATATATATATATATATATATATATATATATATATAAAAATGGTGCTATACAATAAGATAATTAACACAACCAGTCGACCGTGATGCAACCTCTTATAGTAAATGTAATTCTCTCTCTCTCTCTCTCTCTCTCTCTCTCTCTCTCTCTCTCTCTCTCTCTCTCTCTCTCTCTCTCTCTCTCTCTCCTCTCTCTCTCTCTCTCTCTCTCTCTCTCTCTCTCTCTCTCTCTCTCTCTCTCTCTCACACACACACACACTAGCTTGTTTTGGAGTTGTAGCAGCGGGAATCCTGTTGAATTGTTTGGTCTGTCTTTGTTGTTTGTTATTGTTGACAACTTCCAATACTGTACGTCATTCCTGTTACCTTTATACGGATTTGTTTTCGAGTTTGTATAGTCCTTAGAAAAACAACTCTAAAGCAATTGACCACCTGCGAGTTTCTGGCTATAAGGAAGTTGGAGCCGGAAGCATCGATACTAAACAGAAATACAATAATAATATATGTTTCTGATGGATAGAAAATATGATTAATTTAGTATTATGTATTTATATATGTACTACAACCGCATTTTAGTTATTAATTCTGCTAAATATCGATGTCTGCGGCTCCAACTTCCTTATAGCCTGAAACTCGCAAGTGGTCAATTGTTTCTTGCTGGAAAACAATGACAGTCTAACCGAATGTGGTAAACAGTTGTCCCTCGCTTACTCTGTTTATGTTTATTGTCAACATGTATTTACGCTACTGCATTAATTATCTGCGGCCTCTGTCTTTCGCCGCAATGTTGCATCTCTCTCACTATTCTACCGCTATTACAATAATCAGTGTTCCTCAGAGCTCTCTCAGTGTATACCACCCCCTCTTCGTAGGGCACGTGGCACCTGTCTTGCAACACAATCCCACCCCTACTCTGTCTAACTCTCCAACCCAAGAGTGCAACATTATTCTCAATCATTCTGCTATTCAACATCTAAGTTCTGGAACTCTCTCCCAGAATCCGTCTTTCCCTCATCCTATGACTTAGATTGCTTCAAACTCCGTGTGTCCAAGCATTTTCCTCGAACGTCCCTTGATCTTGGCCCTGTCACTCTTTCAACTCTGGGGGAGGCACTCGTTTCAAGCAGTTCTGGCTTTTGTCTCCCTCACATAAAACAAAAAATAGTAAAAATTCATATACAGTATATCTGAAAATATTGTATGTTTGAATGAGATGATATAAAATAGTAAATGTTTGAATAAGATGATGTAAACAACTCCAGACTGATATAACTCCAGACTGATATAACTCCAGACTGATATAACTCCAGACTGATATAACTCCAGACTGATATAACTTGTTCTTGTTAACAGAAGTGTGATGGTAGAGAGCTGGTTTGGTCGTTCTTGGAAAGGTGATGATCAACTGGTACGTCCATCCTCCAGGAATTGGTGAGTAGCCTACACGAATCATAATTGTTATTGTGTTGGTATATTTACAATTAATTGGAATCTACATGCATCGACGTAGCCTATTGACGCGTCAGGTCTTATTGGTTTTCTTAAGGGGAGGTTTTTAGTTGGTTCCCTAGACTTCCATCAAGCTTAAAATTACTCCCCCTAGACCCCTATCAAGATAAATTTGTACATTTTTCGGTAGAAAAATGTCCCGGCCAAAGGCCGATTCCTCTTAAATTACAGGCTCGCTATCGCTCGCCAGGAAAAAATCGACACCTAAATGGCACGAAAGGTCTTAAAATTGACAGAAATGGGGCGAGAGTTCTTAAAATCTCCAAACTATTGGGGCGAACGTCTTACAATCTGAAAAGCAATGGGGGCTAAACATGAGGGAGAAAGGGGTCCAGACAAAAATCCTTCAGGTGGAAATCTCCCCTTAATACATATTTCTTGCGTTCGTTCGCTTATGATCCCAGTTGGTCATTATTTTGTTATATCATTTTTTTTTTTTTTTTTTTTTTTTTTTTTACCTATCACCCTCCTTATAGTCTATTAAGGGGGGATGGGCGCATTTAGGGGGGGATGGGCGTATTAAGGGGGGGATGGGCGTATTTATTTGCTCATTTATATATATTTTTTATTATTCTTTTAGTTTCTTCCCTAGACCTCCATCAACCTTAAAAAAAAACCACCCCCAAGACCCCATTTCAAGATACATTTGTACATTTTTTGGTAGAAAAATTTCCCGGCCGAACCGAAGGCCGGTCCTTCGTTAAATTACATGTTACATTAAATGTTACATTAAATGTTAAATTACAGGCTCGCTATCGCTCGCCAGGAAAAAATCCGACACCAACTCGACACCTAAATGACACGAAAAGTCTTAATATTGACAAAGAATTGGGGCGGAAGGTCTTAAAATCGCCAAACTAATGGGCCGAACGTCTTATAATCTCAAAACTATTAAAAAGTAAGCTTAAACTGAGTACCCCGTAATGGTTAACATGCAGGAAATACTGTTTACTACCCCTTGTAAACGACCAACCCCACCAACCTGCCCCCTTCACTGTAATGGTCTCAACACAAACACTTAACACTGTACTGTACTGTGCTGTTACCATTAGTTGTTATTGTGTATGTGTGTGTGTGTCTGTGTGTGTGTGTGTGTGTGTATATGTGTGTGTGTGTGTGTGTTTGTGTGTGTGTTTAATTGAGGGTTTTGAATGTTTTTGCAGTTTTCGAATATATATACAGGTATATATACTGTATATGTATATATATATATATATATATATATATAATTATATATTATATTCTACACGACTCCATGGTTCACCGAAGAAGTAAATTTGCGAAGAAGTAAATTTGCCACCGGCTTAATATTATAATCCTGGTGTTTTATCTCTACTTTATGTCCAAGGTTCTGTTATTAGGTAATGGCAATTGGAGTGTCTACAACTTCCACTTACTTTTCTTTATCATCAAGCAATGTTTACGACCGAGGAATTACAAGGCGCGGATTACAACACCAAGAACTCTATTCGTGTTTCCTGGAGATAATATAGGTGTTGACTAGATGTATTAAGTGTATTAAGATGTATTAAGATGTATTAAGATGTATTAAGATGTATTAAGATGTATTAAGATGTATTAAGTGTATTAAGATGTATTAAGATGTATTAAGATGTATTAAGATGTATTAAGATGTATTAAGTGTATTAAGATGTATTAAGATGTATTAAGATGTATTAAGTGTATTAAGATGTATTAAGTGTATTAAGTGTTGACTAGATGTATTAAGTGTATTAAGATGTATTAAGTGTATTAAGTGTTGACTAGATGTATTAAGTGTATATCAGTATATGGCTCGGTTTTCCTTCACCACCATCACAGACTGTCGACGTGGCTGGTTATTTGTCGCCACTTAATGTTACCCACACACGAACCTTTAAGGGGAGATCTCCACTTGAGGGATTTTTTTCTTGAACCCTTTCTCCCTCATGTTTAGCCCCATTGCTTTTGATATTATAAAACGTTTGCCCCATTAGTTTAGCGATTTTAAGAACTTTCACCCCATATTAAGACCTTTCGCGCTATTCAGGTGTCGATTTTATCCTGGCGAGCGATAGCGAACCTGTAATTTAAGAGGAACCGGCCTTCGGCCGGGAAATTTTTCTACCGAAAATTTTACAAATTTATCTTGAAAGGGACTCAAGGGGGTATAATTTTAAGCTTGATGGAGGTCTAGGGAACAAAGTAAATACCTCTCCTTAACACGTATACTGCCGGATGTTAATCCAAATAATGAATACGTAAACAAAATAGTGAAGCAATGAATATAAATCTACCCTCAAAACCTATATTAAATAAGTGTACGTAAGTGTGACCCCTCTCTCTCTCCCTCACCACCCAAGACTGTCCAGGGGGTGGCGTTATTTGTCACCACCTAATGTTACCTTCACACGAACCTTGCGACAATGTTACCAATTCAAGTCCGGTAGATAGTAAATGAATGTCGAAAATTGCTATTATACGCTAGATAGTAAATGAATGTCGAAAATTGCTATAATACGCTAGATAGTAAATGAATGTCGAAAATTGCTATAATACGCTAGATAGTAAATGAATATCGAAAATTGCTATTATACGCTAGATAGTAAATGAATGTCGAAAATTGCTATAATACGCTAGATAGTAAATGAATGTCGAAAATTGCTATAATACGCTAGATAGTAAATGAATGTCGAAAATTGCTACCCATAATGCCACAATCTCTACACTATCGCTCTAAACTGACTGAAATCTACAGAGAATCGCTAGAATTCATGTAGTTACATTATCAAATTTGCCTCTAGATCGGAGTAAATCCCTCTAGATCTAGCGGAAAAGGAGCTAAACTGCCTTGCGAACCAACTGTTGGATATTTATTCGGAAATGTCGTGTATGTATTTTAATAGGAGTCTCACGTGTTCGTTAATATGCACATTTATCTACCGAAAAATGTACAACTTTCTTCTCGAAGGGGGATCTTGGGGGTATTTTGTTAAAGCTTGATGGAGGTCTCGAGAGAAAGTAAATACAAATTATAAATAAATATATGAACTGATAAATACAAATCTCTTAAAGTAAATACCGAGAGCCAAGACTTTCCTTAACACTTTCTGTACCGGGGCCGTCCTTTTAATTATATTCTGCCTACTACCAGCCGATTTTATTCAGTTAAAATACAGGTTTCCAGCAATTACCAATCTTCGAACTAACTCACCTAACCCATTTTACTAGCACAGATCCCTATTAAACTGCACAAAATCGTCTAAATATTCTATGTTTTATTAATTTCACCACAACACCAAACACCTCCAATGAAATTAATGCAAGCATATATGTGATCCACCAGGATTCGAACCCGGGTTATCACACCCAGATTTTTAGACACCTTAACCATTACACCACCAAGACGGTTAAAGGTTTATGCACACGCCTACGACTTCTTATCCATTTCTCGAATACCGGATATTAATCTAATCATGTTCATATTCCCACCGCACTATGGTAGCCTAATGTTTAAGTGAGAGGAAAGAATATTCATGGGGCACAGATCATATAGACCGGCCTCGCTACCAAATATCCCTGAACCTACTGATAATCTATTTTGTATTAATTTCACCACAACACCAAACACCTCCAATGAAATTAATGAAAGCATAATTATACAGTTTGTGATCCACCAGGATAATAACATTTAAAAAACGTCGCCAGTACAGAAGGGGATAAGGGGAGGTTTTTAGTTGGTTCCCTAGACCTCCATCAGGCTTAAAATGACACCCCCTAGACACCCTTTCAAGATAAATTTGTAAATTTTTCGGTAAAAATATGTCCTGGCCGAAGGCCGGTTCCTCTTAAATTAATGTCTCGCTATCGCTCGCCAGGAAAAAAAACGATACATAAATGCCACGAAACGTCTTAAAATTTACAGACATGGGGTGAAATATCTTAAAGTAGCCAAACTAATGGGGCGAACGTCGAAAAATATAAAAACCAATGGGGCTAGGCTATACATGAGGGAGAAGGGGGACAGAACAAAAAAATCTCTCAAGTGGAAATCTCCCCTTAACCCTTTCGTACTGTAATTGACTTTTGGCTTTCTGGCTTCCAAGAACTGCCAGAGGTTGCCGGGTTTTTTTTTTTTTTTTTCTATATTCCAATGATTGTAGTGGAATATATGTGTTCTTAACCCCTTCTGTACCAGCAACGTATTTTTTTTATTTTTTATTCTAGCTATATTTAGACGATTGTGTGCGGCTTAAGAAGGATCTGTGGTTAATTGCAAGGATCGGTGGTAGTAAAAAGGGTTAATTAAGATTATCCGAAGCCTGGTATTTGCTGCAGGCTCTTTTAGCTATATTTAGACGAGTTTGTGCAGCTTCAGAAGGATCTGTGGTAGTAAAGAGGGTTAATTGAGATAGTCTGAAGCCTGGATGTTGCTGGAGGCCCTTCCCAAACTGAATATAATCGTCTATTAGTAGCTAGCATAAAATAAAAAGGTGGGAACTGGTACTGAATGGGTTAATCCCTTTAAATATTGATACACGTTGCAAATTCCTCTCCTCCGTCTCAGATTGAATATATGATAGTAATATTGAAGATTCGATATTTCGGAAGGTGACACGTATTAAAGGCACTGAGTATGATCATTTGTGTTTATCTCTCTATCTATCTATCATATATCTATCTATCTATCATATATCTATCTATCATCTATTCATCTATCTCTATCTACCTATCATCTATTTCTCTCTCTTTCTCTCTCTCACTCACTCTCACTCTCTCTCTCTCTCTCTCTCTCTCTCTCTCTCTCTCTCTCTCTCTCTCTCTCTCTCTCTCTCTCTCTCTCTCTCTCTCTCTCTCTCTCTCTCTCTCTCACTTTAACTATTCCGTCATATTTCTTTTCGAGGAACTAATCACATAACCTTTCGTTCGCAGAGCAATGCGTTCCTCCAACTTCCAAGACTTTTCAATTTCCCTCAAAGTTTGCAATACTGTTTTCCATATTTGCACAATTTCACGCCTTCTTCGTCCTGTAATGTAGCAGTGTTACGTTATTATTACATTATTACATTAGGAGTT
>CM064576.1:32295822-32308322 GCA_032716605.1 Paralithodes platypus
ACTCGGTTTTAGGTTACTCGATATTGTTACTCCCAGATCAGTTTCTCTGTTTACATTCTTAAGCTGAGTGCCATTCATCGAATAGTTTGCTTTCTCATTTAGGTATCCGACATGTAGTACTTTACATTTATCCGCATTGAAACTCATTTGCCAAATTTGGGCCCAACATGACAATTTATCTAGATTGTGTTGCATATCGTCAACTTGTTCTTTTGAGAGTACGCTATTTGCAATTTTTGTATCGTCAGCAAATTTTGAGATTGTGCAGGTGAGACCCTCATCTATGTCGTTGATGTAAATTAGAAAGAGAATTGGTCCTAGTACCGATCCCTGGGGTACCCCGCTACTTACATTGGTCCATTTAGATGCCTTACCGTTTATGACTACCCTTTGCTTTCTGTTGCTGAGCCAATTTTCTATCCATTTCAACACACCGTCTTGTATTCCATGCGCTTTTAGTTTTAGCAGTAAACGTTTGTGGGGAACTTTGTCAAAGGCCTTTTGAAAATCAAGGTATATAATATCTACAGCTTTACTCTCATCGTAGAGGTTGAGGATATCGTGGAAGAAGTCTAAGAGGTTTGTTAACAGGAACGTTTTTTACGAAAGCCGTGTTGAGTATCTTTAAGTATGTTATTTTCCTCCAAGTGATTTACGAGTCTGTCTCGTATGACCGTTTCTAGCATTTTACATACAACTGAGGTTAAGCTAATTGGACGATAGTTACTGGGTAGGGATTTGCTGCCTTTTTTGAATATCGGTGTTACGTTGGCTAGCTTCCACTGATCAGGCATAGTTCCAGACTGCAAGGATTTATTGAATAGTAATGTCAGTGGTTTGGAGAGCTCATTCTTAGCTTCCTTTAGAACTCTAGGCGAGATTGTATCAGGTCCTGGCGTTTTATTTACCTTGAGTTTATCTAAACAATTCAATACTTCTCTCTCTGTAACGGTGATATTGCTTAGAACATCTGAATTATCAATCTGAATCGGCGATGGTGTAGGGATATCACTGAGGTCTTCTGTTGTAAAAACTGATGCAAAGAAGGTATTGAGGGCATTACTCATTTGTACTTCGTCTTTGGTGTATTCTCCTTTTTCATTGTGTGTGTGTGTGTGTGTGTGTGTGTGTGTGTGTAAGTGTGTGTAATGATCAATATACCAACAGTGCCCAGGAAGATAAGTAGACCCCGTGTTGCGTGTGTGCAGACAGTGCAGGAATAATCATAGTTTTTGTATCCGTGTGTGCAGATCGTGTATGCAAATCACGTGTGGGCTTGTATTATTGCATACACGGAGGACAGTTAGACACCTCACCTTTTCAACGAAATTACTTACATAACTGTGTTGATAGCGTAATGGTTAATGCGCTGGATTTATGTGTGAGTATCCTAGGTTCGAGTCCCGGGAGTGCTACACGTGTTCATTAATTTCGTTGATTTACCGTTGACGACCCTTTCATCATATTCTGGCAACGATTAGATGATTTCATTCAGGTTAGGAAGGCCCTCTAATAATTAAAAGGCTACAGACTATTTCAGTTTTAGCTACCATAAATCCTTCCTAAGCTTCATAACATCGTCTAAGAGTTGCCTGAATAGGATAAAAAGGACGTCGCCGGTACAAAAGGATTAATCTATCTTTAATTTAAACAGCTTAGAAAGAGCCACCAGGTTCCAAATATATCTTACTATTGTACTTAAACATCTGATGATTAACTTTACGAATATTGAGATACTTATTTGCGTGCAACATTGATGAGATTTGATTTTTAACCTTTTTACATAATATACATTTATTATTAAACTGGGTTTTAATTAATTTTGCAGGTTGAAATTCTCTCTCTCTCTCTCTCTCTCTCTCTCTCTCTCTCTCTCTCTCTCTCTCTCTCTCTCTCTCTCTCTCTCTCTCTCTCTCTCTCTCTCTCTTGTTCCTAATATAACAACATGATTGCATAATTATACAGTATATATAATGATACGCGTGAACACAAAAACAGCTACGCCATATAAACAGGATACTATTGCGTGTTAGCGGGGACAATGGTGCCGGTAAGTTGGCTTAAGGGGATAGTGTTTTGTTTTTTCCGTCTGTTTATTTATTCATCAATATATGTTTAAGTTTCCTCACTAGACCATCATCAAGCTTAAAATAAACACCCCCTAGACCCCCTTTCATGATAAATTTGTACATTTTTCGGTTATTCCTTCTAAGATTACATGCTCGCTTTCGCTCGCCAGGGAAAAAATCGACACCTAAATGGCACGAAAGGTCTTAATATTGACAAAGAAATGGGGAAAAGGTCTCAAAATCGTCAAACTAACAGAACGAAAGTTTTAAAATGTCTAAACGAATATGCTAAACATGAGGGAGAAGGGGCTGCAGAAAAAGCGACTACTTGCCCCTTAACAAACAAGGTAACAAGACACGTAATGTCAGAACATTACGGCGCTGTACACATGACAACAGATTATCTCGTAGGTAAACATTTGCTGTGCCTTATCTCTTACACATGACAGCAGTTTATCATAGAACAATACGGCGCCATATCGCTTACACATGACAACAGTTTATCATAGAACAATACGGCGCCATATCGCTTACACATGACAACAGATTATCTTTTGTTTAAATATTTACGGCGCATTATTTCTTACACATGACAACAAAAAGTTTATCTCCTTTGTACACATTTGGCCACGGTCATTTGGTTCATTTAGGTCATAAACACCCTCCTATTAATTTCGCTACATTTAAGTTTTGCCGAACCCCAGGGAGTTAACAAACACACCACACTTCTTTCCAACACACCTACATTACCTCTAACGTACCTTGATTCTGGCTCTGTCACTCTTTCAACCTGGTGGGGAGGGGTGACACTCGTTACAGGCAGCTTTGCCTTTTGTCTCCTTCATACACATAGGGGATTTTGTTTTTAACATACATACTGAGTTGAACGCGCGGCTAAACTGACTGCGATGAACGTACAGGAAATGGAATAAGTGTGACTTGCCCGCCATAAAGCCAAGCGTGCGAGTAATGACTATAATTGGTTGAGAGAGAGAGAGAGAGAGAGAGAGAGAGAGAGAGAGAGAGAGAGAGAGAGAGAGAGAGAGAGAGGAGAGGAGAGGAGAGAGAGAGAGCAGAGAAAGCGAGAGAGCAGAGAAAGAGAGAGAGAGAGAGAGAGAGAGAGAGAGAGAGAGAGAGAGAGAGAGAGAGAGAGAGAGAGGTAGGTAGGTAGGTAGGTAGGTAGGTAGGGAGGGGAAGGGGTTACTCCAAGTTAAATATGGTGTATAGCCTTTAATTTGGAGTCCTCATTTATGGAGGGTGCTGCTCAGGGATTTGTAGGGTGCAGAACTGGCACCATTGAACATTATATATTATCCAAGATGATTTTCAAACTGGCCACATGCACCACGGACCTTCAGAGACGAATTAGTTAAAATAGGACTTCAGAGGCTATTAACCCTTCTGGATTATTAAGCCAGCACACTGTAGACGAGGAATATACTGTACAAAACCATCTTATACACAACTTATTTCAGGTTCGGTGTAAACTAGGTTTTTTGTCACCAATTTGGGAACTACTTTTGAAGGAAAGAACACATTCTTCTAAAAATATATATTCTGACAAATACACCGTAGAACCATACATTAAGGGGAGGTTTTTAGTTTGGTCCCTAGATATCCTTCAAGCTTAAGATTACACCCCCTTGAGCCCCTTTCAAGATAAATTTGTACATTTTTCGGTACAAACATTTCCCGGCTGAAAGCCGGTTCCTCTTAAATAACAGGCTTGCTATCGCTCGCCAGGATAAAATCGACACCTAAATGGCACGAAAGATCTTAAAATTGACAGAAATGGGTTGAAAGTTCTTAAAATCGTCAAAATAATGGGGCGAACGCCTTAAAATCTCATAAGCAATGGGGAGAACATGAGGGAGAACGGGGTCAAGCAAAAAATCCCTCAAGTGGAGACCTCCCCTTAAAGTAAACAAAACATATTCCCAGAGTTTGTTTGAAACTGTTTTTTTACACCTGTAAGTACACTGGGTAAGTTACGTTGCAAATCGAGTTAATAATGCTATTTTGTGTTTACGGGTTAGTTTTTACATTTTATATTAATATTATGGTTAATTGATATGGTGGAGGTTTGGTTACTTGATTGAATTGTTGTTTATTTGTCCGGAAATGTCCAAAGCAAGTCTAAAACAAGATTGTAAATATTGTGGAGACTGGCTGATAACAGAGGGCAAGAATCTCCCCAAGACTATACCATTACAGGGACCAGTGGGTGGGTGGGTTATAACAAGGGCTGGTCACGTGACTCGCTAACTACACGGTATATACTCTCTGACAAGGCCAACAATAACAAGGGAAGGGGAATTATATACACTCTCTCTCTCTCTATATATATATTACATGTTTTTGTTTATAATTGATAATACAGGTATATATTTTATATTCTCTTTACCTTATTGAACACATACTTCATAAGTATAGGGGACAATAATTATTAGTCTTATCCATCACTTGTTTACCTAGCTTTTGATGGTCTAGAACTCTTGATATATTAAGGCCACTACTCATGTTATTCCTTGGTACACTCAGATACCATAGTCTGTTTGTAGCCCAATCATAAATATTCGTGGACTCCACCTATTTATAATTATGGAAGTATATCTCTGGAAACGAATCTATAAATATCATACATAAACTACAAAGCTATATACAAAGCTATATAAACTACAAAGCTATATAAACTACAAAGCTATATAAACTACAAAGCTATATAAACTACAAAGCTATATAAACTACAAAGCTATATAAACTACAAAGCTATAATTATACAGTATACTATTGATATCAATGCAGGTTCTTTCCAAAAATCAAGCCAGATAGTTATAATTGTACATAGAAAACATAGGGGGTCCAGGATTTGTTATGAGTGGGCTAGTGACTATGGTATCCGAGTGTACCATCCATCATGTCGGACCAATAATGTTCTCCTTCCTGGCCACTACCTCCTGGACCCCTTACTTCACCTTTAACCCCTTTTTTTAACAAGATGTCTTTTTCGTTTTATTCTAGCTATATTTAGACGATTTTGTGCAGTTTAAGAAGGATCTGTGGTAGTTCAAAGGGTTAAGTGAGATAGTTCGAAGCTTCCTAATTGCTGGTTACCCTTTTTAAATATAATAAAAGCCGGTACAGAATGGTTTAACGTTATTATTGATGTTCCTTGGCATCATCCATCATGTTTGACCAATAATGTTCTCCTTCCTGGTCACCCCTCACCTCCTGGACCTCTTACTTCACCTTTAAGGGGGTACGGTACTACTCGCTCTTTATCAACCTCCTTCTCCCTCGTGTTTAGCATATTAGTTTTAAGATTGTAAGACGTTCCTTCCATTAGTTTGGCGATTTCAATACCTTTCGCCCCATTTCGTTGTCAATTTTAAGACCTATCGTGCCATTTAGGTGTCGATTTTTTCCTGGCGAGCGACAGCGAGCCTGTAATTTTAAGTGGAATCGGCCTTCGGCCGGGACATTTTTCTATCGAAAAATGTACAAATTTGTCTTGAAGGGGGGTCTAGGGAGTGTGTTCTTAAGCTTAATGGAGGTCTAGCGAGGAAACTAAAAACAAATATATATACCGTATATATTATATATACATATATAGACCAAAAACCAAGCAGTTCCCCCTTAGGGATGGCCCACATATATCACATAACTTTATCTATCACTATTTTCTCTCTTTTCTGTCCTCAATATTTTAGATACTTGGGGATATTTAGGGATACTTTGATACCTGACACTTAATCCCAGTAATCTGATTACATTAATACATTCAAGCCTATACATGCACAATATTACATGAATGATCTACTGTATATATGTATTGATTCCGTACATATATACATACAGGAATGAGTTATTGTAGAGTTAAATTATGTATTATTAGGTCAGACTTGGTGTAATAGTATTGGTGATATAAATTAAGGGGAGGTATTTAGTTTGTTCCCTAGACCTCCATCAAGCTTAAAATTACACCCCCTTGAGTCCCTTTCAAGATATATTTGTACATTTTTCGGTAGAAAAATGTCCCGGCCAAAGGCCGGTTCCTCTTAAATTACAGGCTCGCTATCGCTCGCCAGGATAAAATTGACACCTGAATGGCACGAAAGGTCTTAATATGGGGTGAAAGCTCTTAAAATCGCTAAACTAATGGGGCAAACGTTTCATAATATCAAAAGCAATGGGGCTAAACATGAGGGAGAAAGGGGTCAAGAAAAAAATCCCTTAAGTGGAGATCTCCCCTTAATAGGGGAGGGTTTATTTATTGGTCGATTTATATATTTATAAAATATGTATTATTTAGTTTCCTCTCTAGACCTCCATCAAGCTTAAAAAAATACCCCCAAACCCCTCTTCTAGATATATTTGTAAGTTTTTCGGTAAAATTGTCCTGGCCGAAGGCCGATTCCTCTTTAATTAAAGGCTCGCTATCGCTCACCAGGAAAAAATCGACACGTAAATGGCACGAAAGGTCTTGATATAAACAAAGAAAAGGGGCGAAATGTCTTAGAATGGCCAAACTAATAAAACGAAGGTCTTAAAATGTCAAAACCATGGGGCTAAACATGAGGGAGAAGTGTGGGGGTGGGGGGTGGGGTGCAGAAAAACCAACCTCCCCCCTTAAGTGTCAGTCGGCGAGCGTGGCGAGGGACGCAACAAGATCAAAGTTGGCTGGTATATGAGTTTTGGACTTTGTAACTCCCCGTGGTGTCCAACTTTTCTGTCCAGGCCCCCTGTGGCTTTAGGGATCAGGCGACAGGGGAAAAAACAAATGGCAAAACAGAAAAGATGAGAAGAGAGAATTATGAAATGATAAATATATGAAGAATACTAAAGAAACCAAAACAATGAGAAGAGAGAATGATAAAATAATAACATGAAGAATAATTATAGATACAAACATAAGATGATAAGATTATAACATAATAATAATAATTATGACGGTTGGTAAAGGCAACACAGAAAAGAAAGACAAATAGTAAAGGCAAAACACAAAACAATGAGAACAGATATGGATAAAATGATTAAGTTGAAGAATAATTGATATGGAGAGAAATACAAAACAGGATAAACGGTATATATATATATATATATATATATATATATATATATATATATATATATACGCCGTATATACAGTATATATATTTTTTTTTTCTTTTCTGTTCGGGCTCTGTCTCAAGTCGGCCACCCCCAGCTATGTAGTATGTGCCTGAGTACTGTATATACAAACATTACATACATACATATACAATGTAAATACTCTCTTTTGCGTATATTAAATACCTTTGCGGAATAGAGTCTCAAGACAAGCTATGATCTTGTCAATTACTGTACATCGTATTATATTTTTGAACGACAATTCAGTTACGTAGTCTCGTGAAATTTCCTTTTACCTGGACAAGATATAAACACGTGGGTCAGGTGTGTAAATCGATAAACCCACCGTAAGTTGAGTCATGATTACAGGGTGACTTGAGTTAATGGGTAATTATAGGTCGAGCTCAATGAGGAACAGAAATGAAGAGTAAGAAATCGAGTGAATATATGAACTTTTTTTGTTGTAAAGTCGGCAAAAATATTCATGTGCCAAATTGAGGTTGCACACACACACACACACACACACACACGCAAACACACACACACACACACACACACACACACACACACACACACACACACACACCCCACACACACACACACACACACACACACACACACACACACACACACACACACACACACACACACACACACACACACACACACACACACACCCACACACACCCTTTACGTGCCTTATCATCTCACATTCTCGCCCTCTTCCAAGTTTATCAGTCTCCCCTACCCTTCTCTGACTTCCCATCTTTACTTTCTTCACCCTCTTCCTTCCATATTACCTTCATCCCACCTTCCCTATCTTCATTATAAACTACGACACAAAGGAGACTAATACAAATGTCTAAAATGTGAATATAAACTGCAGTGCCTGAAGATAACTGAGCAACTGTTATTGATGATGAACTTTGAGAGGAAAGGAGTAAAGGTATTTCTAGCAGTAAGAACGTGTGAGTTAAAGGAGAATGTATAATGTGTGTGTGTGTGTGTGTGTGTGTGTGTGTGTGTGTGTGTGTGTGTCTGTCTGTGTGTGTGTGTGTACATTTTTGTGTTTAATATATATATATATATCCATTTATTTCTGTATTTTTTTGTTTTCGAAGAGTGAATGTGTTTCATCATGTTGGGAATAGCTAATTGTGTACATCATGTGGGTGTGACTCCTCTCGGTGTAAGAACTTGTGATCAGCCGGAAACATATGAGAAAAGTTGGCTGGAGTTGGATTTTTGGGGGGCTTGGTAACTTTTGAGGCGTGTTACTAGACGCGCGGGCTGGGGTGTGAGTGGTAAGGTTGGGACTAGGGAAGAGGTTAAGGGGGGATGGGCGTATATATTACTAGGGAAGAAGTTAAGGGGGGATGGGCGTATATATTACTAGGGAAGAGGTTAAGGGGGGATGGGCGTATATATTACTAGGGAAGAGGTTAAGGGGGGATGGGCGTATATATTACTAGGGAAGAGGTTAAGGGGGGATGGTCGTATATATTACTAGGGAAGAGGTTAAGGGCGGATGGGCGTATATATTACTAGGGAAGAGGTTAAGGGGGGATGGGCGTATATATTACTAGGGAAGAGGTTAAGGGCGGATGGTCGTATATATTACTAGGGAAGAGGTTTAAGGGGGATGGGCGTATATATTACTAGGGAAGAGGTTAAGGGGGGATGGGCGTATATATTACTAGGGAAGAGGTTAAGGGGGGATGGGCGTATATATTACTAGGGAAGAGGTTAAGGGCGGATGGTCGTATATATTACTAGGGAAGAGGTTAAGGGGGGATGGGCGTATATATTACTAGGGAAGAGGTTAAGGGGGGATGGGCGTATATATTACTAGGGAAGAGGTTAAGGGCGGATGGGCGTATATATTACTAGGGAAGAGGTTAAGGGGGGATGGGCGTATATATTACTAGGGAGGAGGTTAAGGGGTGATGGGCGTATATATTACTAGGGAGGAGGTTAAGGGGTGATGGGCGTATATATTACTAGGGAGGAGGTTAAGGGCGGATGGGCGTATATATTACTTTATTTATGTATAATTTAATATGTTTTTTTTTTAGTTTCCTCCGTCGATCTCCATCAATCTTATAAAAACACCCACCCAAGACCCTCAAGATAAATGTGTACATTTTTCGGTAGAAAAAGGTCCCGGCCGAAGGCCGATTCCCTCTAAAAATGTCAGGCTCGCTATCGCTCGCCAGGAAAAAGTCAATACCTAAATGGCACGAAAGGTCTTATAATATTTACAAAGAAATTAGGCGAAAAGTATCAAAATTGCCAAACTAACGGAATGAACGTCTTAAAATCTCAAAATGATTATGCTAAACATGAGGGAGAAGGGGTTCCATAAACAGTGAATACCTCCCCCTTAAATGACAACTATTAATTTCTTCATCTATTCGGAACTTGAATGCGATATATTTGGTTGATTATATATATTGTTTTCTGAATTGCAATTGAGCCTTTAGGATGAACCATGTAGTAAATCATGTGCATATTATCATCAATAGTTTTATAGAAGTTCTTCTTCTATTATGTTGATATTTACCCATCCTTTACCGGCAACAAGTCTTTTCAATTTTACTGTAGCTTTTTTTGGACGATTTTGTGCATGGAGTTTAAGAAGGATTTGTGGTAGTAAAAAAGGTTTATGCGAGATAGTTCGAAGTCTGTTCATTGCTCGGGGCCCTTTTTAAGCTGAATAATATCGTCTTACAGTAGTCGGAACAAAATAAAAAATAAAAAATCGCCGGTACAGAAGGGATTTAATTGTATTCAGTAAGATCTATATTCGGAACAAAACATACAAAGAAGTACAGTTTACTACAAGGGTTCTCCCCGTGTTACTTTCCGCTTCATTACCATAACAGGGGGAGGAGAAAGGGTACTTATGGGAGCGACTGTACTTAATGGGGGACATAAAAAAGCTGTGTTAGTGGCGGGTTTATTACACGAGAGAGAGAGAGTGTGTGTGAGTGTGTGTGTGTGTGATTTAAATACAAAACTAATGTAGTCTCTACTAAAAAATAGACACGTAATGTCTGAAATATCATTTGGATTATAGAAGAAACTTAAATTGATTTGAATAATTTTAAATAAATTACTTCTGTCTGTTACAATCGGGTGTTCAATTAGAGGATTCGGTTATACTAAAGATTGTTCAACTTGCAGATGTTGTTACGAGTGTAGTTTTGAACTAAATGTTTTGAACAAAGTGTTGCCAACCGAACGTCTAATCCCTTCTGTACCAGCGACGTACTTTTTTTAATCCCATTCTTGCCATATTCAAAGGGTTTGTGCAGATTTAGAAGGATGTGTGGTAGTAAAAAGGGTTAAGTGAGATCATTCGAAGCCTGGTAATTGCTGGAGGCCCTTTTTAAGCTGAATACAATGGTTTAATAGTTGGTAGAACATGCTGAAAAGACGTTAACGATACTGGATGGGTTAATTAAATATTATATAGCATTAAACTGTTTATCTGAACAGGGTCCGCGGATGTTAATGAGGTCCTCGTATAAAACCCTGGTGTTAACCTGGCTCATCTGGGAAATTAATGTTTATAATTATTATACAGCTAAAAAGTTCTCGGAAAATCTGACCGGGATCAGTTGGTGAATTAAACGTTTATATTATATAACGTTATATTTTTGTGATGAATGATTAATAATGTGGAGGCTATATGTAACATGTGGGTCTGCTCGGTTATAGTCTGGTCTTTATATGATGTGGTTGATACAGAATACATACATTAATTAACAACACGAATTATTTGGTGATTCTGGTGAAGTAAGCTTCTATTTTGTAATCACATCTTGCAAAATTAATGTAATATACATACGGATAACTATTTTACAAAGCTTAACAAGGTAAGCCGGGATTGAAAAAGAAGAAGAACGCAATTATACACACACACATTCACATACAAGATAAGTTAGTGCTATTCAATGTGAGTATGTATTACTGTCTACTGTACTGTATGGTACTGGTTGTTTATGTACTGTCTACTGTAATGTATGGTACTGGTTGTTTATGTACTGTCTACTGTAATGTATGGTACTGGTTGTTTATGTACTGTCTACTGTAATGTATGGTACTGGTTGTTTATGTACTGTCTACTGTAATGTATGGTACTGGTTGTTTATGTACTGTCTACTGTAATGTATGGTACTGGTTGTTTATGTACTGTCTACTGTAATGTATGGTACTGGTTGTTTATGTACTGTCTACTGTAATGTATGGTACTGGTTGTTTATGTACTGTCTACTGTAATGTATGGTACTGGTTGTTTATGTACTGTCTACTGTAATGTATGGTACTGGTTGTTTATGTACTGTCTACTGTAATGTATGGTACTGGTTGTTTATGTACTGTCTACTGACTCTACTGTAATGTATGGTACTGGTTGTTTATTTACTGTCTACTGTAATGTATGGTACTGGTTGTTTATGTACTGTCTACTGTAATGTATGGTACTGGTTGTTTATGTACTGTCTACTGTAATGTATGGTACTGGTTGTTTATGTACTGTCTACTGTAATGTATGGTACTGGTTGTTTATGTACTGTCTACTGTAATGTATGGTACTGGTTGTTTATGTACTGTCTACTGTAATGTATGGTACTGGTTGTTTATGTACTGTCTACTGTAATGTATGGTACTGGTTGTTTATGTACTGTCTACTGTAATGTATGGTACTGGTTGTTTATGTACTGTCTACTGACTCTACTGTAATGTATGGTACTGGTTGTTTATGTACTGTCTACTGTAATGTATGGTACTGGTTGTTTATGTACTGTCTACTGTAATGTATGGTACTGGTTGTTTATGTACTGTCTACTGTAATGTATGGTACTGGTTGTTTATGTACTGTCTACTGTAATGTATGGTACTGGTTGTTTATGTACTGTCTACTGTAATGTATGGTACTGGTTGTTTATGTACTGTCTACTGTAATGTATAGTACTGGTTGTTTATTCTCACAGATCGCCACTGTCTGTCACCCATAAGAGGCAAATATAGCTGACTTTTTTACAATGTTCCTCCAAAAAGGGGGAGGTGTATTCTATCTATTGTAGAGTAGAGTTCGCCACAAGCAAGTGGCACCGATGAGCGTGTCGCCCTTCTGTAATTTGTATAAGGTTTATTCCCCTAGACAGGTTGCCGACCAAGGCTGACGAGTCCCATCCACCCAGATTTACTATAAGGTTGTCTCCCCTAGATGAGTTGCCGACCAAGGCTGACGAGTCCCATCTACCCGAATGACGTGGTGGAGTGGTCTTGCCACTGGACTGTTAATCCAATGGACTC
>CM064576.1:32313322-32355412 GCA_032716605.1 Paralithodes platypus
ATGAAAATAATACTATCAAGAGCAGTGGATGTTGGTGTATTGCTGAAAAGGGAGGGAATTGAGTGGAAGCTACCTATACTGCTGTTTGCGGATGATACAGTTCTGATGAGTGATAATGAATGGGAGTTGCAGGGTCTGGTAAATGAGTTTGTAACAGTGTGCGGAAAACGGATTTTGAAGGGAAATGCGGGGAAGAGCAAGGTTATGGTCTTCGAAAGGGGTGAAGTCACAGAGTGTGAGGTGAAGCTGAACGGTCAGGCTATGGAGCTCGTCAACTCTTTTAAGTATCTGGGCAGTGTGTTGAGTAAAGATGGGACTATGGATGAAGAAGTGCGGGAGAGGGTACAACAGGGGAAGAGGGTTGTAGGAACGCTAAAAGCAGTAACAAGCAATAATAATAATAATAATAATAATAATAATAATAATAATAATAATAATAACTCTTGCCTGATCCATTCCAATGCACGAAACTCAAATTCATTGTTCAGTATCGAGGTCATTGTGCCATAAATTCGTAATGCCATAATACAATACTGGTGGTGTTGTGATTTATAGCCGAATATTTCTCTGCCAGCCGCCACTAACGGTCAGATACAGGCAGAAGGTCGCAGAGAGCACGGGGCGGTTTTCAATTATTGTATTAATATACCGGTAGTTAGTTAATTTAACTCCCAACCCCATACATTTCCAATTAAATTAATGAAAGCATGTGCTCCTCCCGGGATTCAAACCTGGGATACCACATACAGGTTTTAAACACTCTAACCATTACACCACCAAGACAGTTAAAGGCTACGATTGTATATCCAATTACCGAATACTGGATATCAATCTAATTATGTACTCAGACCCAACGGCATACTGAATAGCCTAATGTTTGAGTGAAAGGAAAGAACAATTAATGGGACTGTTATTGTAGTGTTATTGTAGTGTATGGGACTGTTATTGTAGTGTTATTGTAGTGTATGGGACTGTTATTGTAGTGTATGGGACTGTTAATGGGACTGTTATTGTAGTGTATGGGACTGTTATTGTAGTGTTTAGGATATTATAATAGTGAGTTTCTATGTGTGGAGTTACTCGTAGAGACAGATTGAGGAATGAAGAGATACGTAGGAGAGTGGGGCAGCAGGAACATTTGTCAGCCAGAGTGGACAGAAGGGTGCTGAGCTGGTATGGTCATGTTGAACGAATGGGAGATGAAAGGCTTACAAAGAGAATATGTGAGTCAGGTACAAGGGGAGATAGAAGGGCAGGAAGACCCCCATTGAGATTGAGAGACTGTGTAAGAAAGGCTTTGGATGATAGAGAAAATGACTATATCAGGCAGGGGAAGTGGTGGTGGACAGGAGTGAATGGAGAATGCTTGTGAATAGTTGAGTGAACACGTGGTCATTTGGAGTAAGGGGTCGGGCGCAAGTTCGACTAGATAATAGTCCATCAGGCGCCTGGCCCGGGGGGACGATTAATATGAAGGGTGTGCCTGGAAGTGTGGTGGGAGGGCTTGTGGCTTTGGCTCCGCTGCATGTCTGCCTGCCGAGATCGGAACCTCTCCGGGTGGTCAGGGGCCGGGGGGAGTGCTGGAGCGACCTTGGTAACCCTGGTCTCTGGGTCTTCTCCTGGGTGACCTGGATGTGTGTGAGTTTGTATTTTTTATCTGTGTTTATTTTTTGTTTTGTTGTTTTTGTGTTTTCCCTGTTCTTGCTCTGTCTTGAGTCGGCTACCCCCAAAATGGGGATTGGGCCTGAGCATATAGATAGATAGATAGAGTTTCTATCAACACTTAACACAGTTTAATATAAAAGTTATCTACGAATATTCAGTCGGCAAGTAAGTCTTTGCTGACCTTAACAACTTCGACTACAGAATATGTCTCCAGTATCCTAAATTATTCTTCCACCCACAATATATATATTATCTACCATAATTCACTCACTGTTTAATAAGGTTATTTAGCTTGTCTCAATAATTCACCCCCGACCACTCTCCTGAACCACCCTCGGTAATCTTCACGTTACACCAACAATATATTCCACCACCCACGAAAGTTGGGCTGGTTCATCATCTTAACTTGGATTTATGGTTCATAATGTTAATTAGTTCATTCAATTATGCGTGTGTTTAACATTTGTATAACCCATATACAGTATATGGAGAGCATTTATTCTTAGTACATGAATGAACACCTAATATAATACATAAGAGGAAGGCCGGGAAATTTTTCTATCGAAAAATTTACAAATGTATGTTGAAGGAGGGTCTTGGGCGGGTGTTTATTTTAAGCTTGATGAAGGTCTAGAGAGGAAACTAATACCATATTAAAAAGACACACATGAGCAAATAAAAATGCCCAACCTCCCTTAACAATCATTATCAGACTTCATACTCCTCTCTTTTCTCATAGATTTGTGGGTCATATCTTTCACACCGATAAAATTCAGATATATAAACATTCCTGCATTCTTCACCTTTCCCCGTCACCTTCAACACACACACACACACACACACACACACACACACACACACACACACACACACACACACACACACACACACACATATTTGTCCTGAACATGATCCGTATGTAATGAAAGAGAGTGCTTTTCTATGCCCACTGCCTGCCAGAAATCAATTGTCTCCTATATAGAGCGGTTCATACATAGCCATGATATATATATATATATATATATATATATATATATATATATATATATATATATATATATATATATATATATATTAGTATAGCCAGGTAATAGATTCTCTTTTAAACAGACGAGGTTAAAGGCAACAGCGGTTTCAGCATTCAGTATTTTATTGTTACAGCTTTCAATATTTCTAACAATTTTCCTCTGGGGTTCACCTCATCTCTGAACCCCAGAGGAAAATTGTTAGAAATATTGAAAGCTGTAACAATAAAATACTGAATGCTGAAACCGCTGTTGCCTTTAACCTCGTCTGTTTAAAAGATAATATATATATATATATATATATATATATATATATATATATATATATATATATATATATATATATATATATATATATATATATATATATATATACTATCATCAAAGTATTGTGTATGTGTGTGTGAACCCAGTCGTCATGTGGTAGTAGTGAAAATTACTGTGTGTGTGTGTGTGTGTGTGATAGATAGTACTGTGGACTTAGTATTAGGCTATCGACCAGTAGTGCACATTTCACAATAAAGGCAATACAAGGAACGGATTAGAAGGCCAGGTCAGGAATTCTATAATCACTTCCGGGAGACAATAATTCGGCTAATGTGTATATTGAAATACTAATCAAGTAATGTGTTGAAGGTGTGAGGCCGCCCCCCCCCCCCCCCATCACCACCACAGATTATAATAATACCGTCAAAAGGTGTAATTTAGCACCACGTTATGTTACCAATACACACACACACACACACACACACACACACACACACACACATATATACTATATATATATATAATCCAATTGTTACATACAGTATATGAACAGAGGATGCCTTTAGTCACATCGAATTTTTTGTTGTCCTTCCTTATGTATTTTGTCTCTTTAATAAATATTAATATCACTCTTTTTATTATCTCCTCCTGCACTCACGCTTCTGCATTCAAAATGGTCCATTAGTTGCGCTGCCATCATCTTACATTCATTACTAAAATTTTCTCTATCTCGCCTACAATACCTACTATAATTAAGTCATCACCGCCTCGCTTGGATCGTTAGGTCTGTGTGATCATTGTGTCTATGTAAATATTCGATGTTTTTAATTTTTGGCTGCCAGGTGCCGTAATTCCCGAGAAGGGGTAACCATGAACATTGGGCGTTTGTCACGATTCGCTAAGTCAAGTTGTCCGGGCTTAACATCTACCAATAATATGTTGACAGTGCGGGCTCTATCCGCCGACCCTTTGATTATCCTACTTCTGTTCACTCCCTACCCTCCCCTCTTACATTCCTTTCACATTACTCTTCCATCACCATACAGTATCACCATCCTCTCCTTCCTTCTTCCTCCTCTTCCTTCTTCCTCTCCTCCCTTCTTCCTCTCCTTCCTTCTTGCTCTCCCTTCTTCCTCTCCTCCCTTCTTCCTCCCTCCCCCTTCCTCCTCTCCCCCCTTCTTCCTCCCCCTTCCTCTCTCATTCTTCCTCCTCCTCCCCTCTTTCCTCCCTCCTCCATTCTTCCTCCCCCTCCCTTCTTCCTCTCCTCCCTTCTTCCTCTCCTCCCTTCTTCCTCTCCTCCCTTCTTCCTCCCCCTCCCTTCTTCCTCTCCTCCCTTCTTCCTCCCCCTCCCTTCCTCCTCCTCTTCTTCTTCTCTGTGTCTGGTTACATTACGAGCTACCACTTCACTAAACCCTATCCTCAATTCCCGTTTCCGGATTTACTGTTGGAATACAAGACCCGGACGTGTGTGGCGGAATTGAATACACGATCAATTGTTGAACGTCCGAGAGGTATTCTTTGTTGAGGAGTTTTTGATGCAAGACTTATAATGCAATTTTGTTGATATTACCGTTTGGAAACAAGACTTTTGGTGTTGTAATAATGATTAGTGTTGATATTTAGCTAATAATTATTGCAGACTCTTGGCCTATCAGTTCCTATTGACGCATGAAATGTAATTCCTAATTCAATATGCAGGTCAGTGTGCCATAAACTCTTAATGCGGCCAGCCATCAAATAATGTGGGTGGTGTTGTGATTTATAGCGCAATGTTTCTCTGCCAACCCAACAGTGATAGTCAGTCTCGCAGTTAACATTTCGTAGATAACATGTGACGGTTCTCAATAGATTCAAGGACGTATTATTTGTTATTGTATTCTAGTAATATTTAGACGATTTTGTACAGCTTAAGGGGAGATCTCCACTTGAGGGATTTTTTTCTTGACCCCTTTCTCCCTCATGTTTAGCCCCATTGCTTTTGATATTATAAAACGTTCGCCCCATTAGTTTAGCGATTTTAAGAACTTTCACCCCATATTAAGACCTTTCGCGTCATTCAGGTGTCGATTTTATCCTGGCGAGCGATAGCGAGCCTGTAATTTAAGAGGAACCGGCCTTCGGCCGGGACATTTTCTACCGAAATATGTACAAATTTATCTTGAAAGGGACTCAAGGGGGTGTAATTTTAAGCTTGATGGAGGTCTAGGGAACAAAGTAAATACCTCCCCTTAAGAATTATCTCTGGGAGTAAAAGAGTTAATTAAGATAGTCCGAAGCCTTTTATATGCTGGAGGCCCGTCTTACACTGGATACAATTGTCTACCAGCAGCCAGCATAAGGCTAAAAGGACGGCGCCAGTGCAGAAAGGGTTAATTATAAATGGTAAAATATTTGCTTCACAGTTCATATATATATATATTATATATATATTATATTAATATATATTATATCCGCTGCATGTCTGCCTGCCGAGATCGGAACCTCTCCGGGTGGTCAGGGGCCGGGGGAGTGCTGGAGCGACCTTGGTAACCCTGGTCTCTGGGTCTTCTCCTGGGTGGCCTGGATGTGTGTGAGTTTGTGTTTTTTATCTGTGTTTATTTTTTGTTTTATGTTGTTTTTGTGTTTTCCCTGTTCTTGCTCTGTCTTGAGTCGGCTACCCCCAAAGTGGAGATTGGGCCTGAGCATATAGATAGATAGATAGATAGATAGATAGATATATTATATAATATAATATATTATATAATGTAGTAATGTACACCCTATGTGGTGGATTGTGTTCTTTTATTTATTTAATAATTTTCATTTTAGTAAGCGTTGTTTCCACATAGCGATTTTGATAATTTAATTTGACTTTATATTGTCCTTGTCCCAATTTTGGTTTGTTTAGTTTGCAAGTTTTACATTTTAATTAATATAATATATAACATAATAATTTGAAGTGATAAAATGACCGTAGCAATGTAACTTCTTGTCCATTTTATATATACTTTATCTTGTATTCCTTCCACTCCTAAAACCAAATTGTCCCGGTCTACCACACTGCTCTCCTGGCATCATTTATCTTCTCCATTGGTCCACCAGGGGTAATCTTTCTCTATCAATCAGCCCTCTTTATCAGGGCTGTTCTGGACGGTATTTATTGTCGTGTAATATATATCTTTATCGTGATTGTTTTTATTTCCGTGTATTATTTATCGTTATCAGTCTTTTATTTATGTCTCTAGATTATTTCTCGTTATCAATATTTTAAGTGTTTCTGTATATCATTTATCGTTATCAGTCGTATAAGATATATAATTGTTTTCTTATTCCCGTGTAGTATTCCTCTGTCCAATTACTCTTCTTTCCTATTTTACTCTAGCCATCTGGTCTGGCCGTGTATTATTTATCTTTATCAGTCTCCATTAACATGTCGTCCTTATATCATGTGACTTTAACCCCTTCAGTACTGTACCATCCTATCACTCTTCCTCTAGTATTTTAAAACAGAAAGAACGTAGCCTGCACATTGATTAAATTAAACTGTTTTGCCTGTGCCAAAAGTTAATAAAGCACCGAGAGTTTGATTTATTTGGGCCGAGATATTGGGGAAGTTTTTTTAAAAGAAACGAAAATTGTTGAGTCCACTTGTTTGAAGAGTTCACCCAAGCTCAGAGTGGAGCTTGACACACACACGCTAGCACACACACACACACGCTAGCACACACACACACACACACACACGCTAGCACACACACACACGCTAGCACACACATGCATACACTCTCTCTCTCTCTCTCTCTCTCTTTCTCTCTCTCCGAGCAGTTCAAAAAGAGATAAGAGTAGATAGTATTTTGCACACTCTGTAATGAGTGTAGTGCACTAAACAGTCTCTCTCGTTCCACTTCGAGTATCTCCTCGGAATGGACCGCAAAGTATCTTGAGATACTAACTATTCCTTGTAACTCTCTCTCTCTCTCTCTCTCTCTCTCTCTCTCTCTCTCTCTCTCTCTCTCTCTCTCTCTCTCTCTCTCTCTCTCTCTCTCTCTCTCTCTCTCTCTCTCTCTCGTCTCTCTCTCTCTCTCCTCTCGCTCTCTTCTCTCTCTCTCTCTCTCTCTCTCTCTCTCTCTCTCTCTCTCTCAAATTGTATCCTGCTGCAACAATAGACCAACTAAACCTTTGTGATCAGTTTCGAGGCCCTAGCCAACTTTTAGACTCCCTGACTAGCTAAGACCTTCAACTGTTCAGTCAGACAACACCATTGTTCACATTCCTGAACCAGTTGTGTAGGAGAGATCAATTGCCGACTCGCGAGTTTCGTTCTATAAGGAAGTTGGAGCTGTAGACATTGCTATTTAGCAGAATTACCAGCTTAAATACGGTTGTACTACATTCATAAATCCATAAAACCAAATTCAACATACTGTTTATCCATTAGAAACCTACATTATTATTGTATTTCTGTTTAATATCGATGTTTACGGTTCCAACTTCCTTATAGCCTGAAACTCGCCAGTGGAGAATTGTAATTCTACACTCCGAGCAGAGTGTACGAAGAGTGTGTGATACAATGCACACTCCGACCAGAGTGTACGAAGAGTGTGTGATACAATGTACACTCCGACCAGAGTGTACGAAGAGTGTGTGATACAATGTACACTCCGACCAGAGTGTACGAAGAGTGTGTGATACAATGTACACTCCGAGCAGAGTGTACGAAGAGTGTGTGATACAATGTACACTCCGAGCAGAGTGTACGAAGAGTGTGTGATACAATGCACACTCCGAGCAGAGTGTACGAAGAGTGTGTGATACAATGTACACTCCGAGCAGAGTGTACGAAGAGTGTGTGATACAATGCACACTCCGAGCAGAGTGTACGAAGAGTGTGATACAATGTACACTCCGAGCAGAGTGTACGAAGAGTGTGTGATACAATGTACACTCCGAGCAGAGTGTACGAAGAGTGTGTGATACAATGTACACTCCGACCAGAGTGTACGAAGAGTGTGTGATACAATGTACACTCGGAGCAGAGTGTACGAAGAGTGTGTGATACAATGTACACTCCGAGCAGAGTGTACGAAGAGTGTGTGATACAATGCACACTCCGAGCAGAGTGTACGAAGAGTGTGTGATACAATGTACACTCCGACCAGAGTGTACGAAGAGTGTGTGATACAATGTACACTCGGAGCAGAGTGTACGAAGAGTGTGTGATACAATGTACACTCCGAGCAGAGTGTACGAAGAGTGTGTGATACAATGTACACTCGGAGCAGAGTGTACAAAGAGTGTGTGATGCAATGTACACTCGGAGCAGAGTGTACGAAGAGTGTGTGATACAATGTACACTCCGAGCAGAGTGTACGAAGAGTGTGTGATACAATGTACACTCGGATGTCATAGTCATCAATATGCACGTACTTCACATATTTCTAATTATGGAAGTATATCTCTCGAAACGAATTTGTGAATACGGTACCATTTTCTCTGCATCAACAAACAACTATATATATACTATTGATTGAAAAGTAAGTTCTATCAAAAAATCAATCCAAATAGTTATAATTCCATAAATACAAACAAAGGGAGCCCACTAATTATTATGAGTGGGCTAGACACTATGGCATGCGAGTGTATATACTTTGTGGGAAGTGGTTAGATGTTATGGACGTTTGTAAACTATAATGATATAACAATAATGTGTTCATATATATATATATATATATATATATATATATATATATATATATATATATATATATATATATATATATATATATATATATATATATATATATATATATATATATAATATACCGGTATATATATATATATATATATTTTTTTTTTTTTTGTAAGCTTAGTAACTGTGTGAATTATCTCACTGTATTTTTCTTCCCTCCTTTCATCCCAACTCGCATTACCTCCTTCCCACCTTCCCCAACCATCACTTCCCCACCCACCTCTCTCCCATTTCCACACTCCCAGATTTCCGGTTATAGCCCAAGAGGCGGACGTAAGTGAACGGGAACACTGTATCCGAGGGAATTTATTGAATGTTCAATGGACTTTTGTATTGCAGTGAATGGTTGGTTAGGGTATACGCACTCGAGAAAATATAGACAACATAAAAATATTATTAAACACTATCAAACAATATTGTATACAAAACATGGAAAGAAATACAAAAATACAAAGGATATAATGGACAATAGGTAATTATTGGTAATATGTCATATGGGAGGTGTTTGGTGTTGAGAGTTAAATACATATATTGGATTATATATATAATACAAAAGTATACCAACAGATTAATATATTAATATATATGTTCTGGGTGTGGTGTTCCGAGTTCGAATCCCGGGAGGACCATTATGCTTTCATTAGTTTATTCAAGTGCATTGGGGTTTGTAATGACGATTAATGTTAAGAACGGGGTGTTACTTAACACGTGTTCCTACCACCAAATTGTCCTCACATTTTGTCTCCATGTTTTTTTTCCTCTGGTGTTATTAATGTTCCAACCATTACATGTTAGATCACCTATATATACTTTTTGTTATCCCATAATTCATTGTGCGCATCATTAGACCCATCTGTTTCTCCCTAATCTCCTCCCTCCCTCTCTCTCTCTCTCTCTCTCTGTATATGGGTGTGTATTATATTGCTCCAGTTAAAGTAAACAATGATAGATAATGAAGAATAGATATAGAAGTCATTGTGAATAGATATAGAATCCATTGTGAATAGATATAGAAGCCATTGTGAATAGATATAGAAGCCATTGTGAATATAAAAACGTATTATGTAAATGTTAATGAACTTTGGCTAGTAAAGTGTAAGCTATAAATGCAAGAATGCCCCCAAATATCGAAGTCACTCTATTCCCTGAAAATAGCTTGGTAGTAGGTGTTTCTCTCGTTTTCTATATAGAGCTATTTTACCGACTGGAGTTTATTGGTAATGTAAAGGAAGTGGTTTTGGGCTGGCTGAGTCTTTTGAGGGGTTGTTTTATCTGTGCTGTTTCTCAAACACCCTTAAGCTGGTTTGTGTTCTAATATTGTATACACTTCATATGTATGTATGTATGTATGTATGTATGTACAGTATATATGTATGTATGTATGTATCTATCTATCTATCTAAATATATATATACTGTATACAGGGTGATTCAGTAACCCTTTTCATAAATTTAATGGCAAATTCGGGAGACAAAAATAAGACTAATTTACTCTATGACCCTTAGGGTGAGTCTTTGATATGATGGAGATATTACACCTTTAAAGTTATCGATAGATAGAAAAGAAAAAAAATCTAAGGAGTGAGAATGAAAATGTCGTTGCTGGCAGGGTAGCGTAACCAAGACTTGGTATCAAAATGTATACTGTAATACTGTATTGTATACTGTAATACTGTATTGTAAAGTATTTGTAAATAAAGTATGTACAAACATGAGATTTTCATTAACCATAAATTTATTTATAATAAAAATAATAACAAAAACCAACATAATGAGAAGCTTTAAAGCACCACATGAAAACATTACTGTACAAACCATCAACAGCACCAATCAATAATAATAACAATAAATTTCACAATACTGTAAAAATAATTAATAACATGCTAATGACATAACTTGACCTAATAATAATAATAATAATAATAATAATAATAATACAACTACGACTATTACTACTACTACTACAGCTACGATGAATAGAGTATTAATTATGATGATGGTGATAAAATGCTAATGTTCTTTTGAGCATTGAGACAACTGCTATGCAACCATTTATACATACCACGTGTAAGCAAAGAAACAATCTTTAGATTCATGTACAGATTGATTCAAGATTCATTAAGACGAGCAGCGGAGTATCAAAGCTTAAAGTCGGCAGGAAGATCCCTCCTCCTCCACTTACCCCTCTTCCACCACATACTCCTCCTCCTCTTCCTCTTACTTATCCTCCGCCGCCTGCTTCTCCCGTTGCTACTACTACTACTAATACAATGATGATTAATAATAATGATGATGATAATACAAATACAGTAGTAATGTACCTTTGTAAATTGCGAAACGAACTGCATCCAGCTACCGTATGCAGCCATTTTGATACCAAGTCTTGGTTACGCTACCCTGCCAGTTAGCAACGACATTTTCATTCTCACTCCTTAGATTTTTGTCTTTTCTATCTATCGATAACTTTAAAGGTGTAATATCTCCATCATATCAAAGACTCACCCTAAGGGTCATAGAGTAAATTAGTCTTATTTTTGTCTCCCGAATTTGCCATTAAATTTATGAAAAGGGTTACTGAATCACCCTGTATATATATATATATATATATATATATATATATATATATATATATATATATATACAGTATATATGAATATGAAAAAATAGTCGACCAATGCAATCGGTAGTGATTAGTATTTCCGAACTCTTTCTTCTGTAGTGTCAGGCTAATTACAATCCAACAAACAAATGCACGTATAATAAAATTGCCTGATAGCACAAAACACTCCCATTAGCACTAAATAAAGAGGAACTAATCGAGTATCACAGTAGAGCAATCATATTTTTACTGACCCTTAATGAACTCGCTTGTTACGGCTCCAGGTATTTTAATTTCCGTGTGATGTGAGCTATTGGATTGAACATTCTCATAAATAGATTATATTTTTTTCAGAATCTTAATTTTCTAAATCATCTATATAATTATTTTCACTCCAACACCAAACACCTCCCAATGAAATTAACGAAATCCTCTCGGGACACGAACCTAGGATACCACATATAGATCTTAAACACTCCAACCATTACACCACCAAGACTGGATATCAATCTAATCGTGGACTCAGACCCAACTGCATGCTATATAGCGTAGTGATAGGTAAGAACAATTTATGGGTCACAGATCTATCCCTATTAACATGATTACTTGAGTATAGCTGATATACAGGTATATATATCGGGTATATATATATATACGTTTTTTACCCTTGCCCTAGTCACAAACAGTTTGTAAAAATATACATAGTTTCATCGTTGGCTTTTGTATATTTCCAATATTTGTCAAAGTGAAAGCTGCAAAATATAAAAAAGGATTACCGAGACTACGCTATAATACCATTGACAGAATATGTTATATGTCAGTTTTCATGGAGAGCTTCAGGCTGGGAAACCAAGGCGACATATTTTTTTTGTTCTAGATTTTATACCAGAACACTTATTTTATCTTGTGATTATTTACATTACCAGTAGATTGAATATTTTGATAGACAGGCATCCAAAATACAAAATAGCATTATTCAAGATTTGTTTTGGTTATGTACCGTACAGACAGTGAAGATTTGTACAGGAGAAAATATTTGAGAAGATGCAAGTGTGTCCTAGTTTAGTTGTCAGCAAGAGTTTAAGAAAAAAAAAAAAAAAAAAACACACACACACACACGTTCATATTGTCATTTCAATAATTACTCATGGCTGAAAAGTCTCTTAGAATAACAAATACATAAAACAGGCTTATTCTCTTACAGATATGAAGATCCTAAATATTGCTAACATGAAGTAACATTTCTAACCAACAATGAGCAGTATTCAGTAAATCCTAGGAGCTATTGGCCGTGACTATTCTTTCACTAAAATAGAATCCCTTATTTGTTTTAATTTACAACAACGGGAACATTATTTCACATTACTCGTATAAATGTTTACTTTAGTTGTATGTTACCCTTAGAGCAGACGGTCAGAGTTACAGACGTGCCTTGGGTGAGAAATATATAGGCTATATTTTATCCAGGCCACCAACCTCGGATAACAGCGGGGAACAATGTCGATAACATACTGAGATATCAAGAAAAAGTATTGGTGTGTCAGCTATGGGTTGGCAATATATTAAGGGGGGATGGTTCGTTTTTTGGTTGATTTTTGTAATGTATTTATTATATTTTAATTTCCTCCCTAGACCTCCATCAAACTTACAAAACCGACCACAGGATCTCCCTTCAAGATATATTTGTACATTAAAACTTTCCCGGCCGAAGGCCGGTTCCTCCTAAATTACAGGCTCGCTATTGCTCGCCAGGAAAAAAAACGAGACCTATGTCACACAAAAACTCTTAATATTGACAAAGAAATGAGGTGAAAGGTCGTAAAATCGCCAAACTAATGGGCCGAACGTTATATAATTTGAAAACTAATGGGGCTAATCATGAAGGAGGAGGGTGTCCATAAAAAGCGACCACCTCCCCTTAAGAAAAGTATTGGTGTGTCAGCTATGGGTTGGAAATATACAGTATGTGGTGGTCGGCGTCACCAGATGAATCATGGTGGTGGGGACTAGGGTATTGGGTAGCTGTGTGCCGCGGGCCTTGAGTCAGAGAATAGTATCATTATGTAGTTTATTTAACCCCTTCTGTACCGGCAACGTCTTTTTCATTATATTTCAGCTATATTTAGACGATTTTAAGAAGCTCAGGATGGGTGTGTGGTAGCTAAAAGGATTAATTGATGTAGTCTGTAGCCTTTCAATAGCTAGACGCCCTTCCTAAGTTGAATAAAATCGTCTAACAGTTGCCAGAATATGATGAAAGAGACGTCGCCGGTACAGCAGGGGTTAAAGTGAACCATATGTCATCTCAACTTCATATTCGGTTCCCAACGCTCCTCGTATCGCTTGTTCCCATCAACAAATATGTGTACGGCACCATATTTAACAGTACATTAATTTTGTCCACGTGTGTTATTGCCCTCTCCTAGTTTATATGTAAGTAGCCTACATAAAACTAGTATTACTTACATAAGATTGTATTGTAAATAGGTGTATTGTTCAAATGAAATAACTGCTGCATAACAAACTACAATCATTCCTCAATCAAATAGATGTTGCCTCCATACATAGAATCATGGAGAGGACAAAAACCTGTGTGAACGACATTACAGTTAAAAAAATAAATGCCTGTCACTCTGTGCTGAGTTTGACTCTTGTGGAAAAAACAAGATATTTTATGACCGAAGTTAAATGGCTTCACTTGATGTCAACGTTTGTGATGAGTCAGGCCCAGGGAAAAGTTTGGGCAGGTTATATAAAACCAGGTGTGATTTTTATGATAGATTGTACAATCTGAAAAGGCGTTGTCAAAGTCCTTTGAACAAATCAGTGAATTGCATTGTAGTGGAAGAATGATTGTAATGGGGTGAATAAGATTAACGCTCTTACTAATAAATCCTTTTTTTCAGCATAACATGACTATATACAAATTAGGAAAATGATTGTGAATGTGTGGCAATTTCAAACATCTGATTGTGAAGCCATTGATTTTGGGGGCTGATGAGTGATTGGTGCTTCTGAATTCTTGTGTGCTTGCTTTTTGTGGGCGAACTGTCATGTGTTTTTCTTTTGTCACCTCTTTGTCCTTTCTCGAGTCTCTTGCTCATCCTCCCTACCCCTTATTAGAGTAAGGTCTGGCTACTGACTGATTGTGAAAGCTATCTATCTATCTATCTATCTGTGAAAGCGATTGTGTATTAATTTTCATCTGTGTTACATTCAAGATACTCAGTTATGTTATTATTATTAAACTATTATTAATATTATACAGGTGGTAGTCTTACTGAGTTTTGTGGGTTATGCCTTCCCTTTCATTATCGGTGCTGTCCAGATCATTTTATTTCCTCCGGCTCTTTAATCTTTCTTTCATAGTTGAGGGTTTTATCCTCAACTTCATAAATTGCATTCCTTCACCATTTCTCCCACCCATCACCTCCTTCTCTCTCTCTCTCTCTCTCTCTCTCTCTCTCTCTCTCTCTCTCTCTCTCTCTCTCTCTCTCTCTCTCTCTCTCTCTCTCTCTCTATCTCCTCTCTCTCTCTCTCTCTCTCTCTCTCTCTCTCTCTCTCTCTCTCTCTCTCTCTCTCTCTCTCTCTCTCTCTCTCTCTCTCTCTCTCTCTCTAAGTTAAATAACAAAAGGTTAAGTATCAGTAGTAATTATTATTTTCCAAATTCGATCTTTACTATAAATTTCCCGGCAGAAATTTTCTCATTCTATTGGGGCCATTTCCCCCCGCTGTATTTCATACCGACTCTAGTTCGGAGGGAAAGGTGGGTGGGGAGAGAGCCTTCTGATTTGCTATCCCTATGTTGCACTTAGTAGCAAATTTTGTTAGAATTAAGTCAGGACTTCCTAGTAGAGATCACAAGGTCTGTGCAGTCTGTGTATCTATGTATATCTATGTAACTGTATCTATATATCTTTCTGTATCTCTCCCTCTCACACACTCTCTCTCTCTCTCTCACAGACACACACACACACACTCTCCACCAACCAATAACCCTCCATCAGTGTCCTGGACTAATCTGCTCGTCTCACTTAATATAAATCGATGTGTCACTGCTGCTAGCCGATTAATTAATACTACTTACAGAGTATATACAGTCTTGTTTGGTATATCCTACCTTACTGAGAGAGAGAGCGAGAGATGTAATTACTAACACATACTTAATACATTAGCTTCTCTTTTATATATGTCTATATGCCCATGCAACAAGCAGCGGGAAACAGGAGAATTAATAACTATAATAACATAAATGTATACACCAATGTCTTATGGTAACTATACTCTGTTTCTTTTCAACTGACGGTAAATTGCAAAGTTCCCATCTAGATTTGTCAGTTATTTTGAAGATTTTGTAGTGAAATGTGGTGCTTATTATATACACATTTGGTCTTAATATGATGCAGAGACATAGTAACTTCATATTTTACCATTAAGTATTGAGAACTTAGCGTCTAAGGGATTCAATTTACCGTCAGTTGAAAAGAAAGAGTATAGCTGTATAGAACCGTTTATATTCCCTTTTTGAATATCCCAAAACTAAATATATTATTCTTTCCACCCCCAAAGGTTTTAGATGTTCTAGGGAGCATATTATGGTATTTATAGGCAAGACGTGCGCCGCCTAAAGACTACACGGAAATATTATTATGGAGGTGGAAGGACATAATAGAAATGGAAGGAAAGAACTAGTAATGAAGGAGAGAGAGAGAGAGAGAGAGAGAGAGAGAGAGAGAGAGATTATATAATTAGTGTATGGTGTACAGGTGGAAATGCCTGTGACGTGAATTGCTGAGTCCAGGTAAAGGGAAAATGTAGGAATATACAGACATTGGACGGCAATATTTCCACGGGCGTATGCTTCTACTCTTATCATATTCCCTCTTCTCTAACTGGCCATTTTGTTTACATTGCAATAGTCGCAGATTTAGTGACCATCATATTCCAGGATACACTCTTTCCTTCATACTAGCCTCATTAGTTTTCAGATTTTAAGACGTTCAGACCATAAGTGTGGCGATTTTAAGACCTTTCATCTCATATCTGTCAATAATAAGACCTTTCGAAATGTAAACATTTATCTTGAAGGCGGTTCTTGGGGTGTTTTTTCAAACTTGATGGAGGTCTAAGGAGGAAGCTAAATCATAATAATAAATAATTATGCAACCATATACGACCATTCCCCCTTACACCTCCATTCATTGCAACGTATTCACTAACTAATAATATATTATCGGTTGAATATAAATTACATATTGGAAAGAGCTCGCTCCATTTGTTCAGATATTAATAATATTTTACCGGTGAATATAATGAAGTGCAGTAATAATTTGAGTATGGGTGACACAATACTGATTTATTATAGGGTCGTTCATACAATATTTAGGGGAGATGGGTCGTTTTTCTGATCCCCCTTCTTCCTCATGTTTAGCCCCACTAGTTTTCAGATTTTAAGACGTTCGCCCCATTAATTTTCAGATTTTAAAACCTTTCGTCCCAGTTATATATCAATATCAAGACCTTTCGTGCCATTTAGGTAATTTTAAGAGAATTTAAGGAGGGTCTAGGATTTTTTTTTTTTTTTTTTGTTTTTTTTTTTTTTTTTTTAAATAGAGCTTGATGAATGTCTAGCAAGGAAACTACAAAATAAATGAATCTATAAATAAATAGACTCCAAAAAATAACCACTGTCTCCTTAACAGAATATTTTTTTATACAGCTGTTTCTCTTTTCATGTTGCCGTATATTTTTTAATTTATCTTTTTTCGAATTTAGTTTTTGTTTTCAAACTTTTAGCTTAGAAAATTATATGAATTATTTAGCTTTTTCGAATTTAGTTCTTATTCAAACTTTTAGCTTAGGAAATGATTACCGTATTTTCTGGCTTGAACCTTCATGGACTCGTCTTGCTATTTTCAAAGCCAGACACATACGATCATGCCATAAAACTCACATGATCCAAAATGGAAGTTCAAGGCTCTCACGTACGGTAGTGCTAATAAGTCATGTCTCAGCTGTCCTTACGTTTGGCTCGCTCTGTCATGTATTAATGTCTGTCAGATGTTGAATATGGTGGGTAAGTGTAGGCATAGGTTGGTACATACCCCTCGAAACAAATAAATTAAGTTTAGATCTTGCTGATACCAATTATGGATCAAAATATACTTGGTGCCGATAGATCAATTATTAGATAGATTGTACATCAAGATTCACTAATTAATTTACAACCTTAAGGGGAGATGGGTCGTTTTTCTGGACCACTTTCTCCCTCATGTTTAGCCCCATTAGTTTTCAGATGTTAAGATGTTTGCCCCATTAGTTAGTCGATTTTAAGACCTTTTGCCCCATTTCTTTGTCAATATTAAGACTTTTCGAGTCATTTAGGTGTCGATTTATTCCTGGCGAGCGATAGCGAGCCTGTAAAATAAGATAAATCAGCCTTTGGCTGGGACATTTTTCTATAATTTTTTTTACAAATTTATCTTGAAGGAGGGTCTTGGGCGTGTGTGTGTATGTGTTTTTTTGTTTTTTGTTTTGTTTTTTGTTTAGCTTGAAGGAGGTCTAGGGAGGACAAAACTAAAATAATAGAAAGATACGTACATAAATGAACAAATCAATACACCTATCTCCTCTGAACTACCAAAGGGCTACACATACAGGTCAGCCTCATAACTTCACCTTGGAGTTAATTAGTCTCAAAGCTCAAGCAGAGTTTACCTAGACTCCCCAAGTTTATAGAAATATCCTGAAGTGGGGGTTGAGAGAGAGAGAGAGAAAGAGTGAGAGAGAGAGAGAGAGAGAGAGAGAGAGAGAGAGAGAGAGAGAGAGAGAGAGAGAACACTTATGTGGGCAACTATACATGGAGATAGACACAGAAAAATAACAGTGGGGGCCGGATTTTGAGTGTTGACCTTTCGTAACTCCCCGTGTCAAGCCGGCAGCCCAAGAAAAGAGGGATGAGAGAAATAATGGAAGAATAACAGGGAAAACACAGGAGAAGGAAGAAGAAATACAAACATATAGACGAGAAGAAGAAGAAGAAGAAGAAGAAGAAGAAGAAGAAGGAAGAAGAGATGAAACGGAACAGAAAGGGGGGAAAGAGAGAGAGAAGGAAGAAGAAGAAGAGAAGAGGGGAGAAGAAAGATGGTGGGGGGGAAAGAGAGGGAAGGGAGGAGGAGAAGAAGAAGAAAAAGAAAGAAAAAGAAAAAGAAAAAAAAGAAGAAGAAGAAGAAGAAGAAGAAGGGGCCTGATTTTGAGTGTTGACCTTTCGTAACTCCCTGTGTCAACATTTTCTGGCGTGTGTTGTTCCCTGCGGGGCTTGGGGGGAACCAGCCGACAGCCCAAGGAAAAGAGAAAAGTTAAACAAAAGAGATAAATGTTGAAAAAGAAATAATGCGCGATGGAAGTAAAGAATGACGGGGGAAACACGGGAGAAGGGAGAAGAAATACAAAACATATAGACGAGGTGGAGGAGAGGGAAGAAGGAGGAGGTGAAGAAGATGAAGATGAAGATGAAGAAGAAGAAGAACGAGAAGGAAAAGAAGAAGATGAAGAAGAAGATGAAGACGAAGAAGAAGAACGAGAAGGAAAAAGAAGAGGAAGAGGAAGAAGGAAGAAGGAAAGAAAGAAAAAAAGAAGAAGAAGAAGGAAAGAAGAAGAAGAAGAGAAGAAGAGAAGGAAGGAAGAGGAAGGAGAAGAAAGAAAGAAGAAGGAAGAAAGAAGAAAAGAGAGGAAGAAGGGAAGAGAAGAGAAGGAAGAATAAGAAGAAGAAGAAGGAGAAGAGGAGAAGAAAGAACAGAAGAAGAAGAGAAGGAGAAAGAAGAAGAAATAAGAAGAAGGAGAAGAAGAAGAGGAAGGAGAAGAAGAAGAAGAGGAAGGAGAAGAAGGAGAATAATAATAATAAGAAGAAGAAGAGGAAGGAGAAGAAGAAGAAGAGGAAGGAGAAGAAGGAGAATAAGAAGAAGAAGAAGAAGAAGAGGAAGGAGAAGAAGAAGAAGAGGAAGGAGAAGAAGAAGAAGAGGAAGACCCCAAATTAAATTTACGAAATCATGTGATTCTCCCAACATATCACATACAGAACTTACACGCTCCAACCATTATACCATCAAGACAATAAGAAATAGGACAGCAAACACAAATATTGGGTCAATCCGTATGTGTTTACACGCCAGGTAGAGGTAAACATAGCTTGTTTACCATCGAAGTCCTAATATATTCTGGGGACAAGTGTGTGTTATTAAGGGGGTGGTAGTCATTTTATCAAGCTTAAGAAAACTCCCCATAGACCCCCCATCAAGATAAAATTGTAAATTTTTCGATAGAAAAATGTTCCGGCCGAAGGCCGGTTCCTTTTAAAATTACATGCTCGCTATTGCTCGCTAGGAAAATAATCGACACCTAAATGGCACTAAATGTCTTGATATCAATAAAGAAATGAGGACAAAGGTCGTAAAATTGACAAACTAATGGAGCGAACTTCTTAAAACTTCAAAACTAACGGAGCTAAATATGAGAGAGAAAGTGGGACAGACAAACCGGGCCATCCCTAATTAATTAATGGAACGGGACTGAATGCCACATAATACTGATGTGATACAGACAGTTTGATACAATATAGGACATTCTCAACACAATAAACTGCAATGAATTATATTATTGACTACGATTGGCAATGTGTGTGTGTGTGTGTGTATTTTGTCGGAGAGTTTTATATTATGATAATCTGTTATGCAGTATATATATATATATATATATATAATATATATATATATATATATATATATATATATATATATATATATATATATATATATATATATATATATATATATATATATACTTCATGAAACTGTATATGTATAACACATAATCTCACAATACAATACAATCCAACCCTTTCATTATGAATCGTCAGGTACTGTACATGTTATTCGAACAATTATGAATGTAATTTAATGTTATACAATATATTTAAGCATTCAATAGGTAAAACCAACCTCAATGAATACTCTCAATAAATATATCTCCATAATTATATAACTAAAATCAAAACAAATGTCAAATACCACACATTAATATCTACGACTGCCCTCCGTTAAATACCACACATTAATATCTACGACTGCCCTCCGTTAAATACCACACATTAATATCTACGACTGCCCTCCGTTAAATACCACACATTAATATCTACGACTGCCCTCCGTTAAATACCACACATTAACATCTACGACTGCCCTCCGTTAAATACCACACATTAATATCTACGACTGCCCTCCGTTAAATACCACACATTAATATCTACGACTGCCCTCCGTTAAATACCACACATTAATATCTACGACTGCCCTCCGTTGAATACCACACATTAATATCTACGACTGCCCTCCGTTAAATACCACACATTAATATCTACGACTGCCCTCCGTTAAATACCACACATTAATATCTACGACTGCCCTCCGTTGAATACCACACATTAATATATACGACTGCCCTCCGTTAAATACCACACATTAATATCTACGACTGCCCTCCGTTAAATACCACACATTAATATCTACGACTGCCCTCCGTTAAATACCACACATTAATATCTACGACTGCCCTCCGTTAAATACCACACATTAATATCTACGACTGCCCTCCGTTAAATACCACACATTAACATCTACGACTGCCCTCCGTTAAATACCACACATTAATATCTACGACTGCCCTCCGTTAAATACCACACATTAATATCTACGACTGCCCTCCGTTAAATACCACACATTAATATCTACGACTGCCCTCCGTTAAATACCACACATTAATATCTACGACTGCCCTCCGTTAAATACCACACATTAACATCTACGACTGCCCTCCGTTAAATACCACACATTAATATCTACGACTGCCCTCCGTTAAATACCACACATTAACATCTACGACTGCCCTCCGTTAAATACCACACATTAATATCTACGACTGCCCTCCGTTAAATCTACGAGTGTCATTACTGTTAAATAGAAGCCAAATACTAAATAAATGCCGAGCGCTGGAAATACTGAATCTATTCAAACTGAAATAGTGTATTTACTCGGGGAAAACGTTAGACTGAATGAAGGTTCAAGGGGAGATTTGTAGTTATCTGTTCATTTATTTATTTATTTATCATTTTCTTTAGTTTCCTTCCAAGACCTCCATCAAACTTAAAAAAATACCCCCCCCCCCCCCATCGAGATGAATGTGTACATTTTTCTACCGAAAAATGTCCAGGCCGAAGGCCGGTTGTTATTATATTTCAGGCTCGCTATCGCTCGCCAGGAAAACAAATTACAAGTAAATGGCACTAAATTATATTTTTTCACCAACCAACTTTACTTCTAAACTCAATTAATGAAATCAACAAATACATGTGGCACTCCAAGGACTTGAACCTAGGATGCTCACACCGAAATTCTGCGAAATTCATGGAACGAACGTCTTAAAATCTCAAAACTAACGGGGCTAAAATTAGGGAGAAGGGGTGTCCAGAAATAAGCAAACTCTGTGTGTGTGTGTGTGTGTGTGTGTGTGTGTGTGTGTGTGTGTGTGTGTGTGTGTGTGTAATAATAATAATAATTAACGGTTTATTCACAAAAGCAGCCCGAAGGCTGAAAATATACAAGGAAGTTGATACATAATTAAAATTAAATTTAAAATTAAAATTGACACAGGAGCTAACAGGCTAATTTACAATTAAAAATATTTATATAATTTACTGATTATTTAAGACCTTAATTATTGAAGGAATGGCGCTGTTCTTGTAGCGGTAGTCCGTGGTGTTCTTATGGGGACCAAAACCCAAGTTAGTATTATTGGTCTTGATGGGGACAATACGGTTGAAGTGGCGAACAGCGCGTAGAGGAGGAGGGGCGTCGGGCGGTAGTAGGTGCCGGTGTCTGGGGTTGTTTAGTAGTTTGCTGGCGAACTGCTGAAGGTGTTGTTCGTAGAGGTCAGACATGGCGAGGACGTTAATTAGGTTACATTGTGTGTGAGAGAGATAGAGAGTGAGAGTGAGTGAGTGATAGAAATGTGTGTGTGTGTGTGTGTGTATTCGAAACATCACATTGTCGAGTAGGAATTACTGTATATTTTTGTTGGATAATTTGTTTGCCAAATTGCGAAACTAAAGGCCAACACCTGATGAAATGTAGTGTATGATGATTAAAAAACTTGCAGTATATGGAGAGATACATTCACTACATACACACTATATGAGAACTAACCTGCCTATATTAAAACTTTGAGATACCGGTATATATGCAGTATATATCTCTCAATAACAATAACTATCACCAAAATATACATCACAAACTCTTATGGAAGAAACTCAGTCTATTTATATAAACTTTAGGAATATATGTGTTGAGTCCAGCAAACTTCCGGAGTACTATATCGTAACAATAAGTTATACTGTGACCGCTGCTGCTGCCCTTCACTAACTTATCTCCCACCAGAAAACTTATATGCTAAGTTTTGTAAATGCCTCACACTTGCGGATATTGATTTGCCGAGTTTTCAGAAATATGCTCATATACCTTTGGGTAAACCTAGATTATACTAAGAAGTTGGCTTCATGGGGAAAATTGTATCCCATGAAATATTAGTACAAAATGTTTTCTCTATATTTTTGTCTTATGTATAAGATCACGGAGAGGAACAGAACTTATGTGGTCAACTGTACGTGACCTCTCAGCACCTGGCTGTTAGCATTGGCCAGACAGACAAACACACAGCCATAACTCACAACACAAACACACAGTCATAAATAACGACATGCATAAACACAATAACCATAAATCACAACACAACAAACAGTCATAAATAACGACACCACAAATATATCATACCGGCTGAGAGCAACGGGAGAGTTATGGGGCATGGAAATGGAATAACGAATGATACTAATAATGGCTGGTTTAGGTCGGACGCTGGTGGGAACTTACAACTTACTGTATATCATTATACAGTAGATCATTATACAATATATCCATGGCAGTACATTACTTAAGGGGACCTTAAAATTACACCCCCTCGAGTCCCTTTCAAGATAAATTTGTACATTTTTCGGTAGAAAAATGTCCCGGCCGAAGGCCGGTTCCTCTTAAATTACAGGCTCGCTATCGCTCGCCAGGATAAAATAGACACCTGAATTGCACGAAAGGTCTTAATATGGGGTGAAAGTTCTTAAAATCGCTAAACTAATGGGGCAAACGTTTTATAATATCAAAGGCAATGGGGCTAAACATGAGGGAGAAAGGGGTCAAGAAAAAAATCCCTCAAGTGGAGATCTGCCCTTAAGGGGAGATTTGTATCAATTTGATACTTGGGTTAGTTTTAATTTATCTTTTAATTTCCTCGCAAGACCTTCATCAAGTTTTAGAAAATACCCCCAAGACATCAAGATACATTTGTACATTTTTCGGTAGAAAAATGTTCCAGCCGAAGGCCTGTTCCTCCTAAATCACAGGCTCGCTATCGCTCGGCAGCAAAATAATAGATACCAAAATGACAAAATTACTTAGCATGAGGAAAGAGGGGGTCCAGAAAAAACAACCCCCCCCCCCTCCACCACCACCACCTTTCCCAATGCCTTTCACCAACCCAACCATCCCCTCCTGCCCACTACTTCTCTTCACCCAGCCCCAACCAAAGTTTATATACATACAAGTGTATAATATACTTTGGTTACAACCTCCATTGCCCCCCCTCCCTTCCCCTCCTCTCCTCACCCCCCACCACCATTCCCCCCCCCCACCACCCCCCCACCATTCCCCCCCACCACCTCTCCTCACCCCGTCACAACCATCATCCCCCCCACCCCAACTCTCCTAACACCGTCCGCCCCTCCTATCCTCATCCCGCCCCAACTACCAATCCCCTCCCCTCCTCTCCTACCACCGTCTCCCCCTCCACCTCACCTTCCCACCGTACCCTCCACCACTCCCCCACACACCGTCCCCACCAAACCCTCGCCCATTCCCCCCCTCCCAGATATCCGGTTATAGCCCAACAGGCCGACGTAAGGAGCAGGAAAACTGAATCCCAGAGGATTTACTGAACGTTCAAGGGGCTCTCGTATCCCACTGATTGGGTGGTAAAGCCGTTATCACACGAGCGCTTTTACCCTCAACACTGGTCTGGTAGCGTATGAGGCCAACATTTAATATATATCGGTTACCTAAATTCATATATCATCAGTCTAGTTTCCGATACCAGTGCAAAATATTCCAGTAATGTTGACAGCAAAATGTTGATTATCGACTGTTGACTATTAAAGCTCTCGTGTGATACCGGCTTAAGAATATGCTGTCTGGATCTTATAGAGAAGTATGACGTATTTGGATCATAAGCTACGTTTATTATATTCTGAAAGTTGTGTTGTCTTTCACTGTTGAACTTACTCGTTGTTTTGTATTCAGTTTTCTCCTTTTGTAGCTTAGTTTTCATGTTACTATCAATAGACAATCTTATTCGGATTAGAAAGGGTATAAGGAACAGTATTATTAACCCTCTCAAGCTTATGACGCATGTTGACAGTTTATTATGGTTACCATTAGACGATATTACGCAAGCTAGGAAGCATCTGTGGGAATTATATGGCTAAAGACTATTTAAATTAACCCTCTGACTTCCATATACCCTTTCTACGCTGAATAAAATCGTCTAATAATAGCCACAAAACAGAAACGAAATGCGCCCCCATATCTTGTAAGGGTTAAGGAAAATACTGTTATATATGTTGTTTTATTCCACCGGCTCCCGACACTAAGAGTCTTTGCATGTAACTTGCCTTATGGAATTTATTTGTACAACGTTTTCACATAGGCCTATACTGGCAACAGGAATTGAACTTGAAAACATATCAAAACGTTTTTAAATTATTGGTTCAGGGATAAATACAGTTAAACAGCCAATCAAATGAAAAACATGTTATACATCTGCCTGAGTGTACATACCTGTACATGCATACATACATACATACATACATACATACAGTACATACATACATACATACAGTACATACAATACACTTAAAATATACATAAACAAAATAAACATCAGAGAGTAAACACGTATGCAAAAGGCAAAATAACTAAATTATATTAGTTTATCCAGCAACCGTTGTTTACTAACGAGGTGCAAATATTTATTACCAAACCATGTTATAATTAAGTTAATGAAACCAGTCTGACGGCCACATAATTCTGGTCTAGCTGTTGCACACATAAAACAGTTACTGTGTACATATTTATGGCACAACATTTACCTCCACATCAAGTTTAATGGTTCTCCTCATCTGGCCATCAATATAAATGTTGTAATAAAGGCCCGTCAGGGAGTAATTCATATAGTGAGAAGTTTATTGTTCCACTTTATATTTGTTAACACTGTATTTTGGCATGGCTGAATTAAAAAAAAAATATATATATATACCGGTATATACAGTATACTGTATATACACATATATATATATATATATATATATATATATATATATATATATATATATATACGGTATATATATATATATATATAGGAAAAGTGGGAATTGGGCCTGAGTAAATAGATAGATAGATAGATAGAATTACACACCAGGTTATGTATGGAGGTTAAATCGCGACTACATGTGATCAAATTACGTAGTAAAACTCGCAGGAAAAATGAAACATTAGAACATCAACCTTTCGTCTATTCTCTCAAGACATCTTCAGGGTAATACGTATATTTTATTAACCCACTAACACACACACACACACACACACACACACACACACACACACACACACACACACACACACACACACACACACACACACACACACACACACACACACACACACACACACACACACACACACACACACACACACACACATACACACACACACACACACACACAGACAGCTATATCATCACCCTCTCTCTCCCTTCACATTTTTCCTCCAGCCGCAGAAAAGTTTAGATAGGAATGTCCCAAAAATAAACAACCGTGAATGTCTGTCTGTCTGTCTGTCTGTCTGTCTGTCTGTCTGTCTGTCTGTCTGTCTGTCTGTCTGTCTTTCCCCAAGGCCAAGTTTTAAAGGTGAGTCTGTGTTTGTGTGTAGCTGGGGTAATAGTTTCTGTCTAGGGATTTTATGATTGGGATCTAACAGACTTACAACAATAAAGCACACACACACACACACACACACACACACACACACACACACACACACACACACACACACACACACACACACACACACACACACACACACACACACACACCCACCCACACACACACACTTTGTACTCCCTTTGTACACACACACACACACACACACACACACACACACACACACACACACACACCCCACACCCCACCAACCTCTCTTCAATTCCCACACACCTATATTACCGGTTATAGGCCCAAGAGGAGAGGGTAAGTGAACGGGAAAACTGTATCCGAGGGAATTTATTAAACACCCAAATAGTTTATTGTATCGCTGCGATTGGTTGAGTGAGGCATTCAACCCTCTTCATATAGTGATTTAGATTAGTTCTTTTGTCTTTCTATTGTGCTGTTCCTGTATTGGTTTGTTTAGTTTGCAAGCCAGACTAAAACAAAATACTGATTTGGTATATATATATATATACAGTATATATATACCGTATAGATAGATAGATAGGTAGATAGATAGATAGTGAGAGATAAATAGATTACGCCCTTAGCGGAATATAAACAAAAATTAGTCCATCTGAAGCCCCAATGATTCGTGACAATAGTGTAACAATCGGACGTTCTATCATTTATCTGGTATTCAATTCAGCCACACGTCTCAGTGTTGTGTTTTAGTGGTAAATCCAGGAATGGGAATTTAGGAGAGGGAGTGGTGGTGAGGAGGAGGAGGAGGAGGAGGAAGGCAAAGATGTGTGATAAACGGAACAAGGATATATTATGAAAGGGAGACATCAAGAGGAGGAGGAAGAGGGAGGAGGAGGAATACAAAAGAGGTGGAGGAGACGAAGGCAAAGATGTGTGATAAATAGAACAGAAAAGATGTGTGATAAATAGATCAGAGAAATATTGAAGGTAGATAACAGGAGGAGGAAGGCAAAGATGTGTGATAAATAGAACAGAAAAGATGTGTGATAAATGGAACAAGGAAATGTGAAAGGAAGATATCAAGAAGAGGAGGATGAGGAGACGAAGGAGGAGAGGGGAGAAGAGTAAGGCAAAGGTGTGTGTGAGAAATGGACCAGTGAAATATGAAAGGACGATAACAGGAGGAGGAGGAGGAGGAAGGCAAAGATGTGTGATAAATCGAACAAAAACTTTTAAAAATTCGTGGTTAAAAATTAAAAATTCTTAACCAAAATTAAAAATTCGTGTTTATCTTCGTGCAATTATAACTAGCTGGGCTGATATGTATGTGGAACTTGCTTTTCAATAAATAGTGCATATATTTTGGGAGAGAGGTATACTGACCAGGATTCGAACCCACTCACCCCAGGTATATTTAGGAGAGTTGGGCACCGCCAAGAAAGGTGTGATTGTCATCCCTGATCCTGAGTTGTGGCCCTCACACAATCATTGGAATTATGACCGCGCACGAGGATACATATCTACTTTTAAAGGGGCATGTGTATCTCATTTATTATCTATTTGTACCGTTATATAAGTGTGTGTGTGTGTGTGTGTGCGTGTGCGTGTGCGTGTGTATGGTTGGCACATTGAGAGCCACATTACTGTTAATTTTCCATCTTCGGGCTCGCTAATTGGACGAAACTACTAACGTCATCATTGGGGTAATTAAACACACGAGGTAATAACGACGTTAATCCAGTTAATGTAATGCCGCTAATAAGGAGGAAGCGAGAACCTGACTAAGTTGATTTCGTCACATTAGTGGGATTTTTGTGTCATCACCATCGCTTGAGAGAGAGAGAGAGTAAGGGTGAGAGTGAGTTAGCGAGTGAGTAAGTGAGAGAGAAAGAGTGAAAGAGAGCGCGCGTGTGTGTGTATGTGGGTAATCTAATTTCACATAACCACCCTCCAAGATAAAGCTAACGATCATGAAGCCTGGTTCAGTACGAGTCTTGAGGCTGCAGGATAGAGTCTAATTATATCATGGGGAGCTATTCAACCACTTAACTCATCACTTGGCTTAGAGTAATTGAAGGGAGAGTGAGTGAGTGAGTGAGTGAGTGAGAGGAAGAGAGAGTGAGAGACAGACAGATAGACATAGAGAGTTTACTTGAGTGTGTGAGTGAACTACTATAAATAAATGAGTGTATGATTATGACAATTTTTTTTTTCTTTTCAAAAATCAAATTAAATGTGTTACTAAATATAAATGTACTAATTGTTCATATAATTTATCTGTTAGCTATGTCATGTCAAGTGTGGATAAAATAAAAGACACGCTATATCTGTTAAATTTTGGTGTTCTTAGTCATTCGATCAATTTTTCCCCTTACCACACATTTTTCCCTCACTCAATTGCTTCTCCCCTCACCATCCCTTTTTTGTGTGTTTTAACCCTCACCCTTGCTCAGTCGATCGCTTTCATCTCTTTCTTTACCAGGGAGCTTTCTTGTTTTAGTTTCCTTCAGATGTATTCGTAAACCCAATCTTGTCCCCAATAATATTTCTTCTCACTCGGTACCGGCGACGATCTTTGTATTCTTAGTCTAGCTATATTTAGACGCTTGTGTGCAACTTAAGGAGGATCTGTGGTAGTACAAAGGGTTAATGATGATAGCTCGAAGCCGGTTAATTGTTGGAGGCCCTTGCATAAAGTCGTCTAGCCTAATTATAGCTAGAATAATATTTAAAAGACGTCGCCGGTACAGAATGGGTTAAGGGGAGGTTTTCAGTTTACTCCCTAGACCTCAATCAATCTTTAAGAAAATACCCCCTAGACCCCCCTTCAAGATAAATTTGTACAATTATAATTAATAAATACATTAACAATAAATGTATATATCGAGACTGCCTGCAACATACAGTATATGTTCTTATGTTCTTAAGGGGAGGTTTTTAGTTTGGTCCCTAGATATCCTTCAAGCTTAAGATTACACCCCCCTTGAGCCCCTTTCAAGATAAATTTGTACATTTTTCGGTAGAAAAATGTCCCGGCTGAAAGCCGGTTCCTCTTATAGTACAGGCTCGCTATCGCTCGCCAGGATAAAATCGACACCTAAAAGGCACGAAAGGTTTTAAAATTGACAGAAATGGGTTGAAAGTTCTTAAAATAGTCAACATAATGGGGCAAACGTCTTAAAATTAGAACAACAGTGGGGCTAAACATGAGGGAGAAAGGGGTAAATAAAAAAAATCCCTCAAGTGGACATCTCCCCTTAACATATAGGGTCCTCCTCCTCCCCCCCCCCCCCCCCACCCACCCCACCGCCTGTCACTTGGTGGTGAGTCTCACTTCTCTAGTAAAAACCGAGATGTTTTATGACCCAAGTTAAATGGCTTCACTTTGATGTCAACCTCTATGATTAAATGGCTTCACTTTGATGTCAACCTCTATGATTAAATGGCTTCACTTTGATGTCAACCTCTATGATTAAATGGCTTCACTTTGATGTCAACCTCTATGATTAAATGGCTTCACTTTGATGTCAACCTCTATGATTAAATGGCTTCACTTTGATGTCAACCTCTATGATTAAATGGCTTCACTTTGATGTCAACCTCTATGATTAAATGGCTTCACTTTGATGTCAACCTCTATGATTAAATGGCTTCACTTTGATGTCAACCTCTATGATTAAATGGCTTCACTTTGATGTCAACCTCTATGATTAAATGGCTTCACTTTGATGTCAACCTCTATGATTAAATGGCTTCACTTTGATGTCAACCTCTATGATTAAATGGCTTCACTTTGATGTCAACCTCTATGATTAAATGGCTTCACTTTGATGTCAACCTCTATGATTAAATGGCTTCACTTTGATGTCAACCTCTATGATTAAATGGCTTCACTTTGATGTCAACCTCTATGATTAAATGGCTTCACTTTGATGTCAACCTCTATGATTAAATGGCTTCACTTTGATGTCAACCTCTATGATTAAAGGCGGAGTGGGGGCCAAGTCAATCCTGTGAGGCTGCTAACTCTACAAGGGAGAGAAGAGAGTAACTAAAGGGTAGCCTACATCAACAGTCAGGAGTTACGAGCTAGAGTCACTAGGAGTAGGGGACAATTCGGACTCACGGGCCTATTCGCGGTGAAAATCGATGACTCCTAGTGACTCTAGCGACTCCTAGTTACTCCTGTTAGACTCCCACTAGCTCGCACTAGACTTTTTTTTTTTTTTTTTTTTTTTTTTTGTGATGTGTGACTGTGTGACTGTGACTGTGTGATGTACCCTTTAAACAAAGGTCAATGCTTTTCAACTGTAGACAACGGTATACATGTTTTCGACTACTATAACGTATCTTATTTCCTATTGCTCTATCTAAACCAAAAATGTTACGGTTTTTAAAAGGAACATTCTCAGAGCAAGAGGTAACGTTCATTTCGTAATAATTCTCTATCTAAACCAACAATGTTATGGTTTTTAAGGAGAGGTCTCCACTTGAGGATTTTTTTTCTTGACCCCTTTCTCCCTCATGGTTAGCCCCATTGTTTTTTGAGATTTTAAGACGTTTTCCCCATTAGTTTGGCGATTTTAAGAATTTCCGCCCCATTCTGTCAATTTTAAGACCTTTCGTGCAATTTAGGTGTCGATTTTATCCTGGCGAGCGATAGCGAGCCTGTAATTTAAGAGTAACCGGCCTTAGGCCGGGACATTTTTCTACCGAAAAATGTACAAATTTATCTTGAAAGGGGGTCAAGGGGGGTGACATTTTAAGATTGCTGGAGGAGTAGGAAACAAACTGGAAACCTCCCCTTAAAAGGAACATTCTCAGAGCAAGAGGTAACGTTCATTTCGTAATAATTCTCAAAGCACAATGAGAGAAGTAGAGTGCCAAAACAGGGGGTTTATCCTAAAGGGAGATTTTCACTTGAAGTATTTTTGTTCTGGATCCCCTTATCCCTCGTGTTTAGCCCCTTTAGTTGTGAAATTTTAAGACGTTTGCCCCATTATTTTGGCGATTTTAAGACCATTCGCCCCATTTCGGACAATGTTAAGACTCGTGCGATTTATGGGTTGATGTTTTCCTGGCGAGCGATAGCGAGCCTTCAATTTAAGAGGAATTGGCCTTCGGCCGGGACATTTTTAAACCGAAAAATTTACAAATTTATCTTGAAGGGTAGTCTTTGGAGTATTGTTTTCTTAGCTTGATGGAGTGAAGCGGTCTCATTGGTCTAACTCTAACTTACTATCTCTCTCTCTCTCTCTCTCTCTCTCTCTCTCTCACTCTCACTCTCACTCTCACTCTCTCTCTCGTCCTTCACCCAGCTTCGCCACACCGAATAGGACCTTGAAGTGGAGAGTCAGTGCACCGGATTAACTTCGGTCATAAAACACCCCCTTTTTGTTTCCCCAGGAGTGAGTGAGGTTGAGCGCAAAGTGACAGGCTGGGTGGTGGGAACATCAGAATAGCGGGCTGTTTCGTTGACTGTGACCAGAAACACAAATAATCATTAATTAAAGCGTCTTGGTGGTGGAATGGTCAACTCTTAACTCTATATCTAACTTCTCATGTAATTCACTGATCAGTTATGGTTTGGTATTGTGTATGTCCCTGTGTGACCATATCTCTCCCTCACACCACCACATAGACTGTATGTGCAAGGATATTTTAACCCCTTCAAGCTCTGACGCGTTTTAGCAAATATAGAAACATGTACAAATTGATCTGGAAGGGGGGTCTAGGGGGTGTTTTTATTTAAGCTTGATGGAGGTCTTGGGAACAACTACAAAATAATAAAATTATAAATAGATGAGTAAATAAATAGCCCACCCACCCCTCTTTACGAAAATAAATAGCCCACCCACCCCTCTTTACGAAAATAAATAGCCCACCCACCCCTCTTTACGATAATAAATAGCCCACCCACCCCTCTTTACGAAAATAAATAGCCCACCCCCCCCTCTTTACGAAAATAAATAGCCCACCCCTCTCTTTACGAAAATAAATAGCCCCCCTCTTTACGAAAATAAATAGCCCACCCCCCTCTTTACGAAAATAAATAGCCCCCCCTCTTTACGAAAATAAATAAATAGCCCCCCCCCTCTTTACGAAAATAAATAGCCCCCCCCCTCTTTACGAAAATAAATAGCCCCCCCCCTCTTTACGAAAATAAATAGCCCACCCCCCCCTCTTTACGAAAATAAATAGCCCACCCCCCCTCTTTACGAAAATAAATAGCCCCCCCTCTTTACGAAAATAAATAGCCCACCCCCCCTCTTTACGAAAATAAATAGCCCACCCCCCCTCTTTACGAAAATAAATAGCCCACCCCCCTCTTTACGAAAATAAATAGCCCCCCCTCTTTACGAAAATAAATAGCCCACCCCCCCTCTTTACGAAAATAAATAGCCCCCCTCTTTACGAAAATAAATAGCCCACCCCCCCTCTTTACGAAAAAAATAGCCCACCCCCCTCTCTTTACGAAAATAAATAGCCCACCCCCCTCTTTACGAAAATAAATAGCCCACCCCCCTCTTTACGAAAATAAATAGCCCCCCCCTCTTTACGAAAATAAATAGCCCACCCCCCTCTTTACGAAAATAAATAGCCCACCCCCCCTCTTTACGAAATAAATAGCCCACCCCCCCTCTTTACGAAAATAAATAGCCCCCCCTCTTTACGAAAATAAATAGCCCACCCCCCCCTCTTTACGAAAATAAATAGCCACCCCCCCTCTTTACGAAAATAAATAGCCCAACCCCCCTCTTCACGAAAATAAATAGCCCACCCCCCTCTTCACGAAAATAAATAGCCCACCCCCCTCTTTACGAAAATAAATAGCCCACCCCCCCTCTTTACGAAAATAAATAGCCCATCCCCCCCTCTTTACGAAAATAAATAGCCCCACCCCCCTCTTTACGAAAATAAATAGCCCACCCCTCTCTTTACGAAAATAAATAGCCCCCCTCTTTACGAAAATAAATAGCCCACCCCCCTCTTTACGAAAATAATAGCCCACCCCCCCTCATTAGGAAAATAAATAGCCCACCCCCCTCTTTGCGAAAATAAATAGCCCACCCCCCCCTCTTTACGAAAATAAATAGCCCACCCCCCCCTCTTTACGAAAATAAATAGCCCACCCCCTCATTACGAAAATAAATAGCCCACCCCCCCTCTTTACGAAAATAAATAGTCAACCTCTTTACGAAAATAAATAGCCCACCCCCCCTCTTTACGAAAATACATAAATGCATTATTCCTGTTGACCTTATAAACCAGCAGGCATGCCAGTCAATTATCTGATATTATTAATCATTTAATATTCATGGAATAAATTATCTGCGGCGTTTGTTACCACCGGTGCCGTACTAGTTGAATTACGGTCGGAAGTTAGTATTATCTGCGGCGTTTGTTACCACCGGTGCCGTACTAGTTGAATTACGGTCGGAAGTTAGTATTATCTGCGGCGTTTTGTTACCACCGGTGCCGTACTAGTTGAATTACGGTCGGAAGTTAGTATTATCTGCGGCGTTTGTTACCACCGGTGCCGTACTAGTTGAATTACGGTCGGAAGTTAGTATTATCTGCGGCGTTTGTTACCACCGGTGCCGTACTAGTTGAATTACGGTCGGAAGTTAGTATTATCTGCGGCGTTTGTTACCACACCGGTGCCGTACTAGTTGAATTACGGTCGGAAGTTAGTATTATCTGCGGCGTTTGTTACCACCGGTGCCGTACTAGTTGAATTACGGTCGGAAGTTAGTATTATCTGCGGCGTTTGTTACCACCGGTGCCGTACTAGTTGAATTACGGTCGGAAGTTAGTATTATCTGCGGCGTTTGTTACCACCGGTGCCGTACTAGTTGAATTACGGTCGGAAGTTAGTATTATCTGCGGCGTTTGTTACCACCGGTGCCGTACTAGTTGAATTACGGTCGGAAGTTAGTATTATCTGCGGCGTTTGTTACCACCGGTGCCGTACTAGTTGAATTACGCTCCGGAGTTAGTATTATCTGCGGCGTTTGTTACCACCGGTGCCGTACTAGTTGAATTACGGTCGGAAGTTAGTATTATCTGCGGCGTTTGTTACCACCGGTGCCGTACTAGTTGAATTACGGTCGGAAGTTAGTATTATCTGCGGCGTTTGTTACCACCGGTGCCGTACTAGTTGAATTACGGTCGGAAGTTAGTATTATCTGCGGCGTTTGTTACCACCGGTGCCGTACTAGTTGAATTACGGTCGGAAGTTAGTATTATCTGCGGCGTTTGTTACCACCGGTGCCGTACTAGTTGAATTACGGTCGGAAGTTAGTATTATCTGCGGCGTTTGTTACCACCGGTGCCGTACTAGTTGAATTACGGTCGGAAGTTAGTATTATCTGCGGCGTTTGTTACCACCGGTGCCGTACTAGTTGAATTACGGTCGGAAGTTAGTATTATCTGCGGCGTTTGTTACCACCGGTGCCGTACTAGTTGAATTACGGTCGGAAGTTAGTATTATCTGCGGCGTTTGTTACCACCGGTGCCGTACTAGTTGAATTACGGTCGGAAGTTAGTATTATCTGCGGCGTTTGTTACCACCGGTGCCGTACTAGTTGAATTACGGTCGGAAGTTAGTATTATCTGCGGCGTTTGTTACCACCGGTGCCGTACTAGTTGAATTACGGTCGGAAGTTAGTATTATCTGCGGCGTTTGTTACCACCGGTGCCGTACTAGTTGAATTACGGTCGGAAGTTAGTATTATCTGCGGCGTTTGTTACCACCGGTGCCGTACTAGTTGAATTACGGTCGGAAGTTAGTATTATCTGCGGGGTTTGTTACCACCGGTGCCGTACTAGTTGAATTACGGTCGGAAGTTAGTATTATCTGCGGCGTTTGTTACCACCGGTGCCGTACTAGTTGAATTACGGTCGGAAGTTAGTATTATCTGCGGCGTTTGTTACCACCGGTGCCGTACTAGTTGAATTACGGTCGGAAGTTAGTATTATCTGCGGCGTTTGTTACCACCGGTGCCGTACTAGTTGAATTACGGTCGGAAGTTAGTATTATCTGCGGCGTTTGTTACCACCGGTGCCGTACTAGTTGAATTACGGTCGGAAGTTAGTATTATCTGCGGCGTTTGTTACCACCGGTGCCGTACTAGTTGAATTACGGTCGGAAGTTAGTATTATCTGCGGCGTTTGTTACCACCGGTGCCGTACTAGTTGAATTACGGTCGGAAGTTAGTATTATCTGCGGCGTTTGTTACCACCGGTGCCGTACTAGTTGAATTACGGTCGGAAGTTAGTATTATCTGCGGCGTTTGTTACCACCGGTGCCGTACTAGTTGAATTACGGTCGGAAGTTAGTATTATCTGCGGGGTTTGTTACCACCGGTGCCGTACTAGTTGAATTACGGTCGGAAGTTAGTATTATCTGCGGGGTTTGTTACCACCGGTGCCGTACTAGTTGAATTACGGTCGGAAGTTAGTATTATCTGCGGCGTTTGTTACCACCGGTGCCGTACTAGTTGAATTACGGTCGGAAGTTAGTATTATCTGCGGCGTTTGTTACCACCGGTGCCGTACTAGTTGAATTACGGTCGGAAGTTAGTATTATCTGCGGCGTTTGTTACCACCGGTGCCGTACTAGTTGAATTACGGTCGGAAGTTAGTATTATCTGCGGCGTTTGTTACCACCGGTGCCGTACTAGTTGAATTACGGTCGGAAGTTAGTATTATCTGCGGCGTTTGTTACCACCGGTGCCGTACTAGTTGAATTACGGTCGGAAGTTAGTATTATCTGCGGGGTTTGTTACCACCTGGTGCCGTTACTAGTTGAATTACGGTCGGAAGTTAGTATTATCTGCGGCGTTTGTTACCACCGGTGCCGTACTAGTTGAATTACGGTCGGAAGTTAGTATTATCTGCGGCGTTTGTTACCACCGGTGCCGTACTAGTTGAATTACGGTCGGAAGTTAGTATTATCTGCGGCGTTTGTTACCACCGGTGCCGTACTAGTTGAATTACGGTCGGAAGTTAGTATTATCTGCGGCGTTTGTTACCACCGGTGCCGTACTAGTTGAATTACGGTCGGAAGTTAGTATTATCTGCGGCGTTTGTTACCACCGGTGCCGTACTAGTTGAATTACGGTCGGAAGTTAGTATTATCTGCGGCGTTTGTTACCACCGGTGCCGTACTAGTTGAATTACGGTCGGAAGTTAGTATTATCTGCGGCGTTTGTTACAACCGGTGCAGTACTAGTTGAATTACGGTCGGAGTTAGTATTCTGCGGCGTTTGTAAACCACGTAGTTTGAATTACGTCGGAAGTTAGTATTATCTGCGGCGTTTGTTACCACCGGTGCCGTACTAGTTGAATTACGGTCGGAAGTTAGTATTATCTGCGGCGTTTGTTACCACCGGTGCCGTACTAGTTGAATTACGGTCGGAAGTTAGTATTATCTGCGGCGTTTGTTACCACCGGTGCCGTACTAGTTGAATTACGGTCGGAAGTTAGTATTATCTGCGGCGTTTGTTACCACCGGTGCCGTACTAGTTGAATTACGGTCGGAAGTTAGTATTATCTGCGGCGTTTGTTACCACCGGTGCCGTACTAGTTGAATTACGGTCGGGAAGTTAGTATTATCTGCGGCGTTTGTTACCACCGGTGCCGTACTAGTTGAATTACGGTCGGAAGTTAGTATTATCTGCGGCGTTTGTTTACCACCGGTGCCGTACTAGTTGAATTACGGTCGGAAGTTAGTATTATCTGCGGCGTTTGTTACCACCGGTGCCGTACTAGTTGAATTACGGTCGGAAGTTAGTATATCTGCGGCGTTTGTTACCACCGGTGCCGTACTAGTTGAATTACGGTCGGAAGTTAGTATTATCTGCGGCGTTTGTTACCACGGTGCCGTACTAGTTGAATTACGGTCGGAAGTTAGTATTATCTGCGGCGTTTGTTACCACCGGTGCCTTACTAGTTGAATTACGGTCGGAAGTTAGTATTATCTGCGGCGTTTGTTACCACCGGTGCCGTACTAGTTGAATTACGGTCGGAAGTTAGTATTATCTGCGGCGTTTGTTACCACCGGTGCCGTACTAGTTGAATTACGGTCGGAAGTTAGTATTATCTGCGGCGTTTGTTACCACCGGTGCCGTACTAGTTGAATTACGGTCGGAAGTTAGTATTATCTGCGGCGTTTGTTACCACCGGTGCCGTACTAGTTGAATTACGGTCGGAAGTTAGTATTATCTGCGGCGTTTGTTACCACCGGTGCCGTACTAGTTGAATTACGGTCGGAAGTTAGTATTATCTGCGGCGTTTTGTTACCACCGGTGCCGTACTAGTTGAATTACGGTCGGAAGTTAGTATTATCTGCGGCGTTTGTTACCACCGGTGCCGTACTAGTTGAATTACGGTCGGAAGTTAGTATTATCTGCGGCGTTTGTTACCACCGGTGCCGTACTAGTTGAATTACGGTCGGAAGTTAGTATTATCTGCGGCGTTTGTTACCACCGGTGCCGTACTAGTTGAATTACGGTCGGAAGTTAGTATTATCTGCGGCGTTTGTTACCACCGGTGCCGTACTAGTTGAATTACGGTCGGAAGTTAGTATTGGCATTTTGAAATATTCATTACAAATTCATATTAATATTTAAGTTCATAAAGCTGTGGAATGTGATCTGAAACATATCGAAGTTTGCATTATTAGTATTCAAAACTGCCAAGCTCTTTTAAGGGGAGATATCCACTTGAGGGATTTTTTTCTTGACTCCTTTCTCCCTCATGTTTAGCCCCATTGTTTTCCTAATGTTAAGACGTTCGCCCCATTATTTTGACGCTTTTAAGAACTTTCAACCCATTTCTGTCAATTTTAAGACCTTTCGTGCCATTTAGGTGTCGAGTTTATCCTGGCGAGCGATAGCGAGCCTGTAATTTAAGAGGAACCGGCTTTCAGCCGGGACATTTTTCTACCTAAAAATGTACAAATTTATCTTGAAAGGGGCTCAAGGGGGTGTAATCTGAAGCTTGAAGGATATCTAGGGACCAAACTAAAAACCTCCCCTTAAAATACTCACACTGATAGCAATATTACTGGCATCACATTATCATCGGAAATATAATGTCATGTTTTATTAGGAGTGACATTTATATATAGATCATAAAAAAGTGACATTTATATATAGATCATAAAAAAGTGACATTTACATATAGATCATAAAAAAGTGACATTTACATATAGATCATAAAAAAGTGACATTTATATATAGATCATAAAAAAGTGACATTTATATATAGATCATAAAAAAGTGACATTTATATATAGATCATAAAAAAGTGACATTTATATATAGATCATAAAAAAGTGACATTTACATATAGATCATAAAAAAGTGACATTTATATAGATCATAAAAAAGTGACATTTATATATAGATCATAAAAAAGTGACATTTATATATAGATCATAAAAAGTGACATTTATATAGATCATAAAAAAGTGACATTTACATATAGATCATAAAAAAGTGACATTTATATATAGATCATAAAAAAGTGACATTTATATATAGATCATAAAAAAGTGACATTTATATATAGATCATAAAAAAGTGACATTTACATATAGATCATAAAAAAGTGACATTTACATATAGATCATAAAAAAGGCTCGTTTATAAATGATTGACAATGTTTACAAACAGCGGTTTCATTTGTATAATGGACATTAAGGGGAGGCAGACCGTTTTTCTGGACCCCCTTCTCCCTAATGTTCAGCCCCCACTAGTTTTGAGATTATAAAGACGTTCGGCCCATTAGTTTGGCGATTTTAACACCTTTCGCCCCATTTCGTTGTCAATTTTAAGACCTTTCGTGCCATTTAGGTGTCTATTATTTCCTGGCGAGCGACAGCGAGCCTGCAATTTTAAGAGGAATTGGCCTTCGGCCGGGACATTTTTCTACCGAAAAATGTACAAATTTGTCTTGAAGGGGGGTCTAGGGGGTGTTTTTCTAAGCTTGATGGAGGTCTAGGGAGGAAACTAAAAAAAAATATGAATACATTAATTAATAGACCCAACAAACGGTCAGTCAGTCTCCCCTTAAGCAATTAATAGACCAAACAAACGGTCAGTCAGTCTCCCCTTAAGCAAGTTCATCTTAGCATGTGAAGCAGAGGATTTAGTGGGACCCGTGCTCTGATTATTTTCAGCTGACGGTAAATTTCTGTGTCTTTCATCTTGATTATTCCGCTATTATGCAGATTTTGTAGCGAAATCTGTTGTTAACCCCTTCTATACCGGTGACGTCCTTTTAACCTTACTCTGGCTACTAGTACACGATTTCATTCAGTTTCAAACGAGCCTCCAGCAATCAACAGGCTTCGAACAATCAACAGGCTTCGAACAATCAACAGGTTCGAACAAGCAACAGGCTTCGAACAATCAACAGGCTTCGAACAATCAACAGTCTTCGAACAATCAACAGTCTTCGAACAATCAACAGGCTTCGAACAAGCAACAGGCTTCGAACAATCAACAGGCTTCGAACAATCAACAGGCTTCGAACAATCAACAGGCTTCGAACAATCAACAGGCTTCGAACAATCGCACTGAACCCTTTTTCCTACCACAGATCCTTCTTAAACGGCACACAATCCTCTAAATATAACTAGAATGAATGGAAAATGACGTCGCCGGTACAGAAAGGGTTAACAATGAAATATTGGCACTAATATGAAGCAGACATAGTAGTTTCTTAAATTTCCGTTAGTTATCGATAAATCAATGGCTAAGGGATTCAATTTACCGCCAGCTGAAATCAAACCGAGTATAGTGAGAGTCTATGAGTACTGAGGGCAGGCTTAAAGGGAGATTTCCACCTGAGGGATTATTTTTTCTGGACCCCTTTCTCCCTTATGTTTAGCCCCATTGTTTTGGAGATTTTAAGACGTTCGCCCTATTATCTTGGCGATTATAAGAACTTTCGACCCATTTCTGTACATTTTAAGACCTATCGTGCCATTTAGGTGTCGATTTTTTCCTGGCAAGCGAAAGCGTGCCTGTAAATAAAGAGGAAGTGGCCTTCGGCCAGGAAATTTTTATATCGAAAAATTTACAAATATATCTTGAAAGGGGGTCTAGACTCTAGAGGGTGTAATTTTAAGCTTAATGGAGGTCTAGGGAACAAAATACTTTACAAACCTCCCCTTAAGGGGGGTGACCTGCTTTTTGTTATTTCTGTCCTTTTCTCTCTTTCTCTGGCTTGTATCCATTCGGCCCCATTCAGCCAACTATTTTAAGACGTTTATCCCCATCTAGGTGTCGATTTCTTCCTGGCGAGCGAAAGCGAGCCAGCATTATATGAAGAAATCCGGCTTCGCCGGAGAAATGTTTCTATCGAAAAATGTACAAATTTAGCCTGCTGTCAAACAAAAATAAAAAATATGCTGGCTCGCTACCGCTCACCAGTAAAAAAATGACACCTGGATGGGGATAAACATCTTAAAACAGTAGGCTGAATGGGGCCAAATGGCTACAAGCCAGAGAAAGATAGAAAAGGACTGAACAAAAACAGGTCACCCCCCTTAAGCCTTGGCCCAAGAGGTTGGTAACGACAACCATTATTGTGTAATGGAGGTGGCAGGGTAAGGGATAATGAGCCTATTTGTCTATGTACACAAGGGCTACATTAGATCCATAGTGGTAGGGAGAGAGGGGCACACCATTTCTGGCTATTATTAGAGGATTTCATTCAGATTAGGAAGGGTGTATGGAAGTCAGAGGGTTGATTGAGACTGTTTTTACCCCTTTAAGGGGAGGTTTTTTAGAGTCGAGCGCTAGACTTCCCATTCAAACTTTAAAAAAACCTACTCCCCCTTGACCCCCTTTCAACAAGATAAATTTGTACATTTTTCGGTAGAAAAATTTCCCGGCCAAAGGCCGGTTGCCCTTAAATTACAAGTCGCTAATCCGCTCGCCAGGAAAAATAAAAAATCGGACACCCTAAATTTGGCACGAACCTACATGGCAAAGGGTCTTAAAATTGACAGAAAAAATGGGGGGCCGAGGGGTTCTTAAAATTGCCCTAACTAATGGGGCAAAGCGTGCTTTTTAAAAAAGCTCACAAACAATGGGGCTAAACATGAGGGAGAAAGAGGTTCAGAAAAAAATCCTCCAGGTGGAAATCTCCCCTTAACTCCTAAATATCCTCCCTAAGCTGCATACAAGGTTTGACATGCTCAACTTGTCCCTCACAGAATGAATACAAGGAAAAAATATATTGTGTACAGTCGCGCTAATAAGTGATGTCCAATTATGATTTGATCAATAATTGGTATCAGCAATATTTACGCATGATTTATTCTTTTTGAGTGAAATATACAACCATGTTCCTTGCATCTTCCTCCCACCCCTAAATTCAACATCTGACAAGACAAATAATACAACACAGAGCAAGCCAAACGTAATGACAGCTGGGCCATGACTTATTAGCGCGACTGTACCGTACATAATCAATGTAAGTGGTTACAGTGTCCCTTAATATTAAATTATGGCATTTTGTAAGTTGTTACCAGGATGTTATTTAGTGAATTCATGTTCATTGTTATCTCTTTCATCTGAGTTTGGCAGAGACAAAGTGAAAATATCTCGGTGAAGAATGCTAAACTTATTTACTTCTACTTGTTCGTATAATAATGTTCCCGAAACTAA
>CM064576.1:32355512-32360512 GCA_032716605.1 Paralithodes platypus
ACCACAACACACACACACATGCACACACACACATGCATACACACTTGCGAAAGAGAAAGAGTGAAAGAGAACAAGAAAGAAAGAGAGAGAGAGAGAGAGAGAGAGAGAGAGAGAGAGAGAGAGACCCCATTAACAGACCCCTGAACGGGCCAGCTAAACAACCTTTTATGGGCCTCAGTTAACCCCTTCAGTACCATGACGCCTTGTTTTTAATCTTATATTCTAGCTGACCTTAAATGATTGTAAGCAGCTTAAGGGGAGATTTCCACTTGAGGGACTTTTTTTCTTGACACCTTTCTCCCTCATGTCTAGCCCCATTGCTTTTGAGATTTTAAGAAGTTTGCCCCATTAGTTTGGTGATTTATCGAATTTTGGACCCATTCTGTCAATTTTAAGACCTTTCGGGCACAGCTAGCTGTCGATTGTATCCTGGCGAGCGATAGCGGCCTGTAAGTTTAAGAGTAATCGGCCTTCGGCCGGGACATTTTTCTACCGACAAATGTGCCAAAACTTTATCTTGAAAGGGGGTCAAGGGGGTGAAATTTTAAGATTGCTGGAGGAGTAGGAAACAAACTAGAAACCTCCCCTTAAGAAGGACTTGTGTTATTGAGCGGGTTTATTGAGATAGTATTTACCCCTATGTTAACTGTATTGGTGGTGTAATGGTTTAGATAGTATTTACCCCTATGTTAACTGTATTGGTGGTGGGTAATGGTTTAGATAAGTATTTACCCCTATGTTAAACTGTATTGGGTGGTGTAATGGTTTAGATAGTATTTACCCCTATGTTAACTGTATTGGTGGTTGTAATGGTTTAGATAGTATTTTAACCCCTATGTAACTGTATTTGGTGGTTGTACATGGTTTAGATAGTATTCACCCCTATGTTAAACTGTATTGGTGGTGTATGGGTTTTAGATAGTATTTACCCCTATGTTAACTGTATTGGTGGTGTAATGGTTTAGATAGTATTTACCCCTATGTTAACTGTATTGGTGGTGTAATGGTTTAGATAGTATTTACCCCTATGTTAACTGTATTGGTGGTGTTGTAATGGTTTAGGTTTAGTTTTAGATAGTATTTACCCCTATGTTAACTGTATTGGTGGTGTAATGGTTTAGATAGTATTTACCCCTATGTTAACTGTATTGGTGGTGTAATGGTTTAGATAGTATTTACCCCTATGTTAACTGTTATTGGTGGTGTAATGGTTTAGATAGTATGTCCCCTATGTTAACTGTATTGGTGGTGTAATGGTTTAGATAGTATTTACCCCTATGTTAACTGTTATTGGTGGTGTAATGGTTTAGATGTTTATGTTCTGGGTGTGGGGTGTCCCGAGTTCCAATCCCGGGAGGATCATATGCTTTCATTAGTATATTATAGTGCATTGGGGTTTGTAATGGAGGATTAATGTTAAGAACGGGGTGTTCCTTAAGGGGAGGTATTTAGTTGGTTCCCTAGACCTCCATCAACCTTAAAATTACACCCCCTTGAGTCCCTTTCAAGATAAATTTGTACATTTTTCGGTAGAAAAATTTCCCGGCCGAAGGCCGGTTCCTCTTAAATTAGAGGCTCGCTATCGCTCGCCAGGATAAAATCGACACCTAAATGGCACGAAAGGTCTTAATATGGGGTGAAAGTTCTTAAAATCGCTAAACTAATGGGGCAAACATTTTATAATATCAAAAGCAATGGGGCTAAACATGAGGGAGAAAGGGGTCAAGAAAAAAATCCCTCGAGTGGATATCTCCCCTTAAATTCAGAGGGTTAATTGAGATAGTATTTACCCCTTTGAGTCCTAGAGGTAGATTATAAGCTAAAGAAAATTGAGATGGTTTATGAAGATCGTATTTACCCCTTCAAGTCCTAGAGGTAGATTATAAGCTAACAAAAATCGCCGACTGGTAACCAATAGAAGACGAAAGTGACGTCATCGTGCTGAAAGTGTTAAAAGGCGTCACACGGTCAATGTTACCGTGGTAATGCATCCAAGTCCTAGTTTACATTGAGCATATTTTTGTGTGTTCACCTTTCTTCGCATGGATTTCAAATATTATAGACCATTGTTGTCATTTTCTGTTGTACTGCCTCCAAGGAATATATGTCTAGCATGTGGTAAGGACACCAAACTTGAACAGCATAACTCTTAATATTATGTGGCCTCACTAATGCTAGGTAAAGCTTCAAAATTACGTCTGCTGTTCGGTTACTCACGCTTTTATAGCTCTATTTACCTTTTTTCGAATACTGATACATTGTTTTCTTGGTTTCAGATCACTGCTGACGATGTCTCCCAAATCTGTATCAATTTCTAAGGTACGTAAATCTCTGTTATCTGATATATATCCTGTATTTTCTACGATTTTTCTAATTTTATTATACTGCATTTATCTACATTGAACTTCATCTGCCAATTTACTGCCCATTCGTGTAGTGTATCTAGATCTCTTTGCAGAGCCTGAATATCATTAATGAAATTAATAACTATTCCTATTTCAGTGTCATTAATTAATTTAATGATCTTGATAGTTATTCGTACACCAAGGTTGTTGAAATAAATGACGAACAGCAAAGGTCCAAAAACAGATCCTTGTGGGACTCCACCCTTCACTACACCCCAGTCTGATTGTATACCATTTATGCTAATTATTTGCTGCCTACTAATTAACCATGACCTAATCCATCTTCATAGAGGTCCCCCTATTCCATGCGCTTTTAATTTCCTCAGCAATCTGTCTTTATGGAATGTCTTACTGAAATGTAATTTAATTATATCATAATCTTTGTCGTTGTCTACTGCTTCGTATACTTGGGAAAATAATGTCAATAAATTAGTGAGGTAGGACCGACCCTTCGTGAATCCATGCTGAGTCTATAATTAGTTAGTGACGTTCAAGGTGCTCTCTGATACTGTGTGCAATAAATGATTAAAATAGTTTGCCTATAACTTATGTCATAATAATTGGACGATAATTTGAAGTAATAGAATTGTAAATATCGGTACCACGTTTACAAATCTCCACTCCTCAGGGACAAGGCCTGAATTAAGAGCATTATAAAATAGTGCTGTTAAAGAGTAACTAATTTATTCTGTACATTCTTTTAATACTCGTGGAAATATAGAGTCCAGCTCAGGTGACTTGTATGGGTTTAGCTTGTCTGCATCATTTCTATTTATGTTGCTTTTATTTGAAATATTTGTGTGTTCTATAACTGAAAGATCCCCTTTGGGTTTACTTTAGATTCCCTAACGATTTATAGTTTAGTAAAATTACGCTTAGCTTTCCTAATATCAGTGTTAACTATTTGCATAATGATTTCTTAACCCTTTCACGCACATATGACGCAGCGGTTGCCAGATTAGCAAGAAGAAATAGAGTTCTCTCACTCCTATAATTACCTCTCCAAAATTAGTTTTCTACCCACAGCTAACTCAAAGACAACTGCAGAGGTTGAAGTAACTAAACTAAAGGTTTCTAAATGCCCCTGATGGTAACAAAGGCTTTAAAGTATCCCCAATAGGCTCAACACAGCTAACTCAAAGACAAGTGCAGAGGTTGAAGTAACTAAACTAAAGGTTTCTAAATACCCCTGATGGTAACAGAGGCTTTAAAGCATCTCCAATAGGCTCAACGTCGCGTCATATGTCGGAGAGGGTTAAATGTTCATCACCGCTCTTTACTTTCCTATATAACCCTTAATTTAAACCTATCGTATGTAACAAAACAGTATAAACTATTAATTCTAACTATACAGACGACCTAGGGAGAGGGGGCTGGGTGCAATGGGTGGGGGGGAGTGTAGGAGGGAATTTAATTTTCGATATAATTGTTGGGAGTGGATTATCTAGTTCAATCTGATGGGTGTTTCTATTTTCAGGTCCCCTCTCTCGCTCTCGCTCTCTCTCTCTCGCTCGCTCTCGCTCTCTCTCTCTCTCTCTCTCTCTCTCTCTCTCTCTCTCTCTCTCAACAACATAGGTTCTTACTGCACAAAATCGCCTAATAATATATATCGTAAAAAGACGTCATCGTTCTGAAGGGGTTTTAGGTGTGTGTGGGGGGGGGGGGGGGTGATAATTGAAGGGGGCTTGGAGGGTATTATGTCGGGATTATGAGAGTTACATACACTTACATAGATACACAGACTGCACCGACCTTGTGGTCCATACTAGGCAGTCTGGGCTTAATGCTAACAGAATTTGCTATAAAGTGGAAGGTAAGGATAGCCACGCAGGAGGCTCTCTCCCCATCCACCACTCCCTCCGACCATGGATCGGCATGAAATTTAGTTGGGGAAACAAGGACCCCAGCAGAATGAGAACGTTTTTACTCGGAAATTCATAGCAAAGAAAGAAGTTGAGAAATATTGTATACTAAGAGATAAAGAGAAAGAGTGCCTGTGTGTAATAGTGAGTTTATACATGTGTGTTGTTGTTGTTGTTCTTGTTCTTCCCCAGGCTGTCTGACCGAACAGCCCAAGGTCCCAAGCAAGGCCAAGGCCATAACCAAGCTCCCCCACAGAACCCTCCCTGCTTTACCACTAAGAATGCCCATGTGACCGAAGTCGCTCCCAGGCGAGGAGCTGAAGAGGGTGCGGAAGCGCCTGGGACACCGAAGCCCCACCCAAGGCCCTGTGCCCCTTAACAATTATGAAGGGAAAGTTGAGGGGCAAAGGACAAAATGGCTCCCAGTCTCCCAACCTAGTAGAGAGGTCAATCCACGGAAGAGACGCCGCCACTTGAGATCTAGAAAATAATAAGTAAAAGGAAACTTGAAAGGCAATTGTGTGTGCGTGTATGATTCTCTGTCTGTATGTATGTATGTATGTATGTATGCGTCAGCTAGAAATTCACAAAAGCGGCTATGCTGATGAAAAGCTAAATTATTGTCTTCATTCAGACTCCAATTTGAAAAGGTGATTGGCGATTCAGGATGAAAGATAAAAATATTACCATGGTTTCCCTTTTATTTCACCCGTTTTCCTTTTATTTCACCCGT
>CM064576.1:32363012-32430512 GCA_032716605.1 Paralithodes platypus
AGTACAAAGGAGTACATAGGGGGAGAGAGAGAGAGAGAGAGAGAGTGTGAAAGTAGAGTAGATTGTTCCTTTGTATCCGGAACAAAAATATATACTAAAAAAGAATCTAGTTCCAATTTCTCTGCCCTATTGAACAGACCTCCTCATTTCCGTTGCTCCCATTTGCCGGCTATAGGACAAAAGAGGTGTTCAGTGTTCAGTGCTCAGGCCGATTGAACAGAGAGTGAGGCCAATGGTGTGGGTTGTGTGTGTGTGTGTGTGACAGAGAGAGAGGAAGAGAGACTGAGTGTGAGTGTGAGTTAGTATACTGTATGTGTGTATTTTTTTTCTTTTTGGTTTGCTCCCTAGACCTCCATCAAGTGTATAATAACGTTTCCAACACAACACCCCCTTTCGAGATAAGTTTGTAAATTTTTGGGTAGAAAAATGCTACGGCCGAAGGTCTATTCCTCCTAAATTGCAGGCTCTCTCTCTCTCTCTCTCTCTCTCTCTCTCTCTCTCTCTCTCTCTCTCTCTCTCTCTCTCTCTCTCTCTCTCTCTCTCTCTCTCTCTCTCTCTCTCTCTCTCTCTCTCTCTCTCTCATTGCATAAGCGTTATCATATTAATATTTTCCAAAGAACGTTCCGCTATGACAGACCAGATCTGTGTAATACCTAGCAAACGTTAATAAGAGCCGAATTTTTTTTATTTTTTATTTTTTTGAGAGCACGCAGAGTGGAGCAAATAACGGCCGTTGAGTATGGGATTTTTGTTTTATGTGCCAGTCGTTGAGCTTCACAAAATTAATAGTTAAATCATAGTACGCCGAATATTGAAGGTTATATTTTGGAGGTTTATATTACGATCCCACAATATTAGTCTCGTCGAATAACCGCGAAATATGAATATGGCGTATTTACCAGAATGAGAGTAGGGCTCGCTATATGTATTATATATATATATATATATATATACTGTAGATGTTTTTTTTTTTTTTTTTTTTTAAAGGGGGTAGTGCTTTGTTTTTTGTCTATGTATTTATTTATTTATATATTTTTCAGTTTTCTCGCTAGACCTCCATCAAGCTTAATAAAACACCCCCTAGACCCCCTTTCAAGATGAATGTGTACATTTTTCGGTAGAAAAAAAAATCCGGCCGAAGGCCGGTTCCTTCTAAAATTACAGGCTCGCTATCGCTTGCCAGGAAAAAAATCAACATGAATATTGACAAAGGAATGGGGCGAAAGGTCTCAAAATCGCCAAACTAATGGAACAAACGCCTTACAATCTAAAAACTAATATGCTAAACATGAGGGAGAAGGGGGTCTAGAAAAAGCGACTACCTCTCCTTCAAGGCCCTTACACCTAAACTATAGAAATGCGGTAATATGTGGATAGAGCCTCACACACACACACACACACACACACACACACACACACACACTCACTCACACTCACACTCACACTAACACACACACACTCACACACACTCACTCACACACCTCACTATCTGAATGTCACACTTATGGCCCTAAATTTCCTGCCCGAAATGAGGTGGTCTATTCCCTGAGCAATGGTGGGTAATGGTTATGGCTTCATCGTTATTATAGCCTGAGCCGGGTACACAGGGGTAACTTACACACATACACACACACACACACACACACACACACACACACACACACACACACACACACACAAACACACACACAAACGCACAATCACAAACACACTATCACAAACACACAAAGAAACACACTCACACAAACAAACAAACACACACACACGCAGTCACACACACACACACACACACACACACACACACACACACACACACACACACACACACACACACACACACACACACACACACACACACACACACGATAGCCAAGGTGATGCACATCGGCCAAGCAATGCATGGAGAAGAAAGGTCAGAAAATATTAGGCTATGTATGAAGATGCAATTTAACCCTTTCTGTACCGGCGATGTCTTATATATTTCAGTCTAGCTATATTTAAACGATTTTGTGCAGCTTAAGAATTATGTGTGGTAGTAAAAAGGGTTAATAGTGATAGTTCGAAGCCTGTTGATTGCTGGAGGCCCTTTTTAGACTGAATACAATCGTCCAATAGTAGCCAAAATAAAGTTTAAAAGACGGCACTGGTACTGAAAGGGTTATGTATAAAAATAAGGAGATATGCCTCACACTCTAACTCTCTGATAAGGCCTGCCCTGGTCTCTGGGTCTTCTCCTGGAAGACCTAGATGTGTGTGAATTTGTTATTATGTTTTTGTGTGTTCATTGTTTTCTGTTGTGTTTTGTGTTGTCCCTATTCTGGCTCTGTCTTGAGTCCCCCCCCCCCCCCCCCCCAACAACAAACAGGAAAAAATGGGGATTGGGCCTGAGTATATAGATAGATGGATAGATAGTTCTGGTCTCTCAGGAAGGATACAGAGTGTAGTGCAATACACACTCTATCTCTTTTGCCACATTCAGTTATCTCCCCGGAATGAGCCGCAAGGTCTTTGATATACTAACTATTCCTTGAAACCCCTTGCAACTCTCTTCTCACAATCACTCTCACACTCACACTCTCTCTCTCTCTCTCACTCTCTCTCTACTCTCACACTCTCTCTCTCTCTCTCTCCTAATTCTGCCACGGACATTAGTTCCAGGGCAGTAGTTCCCTTTCCAATGTTCCCTTACCCACTCTAAACCACTGTTTGGACACTTGATCCTCAGTGTTTTGGAGGACAAGCAGCCTAGAAGGGTCACTAGATCTGTTGTTGCTTGATTTCCTTTGTACTCCTTTGTACTCTCTCACATACTGGCCACCTGTTTAACAATAGCCATGGGTAGGCTTCTATCTCGGGGGGGGGGGGGATACGATCACTCAATCTCGTCAACAATTATAGGGCCTTTCATTCACCGAAAGAGAGAGCGAGAGCGAGAGAGAGAGAGAATTTGACATAGTGTGTGTGTGTGTGTATGTGTATGTGTGTAGCGATATGCACGTTCTCATGTATGGGTAACAAATACTTTCCCTCTCTTTTCTCTCTCTCCCTCTCCCTATCTCCCTTGCTCACCCTCCCCTTCTCTCTCTCTCTCTCTCTCTCTCTCTCTCTCTCTCTCTCTCTCTCTCTCTCTCTCTCTCTCTCTCTCTCTCTCTCTCTCTCTCTCTCTCTCTCTCTCTCTTTCTCCCCTATTCCCACTCTCACTCTCACCCCCCTCTTCCTCTCACCCCCTCTCCCACTCCTCGTCTGTATCTCCCTCTCCCCTACCCCTCTCTCTCTATCTGTCTCCCCTCTTCCCACTCTCATTCACACCCCCTCTTCCTCTCACCCTCCTGGTCTATCGCTACCTCTCCCTCTTACTCCCACCCCCCTCTCCCTCTCCCTCTCTTTCTCTCTCCCTCTCCCTCTCCCAGGCAAATTACTCCTAAATGTCTATCGAATTTCACAGTCGTTGGAGCGGAGACCTCGTTTGTCCACGGCGCCCCTCCTCCCATCCCGCTTTACCCTTGTTTCCATTTGGGCTTTTACACCCCTCCGACAATTAGGCACAACACTTTTATTGAACGTTTGTGAGTTGGGTTGGTGGTGGTGGTGGGTTTTGGTGGTATTCTTTGTATTCTTTTTATTTATATATAAATTTGTATTTATATATATATATATATATATATATATATATTTTTTTTTTTTTTTTTTTTTTTTTTTTGTGGTTGGGTGAAATTGTGCGTGTAGAGGAGGGGAATGTGTCTAATTATGCACATGGGTGCACATAGGCTTCGGTACACACACACACACACACATGGGTCGGGATTACCGAGTGTCTTAACCCTTGTCTAGCGGGGTGTTTTGGGCTATTTTGGGCATATTCGGGTCCTCCTGAATGATCAATCAAGTATCTGCATGAAAAGAAATGTATTCAGCAAAAACCTAGGCGCTAAAAGCTTCAAAATGAGACCAGAACGAGCTACGTAGCGCTCGTGGTTCTCATGCAGTGCAACATGGGAGTTTAGCGTATAGCGGCATATTTTTTCCCACTACGCTCACTACTGGTAACACTGCCGGCCTCTCGAGAACAGAGGGAGCGTGAGTCAGTGGGTGGCGGTAAGCCCTGGGTGTCGGACGTGTGGCGTGCTGCGCTCCCGGCCATTTGCACTCGATTTTAACCCCTTTAAAAGCCTTAATAATGCTCCTAACTTGCTGCAAATTGGTGCACGACTTAAGTCGAGCGCCGCTCTTTAAGGGTTAAGGCGCCCACGCTGTAACTGCGAGGTCGAGGGTTCAAATTCACTAGAATCCTAAAGGTTTTTCAGCCATCCCTATGGAGAGGATTGTATGGTGGTCCAGATTTCTCAACTATCAACTTGTGTTAGCCTACACATACTTCTCACCAGTTGATCTGCGTATGTATGGTGGGAACCCAGGCACCTTACGGTCGCCAAAGGTCGCTTGTGACCTTGTAGTGAAGGTAGAACAAGCATTGTACTGTACCTAGGTTAACAAAAACTCAGCCTCACGGCAATAAGTGAACAATAAACTGACAATTATCACACACGCAATTGTATCTTGGTTCTTCCCTAACCAAGCTGATATCACCCTGTGTTAGCCTACACATATTTTCACCAATACAAAGTGCATCTGCGTATGTACTTGGTGGGAAGCCAGGCACCTCACGGTCGCCAAAGGTCGCATGTGACCTCGTAGTTAAGGTAGAATAAGTATTGTACTGTACCTAGGTTTAAGAAAAACTCTCTAGATTTTCAGCCTCAGGGCTGCAATGAACAATAAACTGACAATTATTATTATCATTATTATTACACACACACACACACACACAATTTTCCAGCCCGTTTCATCCTATAACGGTTTAAATTGCAAACAAGTACAGTAACTAGGTTAGCTCTGTAGCCCATCAGCGAACGAATACCTCCGCATATATATATATATATATATATATATATATATATATATATATATATATATATATATATATATATATATATATATATATATATATATATACTGGGGTTATGAGTATATCAGCCAAACTGTAATTTTAACTGTCACAATACTATATCTTGTTTCTTTTCAAGTGTCGTTAGATTGCAAAGTTTCCATCAAGATATCTCAGTTACTTTGAAGAATTTGCAGTGAGATATGGTGCTAATTATATAACCTTGGTCTTAATATGATGCAGAGACAGAGTGGTTTCATATTTTTTCATTAAGTATAGAGAAATTAGCTGCTAAGTGATTCAACTTACCGTCAAATGAAATGAAACCGAGTATAGTTTAGAAGCAAAATACAGTTAAGAGGAGGGTTTCCTTTGGCTCTGGACCCCCTACTTCCTCAGTTTTAGCCCCATTAGTTTTTGAGATGTTAAGACGTGCGCCTCATTAGTTAAACGAAAATATTTGTGTATAATTGAAATGTTAACCCGTACAGTACCAGGGACGTCCTTCTCATTATATTCTGGAGACTATTAGACGATTTTGGTCAGCTTAGGAAGGATGTTTACCCATGAAAAGACTACAGACTATCTCAGTTAATCCTTTTAGCTTCCATATATCCTTCCTAAGACTACAGACTATCTCAGTTAATCCTTTTAGCTTCCATATATCCTTCCTAAGACTACAGACTATCTCAGTTAATCCTTTTAGCTTCCATATATCCTTCCTAAGCTTCATAACATCGTCTAAATGTAGCTAAAATCAAATAAAAAAGACGTCACCGGTACAGTGGCGCTAATAAATCATGCCTCAGCTGTCATTACGTTTGGCTCGCTCTGTGCTGTATTAATGTCTGTCAGATGTTGAATAGGGTGGGTAAGTATAGGAACATGTTTGTATATCTCACTCGAACCGAATAAATCAAGCTGTAGAGGTTTTGCTGATACCAATTATGGATCGACATATAGTTGGTGCCGAGACTTCACTTATTTGGCCGACTGTACAGAAGGGGTTCCTAAGAAAAATGCCGGGTGTCCGAGAATGTATTGTGTGAGGAATGCCGGTAATATTTATCGGTCCCTCCTAAACAGGGGATTTAGGCCAGAGCTTACCCCTGAGCTAGTCATTTTCTGTAAGACTATTAATTTCCCTCTCTCTCTCTTCCTTTCCATACATTTTGCACTTTGGCCTCTCTATATCTATCTATCTGTATCTATTTATCATATGTTTTCTCTTACCCCTACTATCTCTCTCTCTCTCTCTCTCTCTCTCTCTCTCTATATATATATATATATATATATATATATATATATATATATATATATATATATATATATATATATATATATATACTGTATATATACCACCCCTTGACTATCCGACACTTTCTAAGCTGCATACCATTGTTGAAATATAGCTAAAGTAAAAGTTAAAATGCGCCCCGTACCTACAGGACTAAAAGTATATTGATAGTAATAAAGCACTCTAATAATAATAATAATAATAATAATAATAATAATAAAATAATAATAATGATAAGAAGGCGAGAGTGTAGTCGTATTAGGGTTGGAAGATTGTATTTTTTTATTTCATAATTTTATTTTGCTAAAGCAATATTTCCACAGCGATTTTGATAATGTTTTTGGTCTTTATATTGTCCGAGTTTTGGTTTGTTTATTTTGCAAGTTTTACATTTTAATTAATAAACAGTAAAAGAAGATGGGGTCATTCGTAGAAAACGGATTTTCCTATACAATTGCGAAGCGTAACTAATCTAGTTCTCGGAAAGGCATATACTTTTGGAACTTTTGTAGGTGTTTAGGTGCAATCACCACGGCCAATCTGGGGATCCGCCGTTATTGAGCTCGTCCTGGAATCTTTACGACTCTGAATCTTACGATTCTATACCGGCACTAGCTTAGAGAAGAGTGTGGAGAGGGGAAAAGGGGTGTTGGAGAGAGAGGAAGGTGTTGGAGTGGCTTTGTTATGTGTGTTTAGTCTGTATACGTCGTCAGGATGTCCCCTGACTGGGTGCAAGCATGTGAAACATGCTAGGACGTACTACCACACCCACTAAATGTCCGCCGTGGCGGGGATTCGATCCCGGGTCTTGCAGATTGACACACGAACGTGCTATGTACAGTATATTATTAAGGGTGTTATGGGGGTGTTTGTTATCGACTCATATCCCTTCTTCCTCATGGTTAGCCCCATTAGCTTTGAGATCTCAAGACGTTCGCCCCATTAGTTTGGCTATTTTATGATCTTTCGCCCCAGATTGGCTATTTTTATGACTTCGCCCCATATATTTGTCATTTAATGAACTGTTGTGCCATTTACTGTAAGTGTCTATTGTTTACTGGCGAGTGATAGCGAGCCTGCAAATTAAGAGGAAGCGGGACATTTTTCTATAGATAAAAGCACAAATATTTTCCTCGAAGTGGGTCTTGGAGGTATTTTTTTTAACCTTGATGGAGGTCTAGGAAACAAAATATATAAATAAATAAATCGATAAATTCTCTTTGGTTTGTATCCATTCGGCCCCATTCAGCCTACTGTTTTAAGACGTTTACCCCCATCCAGGTGTCAATATTTTCCTGGCGAGCGGAAGCGAGCCAGCATATATATATTTTTGGTTTGACAGCAAGCTAAATTTGTAAATTTTTCGATAGAAAAAGGTCTCCGGCAAAGCCGGATTTCTCCATACAAAGCTGGCTCGCTATCGCTCGCCAGGAAGAAATCGACACCTTGATAGGGATAAACGTCTTAAAACAGTTGGCTAAATGGGGCCGAAGGAATACAAGCCAGGAAAAGAGAGATAAGAAAAAAAAAACGGTGACCCCCCCCCCCCCCCCTTAAGCAGAAATACAATAATAATGTAAGATTCTGATGGATGAAAAGTGTGTTGAATTGGGTTTTATGTATTTATCATGTAATACAAACATGTATGGTAATGCAGTTGACTATCGCTATCTCAAACCCCAAGATAGCCTGAAACTCGCAAGATTTTATTCAACCAATATGTCTTGATAGCCTACAGTGCTTAGTGTGTGGTATGTCGGTGTAAGTGTCCTAGGTTCGAGCCCTTGGGAGTACCACATGTATTCATTACTGTCATTGATTGCATTAGTTAGGTTTATTTGTAAATTAATTGGTGGGTTGGTGAAAACCAATGTGAATAGCCAGTATCAGCAATGTTGGAGTTTGTTTGTATTGGTACTTCATTTGTTTTGCTTGTTTTAGGTAACGGGAATATAGTTTCCTTTATTTTATATTATTATTCATTTTTGTTTTAAGTAAATGTGTGATTTAACCCTCTCCGACATATGACGCGATTTGGAGCCTATTGGGGATACTTTAAAGCCTTTGTTACCATCAGGGGTATTTAGAAACCTTTAGTTTAGTTACTTCAACCTCTGCAGTTGTCTTTGAGTTAGCTGTGGGCAAAAAAAACTAATTTTGGAGAGGTAATTATAAGAGTGAGAGAACTCTATTTCTTATTGCTAATCTGGCAACCTCTGCGTTATAAATGCGTGAAAGGGTTAATATGGGGAATAGGCCTAAGTAAATAGAATAGAATAGAAGTGATTTAATAAAGCATCTGGAAACATTCGGCAATTTTCGAGCTCTAATTGGTGCCACTTTGAGGCTGCTGTCAAACTGCATCGTGAGCTTCAAAGGCTTAAGGGGAGCTTTCCACTCGAGGGATTTTCTTCTTGACCCCTTTCTCCCTCATGATTAGCCCCATTGCTTTTGAGATTTTAAGATGGTCACCCCATTAGTTTGGCGATTTTAAGAACTTTCACCCCATTTCTGCCAATTTTAAGACCTTTTGTGTCATTTAGGTGTCGATTTTTTCCTGGCGAGCGATAGCGAGCCTGTAATTTAAGAGGAACCGGCCTTTAGCCGGAACATATTTCTACCGAAAAATGTACAAATTTATCTTGAAAGGGGGTCAAGGGGGTGTAATTTTAAACTTGATGGAGGTCTAGGGAACAAACTAAAAACCTTCCCTTAACCCTTCCTGCCCAGGTGTCATTTTAAAATGACACCCCCCCCCTTGTGAAGGGCAGGAGCCCGGATGTCCTTTTAAAATCCGTAAGCTTGAAAGCCTATTAATCGTGGTTTGAAAGCCGTGCGGCGAAACATTTATAAACAAAGCTGGTCGGAGCGACGCACAGCTTCAAAAACAAGAAGAAGAAGTCAGACTTTTGTTGTTATTGTTTGGTAGAACGAAAATTAGTGTTTGTGAATGTCCAATATTGCTAAAACCGCATCAAAACTCTCTCCACAGAAATGGTCATCACAACTGAACCAGTTGACCTAGAGAGCTCTACTCAATGCCAGTCTACAGATACAAAACAGGGCTACATTCTGAGACTTGTGTGAATTCTCTATCAGTTACAATAACAAATATAGGCCTAGGCCTATTACAACGTTTTTTTGGCCAGATCGCCCGGATCGGAGTGCTGTCATTTAGGAGGCCAGCCCGGGGGGGAGGGTTAATGTTCAATGTGTGTCATGATATTCAAAGGGTTAATGGTGGAAACCGTTGGGCTTCTGGCATAGCGGTGCGTGTAGTCGGTCGCAGAACTGGTCATGGAGGTAGTAGCGGTCCGGGTGCCATAACACCACGCAGTCCTGGTTGGGGTCGTTATTCGGTTCCGGGGAATTCCTGGAGATACAGAGAGAGTGAGTGAGTGAGACAGAGAGAGAGAGAGAGAGAGAGAGCATTAGGTGTGAAACGGTTGCAAAATTATTGGTAAATCTTTTAACTCGCACGAATCTAAGAATTTCTTCTTCAATCGAGTTGTCAACTTGTGGAATGGGCTTCCCCGAGACGTTATAGACTGCAGCACCGTTGATTCATTTAAATTCCGCCTAGACAAATATCTCGCATCAAACCCGCGACTGACTGCGTTTGTAAATGAATAACTTTATCCTCCCCTCAGTTACTAACCCATATGTCCCCTACTAACTTCCTAGTCCTGCCACGTTAGTGGCAGGGCAGTAGTTCCCTTTCCAATGTTCCCTTACCCACTCTAAACCACTGTTTGGACACTTGATCCTCAGTGTTTTGGAGGACAAGCAACCTAGAAGGGTCACTAGATCTGTTGTTGCTTGATTTCCTTTGTACTCCTTAGTGTATGAATGAGTATTTTGTAGATGGTAATGTAGACAATCAAGCATTTCAGTACAGGTGATGCCATTACCCCTTATATTCCCGCTATTATTAGACTATTTTATGGAGCTTAGATAGGACATCTCTAATAATCAGAGAGGTGTATTATGTCTCCATTAATTCGTTGACTATCTTAACCCTTTCACTGCAGTTGCCGTACTGGTACATCCTGGAAATATCCTGGAATTAATAGCCCATTAAAGCTTGTGGAGATGAGCGTGAGTAATCATGAGCACGGCAGGCCCCGTCCCCTCTGCACCAAGTCAGCCGAGTCACTGAGGCTCTGTGTGGTAGTCTCGCGAGATATATTCAGTGTTGCCAAAGGCAAATGTAGCGGAACATTGCTAATTATTAGCGAATATTGCCAATGTCTGTAGTAACGCTGCGGATGAACCCCGCTAGCTTGAGAGCTTGTTCTAGTGTCATTTGAAAGTGCTTTTCTTTTAGTTTTTTTACTGCAAAAATGTAATTTAATTCAGGCACTTGCTTAAGCAATCAGGAGTGCCTGAATGAGCCCTATTATAGCTGGAAATTACCCACGCTGAGAGGGTTAAATCTTTCCTAAACAGAGTACAATCGCCTAATGAGAAAAAAGACAAATAAGCTTCACCAGTACTGAAAGGGTTACAAATGCTATAAATAGTATTGTAGGCAATTCAAATGCTATAAAAATGTAATCAATTAAAAATGCTAGGAATAATAATGTAGACAATTAAAGTGCTGTAAATGATAATGTAGGAGGGACGTCTACCCATTAAAAGGGTACAAAATATCTCAATTAATACTTTTAGAAAGACATCACCGGTATAGAAGGAGTTAAGCGGTGTTATCCATACCATTTTTGCGAGCCCCAAAATGGTGACTCGCGCGGCATGGCTTCCCCCGTGACCCAGCGGTACTGTCCCTCCACCTCTGCGTCACTTCCTCCCACCCACACACTCACGTCTCTGTTCTGCGGGTCTGGAAAAAAATGATGCGTTACAATTTGTAGGTCGGCAATAAGTTATACGTTCACTACAACTTGAAGGTCAGCAAAAAGTGACATGTTAAGATACTATTTAGCATTTTTTTAAATCTTTGAACTTAGAAAGCCAAACTGAATATGTTGGAATAGTTTACATCACTGTTTCATATATTTGGGATTCAATACATATTGAGAGAAAGGTATCCTATACATACTGATGAATCTGATATGATCCAGGATCTCGGCGAAGGTGTTGGCATCGCGGAAGGTGACGAGATCACCTCCCCGGGCTACACAGTACTGTCGCGCGTCCGCCCAGTTGACACTCACACCAAAGGCCAGTAGCAGGCAATTCGAACCCACCACAGACCATGGCGACTGGCAATTCTCGTCTGTAGCGAAAGTGGTAAGAATCAGTCTGAAGGTCGATTGACATGACGTTTTTCAAGATATTATCATTATTAGTATTAGTATCAAGAGTAGCAGTATTATTATTATTATTATTATTATTGGCAGTGACCTGACAACTCGACCACTAGACCAAATCCACCTATAGCCCATTCAATATAGGTATAGATATCGTGACCACTAACCTCTATAACTCAAAAACGACTAGAGCAATCATGCTACTATTTCGACCATTTGGGAAGAGTCAGCCAGAGAATACGCGTGGAAGAGACGGAAATGGCAATTTGAACATTAACCTCTATAACTCACAAAGGACTAGAGTAATCGAGCTAATATTTCTACCATTTGCGAAGGGTCAACTAGGGAATAGGTGTGGAAATTTACAGACCATTTGCTTTACCCTTTTTTAATATACATCGGGTAGGGTTCACGGTTTCTAGACTACCTATTTGGAACAGGGTAGAGTAACTGGGAATAGGGAGGTGGTTTAGATACTGCAGACACCCAGGACTCAAAGCCAAGCGAGTGTCTGCCACCCGAGCACCCTTCCAACCCCACAAGAACAAGAACTCCGCAGACACTCGAGCACCCTTCCAACCCCACAAGAACAAGAACTCCGCAGACACTCAAGCACCCTTCCAACCCCACAAGAACAAGAACTCCGCAGACACTCGAGCACCCTTGCAACCCCACAAGAACAAGAACTCCGCAGACACTCGAGCACCCTTCCAACCCCACAAGAACAAGAACTCCGCAGACACTCTAGCACCCTTCCAACCCCACAAGAACAAGAACTCCGCAGACACTCAAGCACCCTTCCAACCCCACAAGAACTTCCCGGACTCACTTGTGGCTTGCAGCATTTCCTTATTGGCCAACACTGCGTCCCTGATCTGATTGATGACGGCGGCCTGGGTGGTCACGGTCTCCAACAGCCGTAGTTGTAGCAGGTTCCCCAGGCTCTGACAAATTAAATCTTTATATTATTTTTTTTAGTTTCCCCCCTAGACCTCCATCAAGCTTAAAATTACACCCACTGGACCACCTTTCGAGATAAATTTGTACATTTTTCGGTAGAAAAATGTCCTGGCCTGTTCTTCTTAAATTACAGGCTCGCTATCGCTCGCCAGGAAAATATTAACACCTAAATGGCACAAAATGTCTTAAAATTTACAGAATTGGGGCGAAAGTTCTTAAAATCACCTAACTAATTGGGCGAATGTCTTAAAGTTTCAAAAGCATTGGGGCTAAACATGAGGGAAAGATGGGTCCAGAAAAAAATCCCTCAAGTGGAAATCTCTCCTCAACCCCTTCACTACCGGGTTGTATTAAATTTTAGAAATTATTAGGAGCTTTTATTCAGCTTAAGAAGGACACGCAGCAATTAAAAGGCTTCCTAGTATCTCGATTCGCCCTTTTAATAACCAAATATCCTTCCTAAACGGTATAAAATCGTATAAATATAGCTGAAATAAAACAAAAAGACATCCCCGGTACTGAAAGGGTTAACCGTTATAGTGATCTTACTTGGGTGCAGTTCTCCCCAGCAGGTGTGAAGGCTGGGTGCTGATTGGTGACCTCATAAGCATCACCAGGAGTCATCACCATCATCATCACCATCATCACCACCACCATCATCACCATCTTCCACATCTAGTACACAAATATAAGTGACCCGTTAAAAGTGATCCGTAGGAGAAAACGTGAATAAAATCATGATTGGAACCATTCAGATAATAAGTAAATTATCAGGGTACTGATAAGATAGCCAATCATGAGCGTGCTGCTTCAACTGACTTCCACTTTTACCGACAGACGTGGATTCATGCCGCTTGTTTTAGGTAATAGCGAGCAATATAGTCATACATACCTTGGTTTGAATATATGCTCAACTTTACATAGGGATTGTGATGTATTAATAGCATGATGGGAAGCTAAACCGGCCGAATTAAGACCAATTAATTTCGAAGTGAGAACGAATGTGTAGGCTACGTGAGATTAATGCGATTAAAATATGTGCTACGAGCAACTCTATTCCACCCCTTAAACCAAACTTATACTTTAAGTTACTACATCTACCGCATGCTCAGTGCTGATAATACTCATGCAAATGGACAAATATACTGTATATAGGATAAATAGCTCATACGTTGTAACCATTAACTATGTAGGCGAAAACAGTAGCCTAACCAATGTGGCTCGTTATATAAACTATGCATCATTACATCCTACTAGGCTATTAACAAAAAATCGTGTCTCAAATAACACTTATCCTACTTGTTAAATGCGTTTGAAAATAATAGTTCACTTGTGATTTCTTATATATTATAAGCTCTATATTTTAATTCGTACAAAAGATTAACATTGTGCATGGATACAGTAAATAATTATATGAGCTGTGCAACATGTAATTGACTAAAACTATTGGTTTTATGGTAAACTAATAAATGTGTATCGTATCCAATAAATGTTCGCGGACATTTAAATATATGTTTTGTATTATTCAGCGTAGAAGCCTCTCAGGTTATCAAGACATTAACAAATATTATCGAATAACTTTAAGCTCAACTACATCAGTGCTAAGCTACTGCAGTGTTCGTTTGCTTGGTACACTCGGATACCATAGTCTCTAGCCCACCCCTCTCTGACAAGAGGTGAGGCCAGGACCCTTACTGGACGGCGGCCCACAGTGATAGTTAGGGGTGGGGTTGAGGGGAGAGGGCAACGCACACACGAACACACTGGGAAGCATTTGAGGTCTTTGAATCCTGCCTTTGCATTTGAGGTCTTTGAATCCTGCCTTAGCCTCACAAATAAGTATGACATTTATCTAAGATTATTATTATTGCAATTATTATTATTATTACTTAGATACAAGTGCCATAGCCAAGATTTAACTGATATACTCATTTTTCCATGCATCTCTCTCACTTTCTGAGTTCATATTAACGTCTAACTATTTATATTCATATAAATGTATGTTAATATAATTATATTGTCTTGGTATTTATTACTTTAAATTTTCATATCACAATTATGTTAACATTATTATGTATAGAAGAAACATATGCTTCTATCAAGAAAACAATCCATGCGCGTACTGTAGGTTTAAAGTGAACCCTACGAATCACACAACATGCTTCAGACTGAAGTTGTATTCATGGGTATTGCTTTACCTGAGTAGGAATGAAACTTCTCTAACAGTAAGGATAATGAAAATCTTTAAATTGTTATACTAATTACCCTATATGAAAGATATAATTCAGAAAGTTACCAATGACATATATGACTATGATTAGTTATTCACACACACACACACACCCACAAATGTTTCTAATGAAGTTTTATCGTATTCCTATTCCATATTTCCTTTCCAACACCTCCCTTTCACTCTATCTCACTCCCTCTTTGCCTCTCACCACCACAACCACATCTCACCCTCTCCCCGTTTCTCTGCCTCCCCCCCCCCCCCTCCCACACACACTCACACACACTATCCTTATCTCTCTCTCTCTCTCTCTCTCTGTGTGTGTGTGTGTGTGTGTTCCAGTGTGCCATATCTATACTGATTTTGAAGCCTTTCCTGAGCTTCAATTTTGCTAATAATAGGAACTGCACTACCTAATAACTAATGGTTCACACCGGTAGTTATACTTACTCATGCTACAGAAAATATTGCATATGTTTGTTCTTAATAGTATGGAATAAAGGATTTTAAATAATGCGAATTGATGCTAACAAATATCAAGTAACTACAAGAAAGTAACCCAACAAAGATAGCTCCCTGGATTGCTTCACAGTGTGTTCGTGTGTGCGTTGCCCTCTCCCCCCAACTCCACCCCTAACCATCACTGTGGGCCGCCGTCCAGTAAGACTCCTGGCCTCACCTCCTGCCAGAGAGGAGTGGGCTAGAGACTATGGTATCCGAGTGTACAGTACCTATTATATAATCATGAGTATGCTTAGACAATTTCCAACGTAATGTAAAAGCTGTTGCCGTTTTTTACTATATAATGGAATCGGTTTAATGACAATTTGTGTTAGTTAGAAATATGTTTAGGATATTTTATCGGCGAGTAGAAGCCTTCCATCGATCGTCTGTCAAGCCTCCCGCTGTTTTAAACCTCGGATTGATTGCCTGAGCTGCATTCTTACACTTGTCATTACTTATTAATATAATCCTTGCTTAGAATGTCTCCAAAGACTCTGCAAATAATCAGTGCCAATCTTTGTTAGTTTAAATTATGGGTTCCTTATGGATAAGTGTAAGCAATCATGAGTATTTGAGTTTTTTATAACTCTGATCTAGAGTCAAACCTACCCTCCCCCGGGTTTAAACCTCGGATCGAGTAATCCGCGGATTGACTGGATAAGCGGCTCAGGATTTTATTCTGAACACCGATAGTCCTGGATTGAGTTTCAATCTCGGGTGTAAATCAGCGAGGAGGTATAAACCACTGTTCTGAATTCGGGCCTAGGCGTTTGTCACGAATTGCTAGGTCAAGTTGCCCGGGCTTGACATCTACGAATAACATTTTGACAGAGCGGGTTTGGCCTCCCGACCCTTTGATCAGCAGCTGATGCTTTACTGACTATGTCACGGCATGCTAAGTTTACCCTTTTCTTATCCTTTATTTGTTGTTAATGTGCAAAGCAATATAAAATCCCGGGTTTAGAAAGATCGGTAAATGGGAGTTGGGTGTACTGCTATAGCCTGTTTATTTTCAACCGACGGTAAATTGCAAAGTTCCTATCAAGATTGGAAGGTTTTGGATTGAAATTTGGTGTTAATTATATATACTTGAACTTAATATGAGGCAGAGACATCGTAGTTTCATATTCGTCCATTGGGTATCGAGAATTAAGCTGCTAAGGGATTCAATTTACCGTCAGATGAAGTGAAATCGACTATAGTGACTTACCCTTGATTATATGATGCACAATTCTATATATCTATTACATGGGTTTATCATTAACCATATTCCTTTAAGGGGAGATGGGCCGGGTTTTTGGGGTTATTAATTAATTTACTCCTTTATTTATAATGTTCTCTCCACCAACCAACTTTATTTATTATGTTCTCTCCACCAACCAACTTTATTGTTATGTTCTCTCCACCAACCAACTTTATTGTTATGTTCTCTCCACCAACCAACTTTATTTATTATGTTCTCTCCACCAACCAACTTTATTTATTATGTTCTCTCCACCAACCAACTTTATTCCTAAACTCGATTAATGAGTTAATTAGTTTCCTCGCTAGACTTCCATCAAGCTTAGAAAAACACCCCTAGACCCCCCTTCAAGATCAATTTGTACATTTTTCGGTAGAAAAATGTGCCGGCCGAAGGCCGATTCCTCTTAAAATTTCAGGCTCGCTCTAGCTCGCCAGGAAAAACTAGACACCTAAATGGCACGAAAGGTCTTAAAATTGACAGCGAAATGGGGCGAAAGGTGTTGAAATCGTCCAACTAATTGGCCGAACGTCTTATAATCTGAACACTAATGGTGCTAAGCATGAGGGAGAAAGGGGACCATAAAAACGGCCCATCTCCCCTTAACCCCTTCTGTACCGGTGACGTCATTTAAGTTTTATTGAAGCTATATTTAGACGATTTTGTGCAGTTTGAGAAGGATCCGTGATAGTAAAAAGGGTTAAGTGAGATAGTTCGAAGCCTGTTAATTGCTGGAGGCCCTTTAGTAACTGCATGAAACCGTCTAATGGTAGCCAAAATAGTTGCAAAAACGTAGCCGGTACAGAAGGGGTTAAAGGATGAACAATTATTATAGACATATTAATTACCTTTTCCGTACATGCTTTCAAAATGCCAATATATAGTTTATTATATTGGACACATTAATGACTATCTTCATGCCTTCTTTAAATATACATTACTTTACATCATACCTTTTAATATGGACGCTGGAAAACTCGAGAGGAAACCAGTGGAAATGCCTCTTAAGTGCTGGAGCGATCGACTATCCCCCTCGCCTTCTTGATCGCCACTGAGACCGGTGATAGTTAGGACGCTTCTACCGTGCTTCTTATATACCTTGGATACTTATATAAGAGGAGGGAGGGTTGGTTTGGCCGGCTTGGGGGTGGGGGGGGGGGGGGGAGTTGGTAGAGCTGAATACGCAGCGAGCCACCCCGCAAAACGAAAGAGAATGTCCCGGTTTTACAAATGATAACGTCAATGCGGACACAACTTCAATGCGGACACAACGTCAATGCGGACACAACGTCAATGCGGACACAACCGTTTCTGGAGGTGAGATTCCTAAGTACACCTCGTCCACGGGAAAGTGTGACACAAACTTGCATAATAATAATAATAATAATAATAATAATAAGTGCCAAAAGATAATTAAAAGAATATGCCGAGGTACTGAAAGGGTTAAGGGGAAGGTAATCGTTTTTTTTGGACCCCACTCTCCCTCATATTTAGCATATTTGTTTTGAAATGTTAAGACTCGTTCCATTAGTTTGTCTATTTGAATACCTTTCGCCCCATTTCGTAGTCAATTTTAAGACCTTCGTGCCATTTAGGTGTCTCTTTTCTCCTGGCGAGCGATAGCGAGCCTGTAATATTTAGAGTAACTGGCCTTCGGCCAGGACATTTTTCTACCGAAAAATGTACAAATTTATCTTGAATGGGGGTCTAGGGGGTGTTTTTCTAAGCTTGATGGAGGTTTAGCGAGGAAACTAAAAAATAAATGAATAAATGATAGACCAAAAAAAAAACGGTCATTGCCCCCTTAACATAACGGTCACTGCCCCCTTAACATAACGGTCATTGCCCCCTTAACATAACGGTCACTGCCCCCTTAACATAACGGTCATTGCCCCCTTAACATAACGGTCATTGCCCCCTTAACATAACGGTCATTGCCCCCTTAACATAACGGTCACTGCCCCCTTAACATAACGGTCACTGCCCCCTTAACATAACGGTCATTGCCCCCTTAACATAACGGTCATTGCCCCCTTAACATAACGGTCATTGCCCCCTTAACATAACGGTCACTGCCCCCTTAACATAACGGTCATTGCCCCCTTAACATAACGGTCATTGCCCCCTTAACATAACGGTCATTGCCCCCTTAACATAACGGTCACTGCCCCCTTAACATAACGGTCATTGCCCCCTTAACATAACGGTCATTGCCCCCTTAACATAACGGTCATTGCCCCCTTAACATAACGGTCACTGCCCCCTTAACATAACGGTCATTGCCCCCTTAACATAACGGTCATTGCCCCCTTAACATAACGGTCATTGCCCCCTTAACATAACGGTCACTGCCCCCTTAACATAACGGTCACTGCCCCCTTAACATAACGGTCACTGCCCCCTTAACATAACGGTCATTGCCCCCTTAACATAACGGTCACTGCCCCCTTAACATAACGGTCACTGCCCCCTTAACATAACGGTCATTGCCCCCTTAACATAACGGTCACTGCCCCCTTAACATAACGGTCATTGCCCCCTTAACATAACGGTCATTGCCCCCTTAACATAACGGTCATTGCCCCCTTAACATAACGGTCATTGCCCCCTTAACATAATCAAGGTGATGAGATAGGTGGGGTGAATGATTTTGATTAGTTACAAGGAGTTATAAGGAATAATTAGTATCTATATTTTATTAATTTCACCCCAACACCAAACAATTCCAATGAAATTAATGAAAGCATAATATAATACAGTATGTGATCCACCGGGATTCGAACCTGGGTTATCAGTATTATCTTATCAGTTATCACACACTCTAACCATTACACCACCAAGACCTTGCGGTCCATTCCAAGGAGATACTCCAAGTGAAAGGAGAGAGACTGTTTAGTGCACTACACTCATTACAGAGTGCGCAAAATACTATCTACTCTCTTCTTGAACTGCTTTACTGAAGAACTGTTTACAACTTCTGAGGGAAGTTTGTTCCGGGTAGAACAGATCTTATACGTGAAAAAGTTTCCACAAATACTAGTGCTGAACCTTTTCAATTCTAATTTCCAGCCATTGGTTCCGTATTGTATTCGTATTAGGCTAAACATTTTGCTATAATCCACATTGTCAAACCCATTAAGTATTTTAAAAACTTCAATGAGCTGACCTCGTAGTCTGCGTGTCTCCAACGGATATATATATACACATATATATATATATATATATATATATATATATATATATATATATATATATATATATATATATATATATATATATATATATATATATATATATATAGATATATATTATATAATATGTGGGTTGACGTTACGTTAAGGCGGTGTCACACGAGAGCATTTCCCGGCAATTTTCGATGAGCAATTTTTTCTCGTATTATTTCGAGGTTCTTTCGCATTGGCATCGGAAACTAGATCGACGGTAGATTATGCCAGGCAGTTCAATACTTACGGCACTTACGGGGCTAGTGGCTGTTTATTTGTGTTGGTCTATTAAGGGGAGATTTCCACTTGAGATAGTTTTTTTTCTGAATCCCTTTCTCCCTCGTGTTTAGCCGCATTGCTTTTGAGAGTTTAAAACGTTCACCCCATTAGTTTGGCGATTTGAAGGACTTTCACTCCATTTCTGTCAATTTTAAGACCTTTCGTGCCATTTATGTGTCGATTTTTTCCTGGCGAGCGATAGCGAGCCTGTAATGTAAGAGGAACTGGCCTCCGGCCAGGAAATGTTTCTACCAAAAAATTTACAAATTTATCTTGAAAGGAGGTCTATGGGGTGTAATTTTACGTTTGATGGAGGTATAGGGAGCACACTAGAAATCTCCCCTTCATGCATCTATCTATCTATCTATCTATCTATCTATCTATCTATCTATCTATTGCCTGACGCCGTGATCCCCGAAGGGGTCGCCACGAACGAACCGCCCCCATGCACCTCTGTCCCCAGTCAGTCGACGCCCCTCCCCCCAACCAGCACCGCCTGAAAACTAATGGGGCTAAGCATGAGGAATAAGGGAGACGAGAAAAACGACCCATCTCCCCTTAACCCCTCTCCTTTAGGCTTATACACATAGAGACAAAAAAATAAATAAAGGTTTATGTCTCCAACTCGGTATCACACGAGCACTTTTTCCCTCAACATTTATCCTCAACACTGGTCTGGCAGCTTAGGAGGTCAACATATACACAATTTCGGTTGCCTACATTTATCTACCCATCAGTTTAGTTTCCGATACCAGTGCAAAATATTCCAGAAATGTTGCCAGCAATTTTTTGACTATAAAAGCTCTCGTGTGATACCTGCATTTACAGCCTGAAACTCACAAGTGGCCTGTCTATTCATTTGTGGGTAACTTTTTTATGAACATTCAATTATTCATGTTTGTATTTCTTAGCAAATAGTTGAATGTGCCGTTTATATTAAAGGGGGGATGGTTCACTTTTTTATATTAAAGGGGGGATGGTTCACTTTTTATATTAAAGGGGGGATGGTTCACTTATTATATTAAAGGGGGGATGGTTCACTTTTTATATTAAAGGGGGGATGGTTCACTTTTTATATTAAAGGGGGGATGGTTCACTTTTATATGTAAGGGAGGATGGTTCACTTTTTATATATGTAAGGGAGGATGGTTCACTTTTTATATATGTAAGGGAGGATGGTTCACTTTTTATATATGTAAGGGAGGATGGTTCACTTTTTATATTAAAGGGGGGATGGTTCACTTTTTATATTAAAGGGGGGATGGTTCACTTTTTATATTAAAGGGGGGATGGTTCACTTTTTATATTAAAGGGGGGATGGTTCACTTTTTATATTAAAGGGGGGATGGTTCACTTTTTATATTAAAGGGGGGATGGTTCACTTTTTATATTAAAGGGGGGATGGTTCACTTTTTGGGCGATTTTTGCATGTATTCGTTATTTTTGCATGTATTCGTTATTTTTGCATGTATTCGTTATTTTTGCATGTATTCGTTATTTTTGCATGTATTCGTTATTTTTGCATGTATTCGTTATTTGTGCATGTATTCGTTATTTTTGCATGTATTCGTTATTTTTGCATGTATTCGTTATTTTTGCATGTATTCGTTATTTTTCTACTTTCCTCCCTAGACCTCCATCAAATTAAAAAAAAAAAAAAAAAAAAACAAACATCCATATAGATCCCCTTTCTAGATTAATTTGTAAATTTTTCGGTAGGAAAATGGCCCGGCCAAAGGCCGGTTTTTCCAACATTACAGGCTCACTATCGTTCGCCAGGGAAAAAATCGACACCTAAATAGCCGGAAAGGTCTAAATATTGACGATGTAATGGGGCGAAAGGTCTTAAAATCGACTAACTAATGGGGCAAACATCTTAACTAATGGGGCTAAACATGAGGGAGAAAGTGGTCCAGAAAACCGGCCCAACCCTCCTTAAAATGTCATTGACAGAGTTGGCATATCCCCCTTCTTTGTCCTTACTCGTGAGGTATACTTCTTTGTCCTTACTCGTGAGGTATACTTCTTTGTCCTTACTCGTGAGGTATACTTTAGCTATGGACTCTTCATACGGCACGCAATTACGTTACCTACTTTGTTTTTATCTTTCTCTCCTTTTCTCTCTTTCTCTGGCTTGTATCCATTTGGCCCCATTCAGCCAACTGTTTTAAGACGTTTATCCCCATCCAGGTGTCGATTTCTTCCTGGCGAGCGATAGCGAGCCAGCATTGCATGGAGAAATCCGGCTTCGCTGGAGAAATTTTTCTATCGAAAAATGTACAAATTTAGCTTGCTGTAGAACTAAAATATATATATATGCTGGCTCGCTACCGCTCGCGAGGAAAATATTGACACCTGAATGGGGGTCAACGTCTTAAAACAGTAGGCTGAATGGGGCCAAATGGATACAAGCCAAAGAGAGAGGGAGAGAAAGAGAAAAAAAAGCGACCGAAGGCCGGTTCCTCATATAATTACAGGCTGACCTGTAAAAAATAGACATCTATTTTTATTTTTTATTTGTTTTATATATTCCAACTACTCCCTCTCGAGCATAGGCTGAGAGCTTGGCACAAAAGGTCTTAACATTAACTACGAAATGGAGCTTAATATTGCCAAACTAATGGGTTAAGATGTCAAAACTAATGGGGCTAAACACGAGAGAGAAAGGGGTCCAGAAAAACGAGCCATCTCCCCTTATAGGTAACACTCACCTCGAAGGGGCCAATATAAGTTGATAGGAAAACACAGGCACACGAATAAAGTCATCTCTGTGTAAACTCTGTTTCTTGCCAGCTACTTTATCGATACTTAATGGAAAAATATGAAACTTCTATGTCTGCATCATATTAACACCAAGTATATATATAATTAGCGCCATATTTAACTACACAATCTTCAAAATAACTGAGAAATCTTTGATGGAAACTTTGCAATTCACCGTCAGTTGAAAAGAAACGGGGGTATAAGTTTTCCTCGCCAGTCGAAGGGACCAATATAACTTGATAGGAAATCATCTAGCTGCTTCCCCAAACTCTCCACCTCATTTCTTGACCACAGCCAGAGTCGCCGCGTCCAAAATAACCTTAACCCCTTCTGTACCGCAGCGTCTTTTAAAATTTCTTTTAGCTATATTTATATGATTTTGTGAAGCTTGATAAGGATCTGTGGTAGTAAAAAGGGTTAAGTGAGATAGTGCGTTGCCTTTTAATGGGTAGATTCCTTCCTAAGCTGAATAAAATCGTCTAATAGTTGCCAGAATATAATGCAAAGCCGTTACAGAAGGGGTTAAGGGGGAGGTAGTCGCTTTTTCTGGACCTCCTTCTGCCTCATGTTAAGCATATTAGATTTGAGATTTGAATACGTCCGTTCCGTTAGTTTAACTATATTGAGACCTTTCGCCCCATTTCTTTGTAAATATTAAGATATTTCGTGCCATTTTAGTGTCGATTTTTTCCTGACGTGCAATAGCGAGCCTGTAATTTTAGAAGCAGTCGGCTTTCGGGCGGGACATTTTTATACCGAAAAATTTACAAATTCATCTTGAAAAGGGGACTAGGGGGTGTTTTTTTAAAGTTTGATGGAGGTCTAGCGAATACCCAAATACCTTAAAGACTTTAAAATGCAAATCGTCATAGTTTTAGCAGTAATGTTGGTAACATTGAAGACAGCTAGAGCCGCCTTATTTACCAAGTTTCTTTATATTTTTTCCAAGGATTTGCATTAAGTTACCCATTATTCATTAATCTGAAGATACTCCGTCAAATGGCGCCATTTATTGGGTGAATCGCGCTTTTACAGTAGGTAAGGGAAATTATGGGGAGGCCATGCACGCTTCCAAAATGTACAAATATTATATTAGATTAGATTAACCTAACCTAACCTAACCCTAATATAATATAATATAATATCGTTTTTGTGAGTAACGTTCAAGCCATTTATTGGGTGAATCGCACTCACCGCATCTTTCAAAACAAGAAGAAGAGGACCCAGGTCGAAGGATTCATTGGGTGCAATGCTTTGTTTACGTTCGGGACATGTTCGTGTTATTTTTCGGTGTAATCGGGTTTTTTCAAGTGTCGATAACGAAATTGCTCCATGCGGACTATAATGAGAAAAATATGGCGAGTCTATTGGTCCCTATTTTCCCTAATAAATTATTTCTAATAGGGCTGCGAAAGAGGTCTTGAATATTATCGTAATGTTTAATAATGTCACTATGCTCCCTGCTATATGCCTTTCAAAGTGGCGACTGGCTCCCCGACGTATATCGAAACGAACTTTGAAGGTAAAAAAGAAAATTAGTTCACATAACATTATTAGTTACCCATTAAAATGTTTCGTTTTCTTTTCTTGTATTCGCTTTAAAAGAATATGGAAGTTTTACCATAAACTAAAACATTTGTTTCTATCCGTCCTCAATGCTCCCAACACGCACTGACACACAAAGACACTGTTACACTCACCTATGTACTCACATATAGACAGCCCTTCAGGTACATCGTTCCCTATAGTGTTGGGGCTTGTTCTGAAGGTGCAGTAAGAATATGATAAGAACATTTAGGTTTCAAATATTTTGTAATTTGTTATTGTATATGCATGTCTGTCACCCACAATGTTCCCAGAATGTCGGGGCTTACACTGAAAGGTATGTAGGCTAAAGAATATATAAATTATACGGCATTTCTGTAGGAAACTGAAGTCAGTTTCTGATAATTTTCCTATAAGAAAATTATACATGGTTGTGATACTACTGTTATGTGGATTATAATACTGCCAAAGATAAAATAATATACGCCTTTTTTCTATTGTTTACGATTTGTTCATGTTCTCTCATTGAACATTAACTTCAGAATGGCGACTATTTCTATGTGATTTTTATCACAAACCATTTCATAAAACAATAATTTAGCTAAGCTAACCTTACTTAGCCTAACCTACTGTAGTTCTGGTTCTGTTAGGTTATACACTTGAGATAAAGTATTTATTTACTGGACTAAAATTGTATATCTGGTGATTTTGCATTTTCCATGACTCAAGGATCACAACTATGTGTTGTTTTTATACATAAAATGTATACAAAATTGGCGTCAGTCTCCAGCAGAAATGCCAATGAAAAAATAAGCAACGTTTGCCAAGGTGATAAGGCTTATCCTGAATGGTGAATACAGCTACAATAAAAACAAAACAAAATTAGACAATGCTTAATGATCATATTCTTTCATATCATCTATCAAAGTGTTCACGCTTGTTAGCTCAGGTCAGGTGAAGGTATTGAGGGATAAGCCTTTACAACGGCACCCTGTATCTACTTTTTGAAGAGTGTTGGAGAGGAAGGAAGCTGTTGGAATGGCTTTGTTAAGTGTGTTTTTAGTCCATATGTAAGGTCAGGTGAAGGTATTGAGAGAAACCTTTATAACAGCATTTCGTTTATACTTTTCAAAGAATGTTGTTGAGAGGGAAGAAGGGATGTTGGAGAGGGAGGAAGCTGTTGGAGTCAAAGTTTATATACCTATTACAAAGTGTGTAGGCCTATATACTGTACTTTGGTTAGAGTGGCTTTGATGTTGTCTTGATGGTGTAATGGTTGTTGTTGTTGTTGTTTCCCAAGCTGCCTGGCCGAACAGCCCCAAGGCCCCGAGCAATTCCAAGGCCATAACCGAGTGCCCCCACAGAACCCTCCCTGCCGACCACTTAAAGCCTGGGTGACCGAAGCCACTCCATGGCGGGGAGCTAAGGAGGGTGCGGAAACGCCCGGGAAACCAAAGCCCCACCCAGGGCCCTGTGCCCCTCAGCAATTATGAAGAGAAAGTTGAGGGGCAAGGGAAAAATGTGACGCTTTGGCTTCCAATCTTGGTAGATTGGGAGGTCAATCCACGGAAGAGACGCCGTCACTTGAGATCTAGAAAATATATAAGTTAAAGGAACAGTCAGAGTAAGCAATGGGTATGGCAGAGATTGCTCAGCTCTCACTCTGATAGACCAGCCCATCACGCATGGTGTAATGGTTATGCGTGTAAGTTCTATATGTGATATCCTGGGTTCTAATCCTGGGAGAATCACATGTTTTCATTAATTTCATTTGGGGTGTTATTGGTGTTAAGAACGATGATACAAAAATATATAAATAATAATAATAATAATAAATATAACTGTATATTATCAATCTGTATAATTATGTAGTCGAATATTCTTAAACAATTATTTCTCTTCCAGCGCCTTATACTGAACGAATACTGTGGTAATGATTAGTTAGCTAAAATTGGACTTCAGACGCTATCAACTCTATTGGATTATTAAGCCAGCACACTGTAAGTCAAGAACAGCGTCAGGAATGGAGCCTCGTTTCGAGAACTCCAGCTCCTTAGTGGCAATGAGTGTTTACAGAGATTAGATGCTTAATATTCCCATTTCAAACGTTATTATTCAACTTATTTCGTCCATTAACAGCGCTGCGAAAGATTATGGTTCAACATCTTCGAACTGAAGCCAGGAATTGAGTGCCTCTCATGTCCAGGTGGTCTTTGACTTTGAGGACTTTGGTTTCTTGATGTAGGTGATCTGTAGGTGTAGTAGCTGTGCAGCCTGTGACGATTTTTAAGGCTTTGTTTTGAATGGTCTGCAAGGTCTTGTGACGTGTTTCAGCTAGATTAGAAGCCCAGGCAGGGCTTGCATATTCCATCACTGATCTTGTGTATTGTTTGTATTCAAATTTGTGTACACATTTTGTGATTTTATGTGGGCAGGTGACCTGAGGGCGTTAAGTCTGGGTGTTAGTTTATTTTGTTATGTTTGTGATATGTTGTTTGAATGTCATTATGGTATCATGTGTTACTCCTAGGAATAATAATAATAATAATAATAATAATAATAGCAATTCTAGGAGCATTTTAAAGCCATATTCAAAGCTATATTTAGGTAATTGAAACACTAAATAATGAATGATATACCAGTAGGATATATATATATATATATATATATATATATATATAATGTGTGCGTGTGTGTGTGTTAGGTTCATTGTTTGGTTTAGGTTAATGATACCTATTTTGAGTTTGGATTGTATTATACTTTTTTAAGACCCTGTTCAATCATCTGACACCTATCTTTTAGATTTCATAAATCCGTATAATCACTGAATCAGGATAAAAAAAATCGAATAAGTCAATCTCGTTAACAGTTTAATTAACAAATTATTGCACTACATCTGACATCTGACAGACTGACATCTACTGATACTGTATATGAAAATCACAACTGCACTTTCCTTGCTTTTACTGATGCAAATTGGTCTATGATGTCCTCAAAGTCAGTTGTTTCAGTTTCTTCTCTTTCTACACTGAGCAGAGCAAGATCACAAAGTCTGCCTTGACCCATGGAGGCTCTCAAGTAAGAAAGTATTAACTTTAATTTGCTGAATGATCTCCCACAACTGGCGATGGAAATGGCGATGGTTAGCATTATCTGCATAGCAATGCGAAGATTGGGGAAGACACTCTCATCTCCATACTGAACAATAAATTCAAGAAGCTCTTCAGGTCTTGATATTTTCATGTTGGCCCGACTTGATAGCAACATTCTGCAGTCAAAAATGTCTTCATATAGCTGCTGTCCATCAACATCAGAGCTGTACAATTCACCCAAATTTTCACACTTCTTCTTTAGGTCGTTACTGTCACTGTCGCTGCCATAACACAGTTTCTTGACATCGAGAAGGAACCCAAACTTGGCATCAGTGTCGTGCAAACGAGCGAACCTTTCATCCATTTCTCTGTGAAGACGGTCGAGTGTTTCCTTCATGACTCTTTCCATTTCCTCCTTGGCTGTTAATCCAGCATCTCTTGCATTCTCACCAGCCATTTGTTTCTTTCGTCTCCGACGTCTTTCAGGTTCAACATTCCATTATTGACAGAGACCAAGTCCTTCTTCGAGTGAATCACAGACTAACACTTCCCTTTCATTATCAAAATTATCTCGGAGGGCTTTCAAATCTAGGGCAGCATCATGGAAGTTCATGTTAGGATCCTGCAGTCTCTTTTGAATACGGTCAATGCGAATGAGTACTTTGTTCCAAAATCCTAGCAAAGTCAGAAAATCGAAACTCAACATGCGGTTGTATAGCTGCTTTGCGTCACTTCTTGTTTCACTGGTCTCGTTTCCATTGTCTGTCATGTCCAGAAGAACTTGAAGTATCTCCTCAAGGTACTTGTTGATGGGTTTCACTGCTTCCGTCCTTGCACTCCACCTGGTTTCGGACTCTGCCTTAACAACCAGAGGCACAGCGTTTTTCAGTTTTTCCCAGCGTTGTGTTGAACGAGAGAAGAACACATAGAGAGCTTCGATGGTTCCGAAGAACGTGACCATCAGTGTATCTTGCTTGGCGGCATGTACACCCACCAAGTTGAGTGAGTGATTGTCGCAATTCACAAACATTGCCAGGTTGTTTTTCTCACTTATTCTTTGCTGAACACCACTTCTGTGTCCAGCCATCACAGCAGCGTTGTCATAGCACTGTGACCGACAATCTTGTAGCTCCATATCGTCCTCCTGTAGCTGTTTCAAGATGTATCCAACCAAGCTCTCAGCATCCTTCTGGCTTATCTGGATAAAACCAAGGAAGGACTCTCTAATGGTATGGTATAAATACTCTAAAGAGGCATAACGAACTCATCTTTAGCTTTCTTCATCTGCCCATGACGATGTGTTTAATAACCTATGCGATTTTATGTTTGATTTGTAATATTCAACTCATCACGGGAATATGAAGACAGATACAAAGGATTTGTTGGTGTCTCTATGAAGAATTAGTATGATACTTTATCATCCATTATTTATTTTCTTATCTATACCTTTTGATTAGAGGGAAAACTGCCTTAAACATTACGAAATACGAAACAAATTCGACTTCAATGGACCATAGCTGCAAAAAATCCCTCAAAAGGCTGTGTAGCCTATATAGGCCTATAGAACATTTCTTACTCAGAATGACCTAATCTTTCATTTCTGGAGTATTTGACAAAACTCGCGGGACACCCTGTATATTAAATTCTAAAAGTAGACCCCTATTTAGCCTAAGCAATAAAGTAATTTTATATAGAAATAAAGTTAAAACCACTTTCCTTCTTCATGAGGAAGTTTCGTGATCTTCTAAGATTCTTCTTACACAAATTATACAATGCTCTGAAATAATGGAAATGACACTCTAAACTGAAATAATGAAAATGACACTCTAAACTGAAATAATGAAAATGACACTCTAAACTGAAATAATGAAAATGACACTCTAAACTGAAATAATGAAAATGACACTCTAAACTGAAATAATGAAAATGACACTCTAAACTGAAATAATGAAAATGACACTCTAAACTGAAATAATGAAAATGACACTCTAAACTGAAATAATGAAAATGACACTCTAAACTGAAATAATGAAAATGACACTCTAAACTGAAATAATGAAAATGACACTCTAAACTGAAATAATGAAAATGACACTCTAAACTGAAATAATGAAAATGACACTCTAAACTGAAATAATGAAAATGACACTCTAAACTGAAATAATGAAAATGACACTCTAAACTGAAATAATGGAAATGACACTCTAAACTTACTCTAAACCACGTATAAACCTAGAAGCTAAATTCTAAAAGTATTTAGCCTAAGCAATAAAGCATGTTCGGATGTTCCTAAAATAATAAAGGTAAAACCACTTTCCTTCTTCGCTAGGAACGGTGTCATGATCTTACATACTGCTCTGAGAGTCTGAAATAAGGAATATTATATTCAATTTACCGTCAGATAAAATTAAACAGAGTATAGAGTAATAAATGCATATATGTCGTACCTTTGCCTGTCCCTGCCCGTTTTGTTTATCAACAATAAACGTTCGCTTGGCGCTAGCATTCGAGAATGCTTAAAGTTGGCTTGCAGGAATTCGTTGCCTAAAAGGCTAAAATGTAATTGTATTTAAAATATATATAGCCTACTGTGATTACTGTAGTAACTGTACATAATTATATAAACACGTTATGGCGTTATTATTCATCATAGCCTATTATATAATTATATTAATGACGAATGGATAGGATAGGTATTTAGGCATAATACTTTATATTATATTTGCACTATAGTTAAATACCCTGGTTAGGTTAAGTTAGGATATTTTAGGTTATTAAAAAAAAAAAAAAAAAAAAAAAAAAAAAAAAAAAAAATTGGCGCCCCCCTTCAAGTGGCGCCCATGGCACGTGCCCTACCTGCCCCACCCTAGATACGCCACTGCCTAGATGCCCTACTGACCTGGACACAAGATAATGATGTCACTATTAACCTAAACAAAACACTTGTAATGAACTTCAATGTTGCTTCTAAACCCATCCCTCCACCCACCCTCAAGCTTGGCAATCACACCCTCGAGATAGTTCAGTCCACTAAATTACTTGGTGTTCTCCTTCAGCAAAAACTAATCTGGGATAAACATGTTAACACCATAGCTAGTGCTTCTTCTTATCGGCTACACATAACTTAACCCAAACAAATAAATTAGAAACAATTCAGAAGAGAGCACTCAGAATAATGTTAGGGGCCAACTACACCATTTACCAAGATGCATGTAACCTAATTAACGTCCTCGCCATAGCTAACCTCTACGAACAACACCTTCAGCAGTTCGCCAGCAAACTACTAAACAACCCCAGACACCGGCACCTACTACCGCAGGTAAGCAAACATTCTTCTTCACCGCCATCAAAGACTGGAACGACCTACCCCAGTCAGTCCGTGAAAAGAGAACACTGTATTCCTTCAGACGTAGCCTGAAGGAACACCTGAACCGGACAGCTGCGAGAAGGGAGCACCAAGCTTATGTCTACTACTAAATGCGACATAAGAGATAGACAAACCAAACTGAAATGATTACTGATTACGGATTACTGATATTTACTATAGGATGTAAGGTATCTTAAAATAACCCCCTAGAAATACTTTCTCTAAAGTATCTATTGCTTTATCCTCCCCATTTTCCCCAGCTAACCTAATCCCACAAGGACCCCAATGGAAATACGCCTAACGGCCTTATTGGGCTATCCTTAGTTGGAATTATGCAAGGCTGGTACATGTAATATTTGTAACATACTATGTGGTACCAACTCTGTAAATTGCTAACTAAATAAATATTATTATTATTATTATTATTTTCTCTACGCGCTGTTCGCCACTTCAACCGTATTGTCCCCATAAGAGCACCACGGACTGACCGCTACAAGAAGAGCGCCATTCCTTCAATAATTAAGGTCTTAAATAATCAATAAATTATATAAATATTTTTAATTGTAAATTAGCCTGTTAGCTCCTGTGTCAATTTTAATTTTAATTTTAACTATGTATTAACTTCCTTGTATATTTTCAGCTTTCGGGCTGCTTTTGTGAATAAACCGTTAATTATTAATTATTATTATTAAGTAATTCGCAGTGGAGCGGCTCAACTGTGTCACTAACGGACGGAATACAACAAAGTGTAACAAAGTGTGTAAGTGTAACTGATGTTCTTCGGCATGTCGTAACACAGTTATCCTTACAAATACGTTTTCTATCACAACTTGCTCAAAGAAAACTACAAAGGCGAATCCAGTATAAGGGTTTGTCGGTACTCAGATACCACGTAATCTTATATTGACTACAATATACGCCAAGTATGATAGTATTAGACACTATATTAATGACATATTAATATTGCTAATTAGGTATAGGTAGGTGAGCAATTAGTTATCACTATCAATTTCAAACCAATCACGACAAGCTAGACTCTACATGGCAACTCATCCAGTATAAAGGTCCAGTTTTGGCGGGTAACTCAACAGTCGCCCTCAGTCAGTTTGGTGGAAGAAGCCGAAGTGTACGCATCACGCAGCCATGACTTCCACAAACAACTTCGTGGGGATCGGCGAGTCCCAGCGAGTGAGCAGCAGGTATGTGGTGTATGGAGGGTACATCTCAGGGCTACCTGCTGCCCTGTCAGTGTTTGGAAATTTAGAAAAGACCGATTTTTTGAGCAGTCCGATTCAAAACAACAATGGGGTCCGGTTGTTTCGTACCCCGGCATTTCGTGATTAGGATACTGGATTTTTTGGGGCGTTTTCGTAATATAGTCTCTAGGTCGATTAAACGCCAAGTATGATGTACATGTTTATGTAGCAATAATAGCCGAGTTTGGGCTGGATGACAAAGACGTGTGGCTTTGAGCTCACGTGCGCGGGGTTCACGGGAGGACAGTGGCTGGATCAGCTGTTTTAGGACTGCGTCTAGGTTACCTTGCAGGGCTACCATTTGGTCGTTAATAATTTCACTATTTACTTGGCGAATCTTTGTTTTATTGCATAGATCGATTAAATATGAACCAATATTACAATAGTAGGAATATTATTGATCAGTACTGACATATACAGTTACTGTATATAGGCCTATAGACCTACCTACAATAACGTAGGCTAGCCTAAACGAAGATGGCATTTTAGACAGGTGACAGTTCTGAAGATTTGACAGGTGGCGTTTTGTTTTGACAGCTGAATTTAAATGTGTAGGCTAGGGCCTATAGGTAAACTGATGTTAGTCGTTGATAGTCAGGTATTTTAATTTACGTGGTTTAGCATGCGGATTTTAATCATGGGTGTGCTACGATCGCTGGATAGGCTTATAGTCGACTATAGGCCTTGATTTTTGTATCATTTTAGTTTCTTCGAGCGTTGACGTTTGACAGCTGAGGAAGAGGAGGATTACGCTAGGGTGACTCGTTAAATATTTCGGTCAATATACAGGAGACGCAACAATATAGGTAGCAAATTTCTAATGGTAGTTTTGGGTTCCTATCATATGCTACGTAGCCTACATTTTTGTTTTCGTGTGTGAAATGTAGTTTATAAAATGCTTAGGCCAAGTTAAGTAATTAGTCTAATCTCTATTCTGTTAACCGGTTCATGTATGCATTTTAATATAATTTAAGAACGACAGTTTCTGCGAGTTTGATAAGTTATTGGCGTTCCTCGACCGATCCCCTTGTATATAATTCGCACCAAGAAAACCACGGGTCCTTGGATGTTTGAGGGCGACTATACTCAGCGGTAACGGAAGGCTGGTGTAATGAAGCCCGCGTGGTCTATCTCTACAACCTGGCCACCATGACTCACACCTCTCTCTCTCTCGTATGGGAATCGGATTGATGAATATATATTGTGAAGAAGTTATATGTAGGGCTATATTATAATGCAGCACAAGATATATTGACTAGTTGAATTATAGCTAGGCCTATTTAAGATGTACAGTAATGAGTTAGGGTTAAGTTCTTTATAACAAAACCCGTCTTTGTGCCTCCAATACCCCCTCCCTCTCTACTCGCTTCCATCCTCCCTTTCTTTCCATTTCCCTCTCCCTCCCTCCCATCCTTCCCCCTTCCCATGACCCCTCCCTGTACCTTCCCACCAAGTTTCCACCCCCCTCTCACCCTATAAGTCTTTCCCACCACCTCGTCTGTATTCAACACCAGTAGCCCACTTTTCCTCCCTTTCTGCTTACATACCCCCAATTCCAACCCTCCTTACACCCGGGGATCTGTGCCGTTACTGTGTAGAGTAGACCTTGTGTAGAGAGTTGTAGACCATGGTGTAGTAGGCTAGTTGGACCGGCGATTATTAAGTCAATCTTGTCACTTAACCTTTTCGTTAATTGAAGACACATTTCTTTATATTTGTTGGTCATCAGTAGACTATTTGGATAATTTGATGTAATGCTAGCGGTGGTTCCAACTCGATTGGGGTGGGGGGATACTATAGCCTTTATGTTATGTATATATTTATTTATTTTTTCTGTGAAACTGCAACATATAGTACTTCCATAATTATAATAGGCGATTTCCATTTACAACAATTTTATTTTGGTTGTAGTCTGCCATTATTATTAGTCTATAAATACCGGTAACCTACTTGGAACTTAAGGAGTTACTCTATGGTAATTTATGTATTTATTTATTTGTTTATTTGGTTTTCCTCGCTCGTCAAGTACTCTCCTTGTTACTACATCTTTTACTTAGACTACTTCTTACAACCGGTCGAGTTTCTTTAGGAGTTTTTAATGCAATTGTTTTTACCTTCTACAGGCTAATACATTTATTGTAAAAATATATCTTTGCCTTATACCAAAGGGACCCCCGAACGCTTTACTTAGAAAAATCTCTTATCTCACCCATCCCCACCTACAAACACACACACATACACACACACACATACACACACACACACACACACACACACACACACACACACACACACACACACACACACACACACACACACACACACACACACACACACACACACACACACACACATACACAGCCCGTAGCCTAGTAGGTAGAGCTCTCGTCTCACACACGAGGGGTCGGGGGTTCAATCCCCGGCCGGGCGGAGACAAATTGGGCTTGTCCCCTTTCATGTGTTAGCCTCAGTTCACCTAGCTGTAAATAGGTACCTGGAATAAGTGGACGACGTTGTGACGTCCCATCTGGGGCTGGCAAAAATGGTACAAGGCGAGATGGGTATCATATGGTTCACCTAAGCTGATGGCTACCTAAGCCTTCGGGCGAGACGGTACCGTCTATAGTGAGAATGGTACCATACAGATCCACCCTAAGCCTTCGTTTCCGATGTCGCCAATTGGCTAACAATACAGACTACACACACATCCACAGCCATTCCAACGATACATATAACACCTACACATATAGGAGGCGGGAAATAACGAGCATGCTCACTCCCGCAATACAACTAGAGTAAGTACAACTAGAGTAAGTACACACACACACACACACACACACACACGAAACTACAGTGGTGTACCCTACTTTCCCTGGACCACTCGCCATGCTCACGTACAGTTGGCCACATAAAATCTTACTCTTCTTCTTGTGGGACTGTTTTTAACGAATATTTTGGTACTGGTGAATCATGTTTATTTGACGTGGAAAAGTTTAGCTACACATGGTTTAATAATTATGCCTTCTGGACGCAACTACAGCTGGGGTTTCTTCTATAATTCTGTGTATATAAATCAGTAGAGGTAGATGGCAATGTTATATACTTTAAGAAATTATCAGTTCTTCATAAAACACCAGTTGGTGACTTTTAGGATGTGCTCAAGTGGTAGAACGCGGACCTGCTGATCCTGGGTTCACTGATAGGAATATACTTGTAGTGTACATCATGACTTAATGATCTAGCTTTATACCATTAATTCTGTTAATGGTTTGGCCTTGACAAATCACACACACACACACACACACACACACACACACACACACACACACACACACACACACACACACACACACACACACACACACAGATACCGGCAACATAAGTTATGATATGTTAGTCCAAAATACTGGGAACTGGGAATATCCATTACGATACTTGTCTAAGTAAAATGGATTGATTATAAAGTAACTAAGACAGGACAACACGAGCGCTGCTCAATTCCTGTAAACTACAAATAGGTAAATACAAATAGGTAAATACACACACACACACACGCTCACTCTCACTCTATGTATATATATTGTATATATACAGTATATATATATATATTTTATATATAAACTCTTATTCAACTCGCCTATCCCCACCTACCCCAAGTTACCTACCCAATAAAGAGACGGTAAGAGTGGCATCGGGGCTCCCTCCCTCGTATAACTATTGTGTATTAATGTTACTTTTAATGTTCTTTCAAAACGGGATAAGACATATAATATGGTAACCTTTTCAGTACAAAGCCCTCTTAATTTTATAAGATTGATTATATATTAACCCCTTCAGACTCATATGACGCAGAGGTAAACAGATTAGCAATAATAAATAGTTCTCTCACTCTTATAATTACCTCTCCAAAATTAGTTTTCTGCCCACAGCTAACTCAAAGACAACTGCAGAGGTTGAAGTAACTACACTAAAGGTTTGTAAATACCCCTGATGGTAACAAAGGCTTTAAAGTATCCCTAATAGGCTCAAAATTGCGTCATATGTCGGAGAGGGTTAATGACTTCCAGGAATCAGTTAGACTCCATTCGATCCTTCCTCCGTTGACCAAAACCTTATGATAGCTAGAATAGTGTGGAGGGGTAAGATTCCACTTCTACAGAGGTAATTTAATACGAACCAAGACCAACAGGCGAAAAGGGAGGGGTGGGTGACAACTTCGCGTGAGATAGTGGGAATTAGTTGGCCTATATTTTTTGTCTTCAACTGAACGTAAACTGAATCCCTTACCAACTGATTCCTCGATACTTGATGGGAAATTATGAAACTACTATATTTTTCCATCATATAAATACCAAGGTATTATAATTACCAACATATTTCGTTTCAAAATCTTCGTAATAGCTGAGTAATGAATCTGGTGACGGCAATTTACCGTCAGCTGGGAAACGGTTATAGTAAAGTATATTTATTTGTATGGAAGACTTCAATACTGAGTGGCATGTGTTACAACAGGGTGTCAAACGAAAGCCGACTCCATTCTGTGTTGTCTTTATTAATGTATTGTATATGTATAGCTATAATTGTAGTTTATAGTTCAAATTATGTCTTTGGAAGATATGAAATGGCCAACAACAACAAAAGTTAATTCATGTTAATTGTCTTGTATTCCTTCTACTCATTTAAGACTTCAAACAATATTGCTCCAGTTTGACACCCTCCATGTGTGTTGGTGTGTCTCGCTGTATGTGTGTCAGTGTGTGGTGGTGTGTGAGGATAAAGTGGTGTGGAAGGAGCAGGAGGGCAGGAAGTGATCGTCGGTTAGTCATCGGGGAAAGAGCGAAGGAAGGGGGGGGGGGGGGGGGGACCATAGGCGAGAGAGAAGGGACTGGAGTTCTCGCAAAGAGGCTCCAGTCCTGACGTCCTTCCTGGTTTACAGTGTGCTGGCTTAATAATCCAATAGGGTTGATAGCCTCTGAAGTCCAATTTTAACTAAGTAATAGAGAGAGATTGGTAGATTCATAAAGGAAAGGTGGGAAATAGAGAGACCATGAAACTATATTTGTTTATAGTACAGTATACCGTACACTCATGGAGGTATACAGGACCTTTATACCTCCATGGGGTAAGACTAATCTAGACCAGACAGAAGGGGAGGTAGGCAGTAGCGATATTTACATAGATACACTGGCCACACAGACCTTCGATCCAGACGAGGTGGTCAGGACTTAATTCTAGTAGAGGTGGCATATCCAATAGAAAAGGAAAGGATAGAAAAGAAGAAAAGAGCGAAAGCATAACAGGCGAGGGACAAACAAAACAATAGAGAAGGGCAGTAGAGCAGAGTTGAGGGAGGTGGGAAACTGCTGGAGGCTGGAGGGAGGGAGAACACAACACCTGGAGGGAGGGAGGGAGATTGGAGGGATAGGAAGGAAGGCAAGCAACAACATGGTGGGAAACTGCTTTAATTAGGCTAGAGGGAGGGAAGGAGAGTGAGAAAGAATGGAGGGAAACACAGGGGAAGTAACAATCTGAACATAAACTCCGGGGTATTTGTGGAGGAACACTTTATTGACAAAGTTTCTCATAGCTTCATCAGGCGAAACGTTTGGTGTTTAAACTGTTTATACTGTCAACTTTCCAGAGTTTATTTTTTTATCAAACGTCTTATGAGGAGGTGATTGTTTAGGCAAAGGGACGGTAAGCAACATCTGAGGGAAGTGTGAAGAAAGTAGGTAGGGTAGGTAGGCCTACGAAACAAGCCAAGCAACTACACATTTATTCAAAAGCAGAAGGGAAGAAGGAAAACGTTTGGAGGGAGTACACAAGAAGCCAAGGAACAACATATTTATTCAGATGGAGAGGGGAAGACGACGGAAAACTTTAGGAGAGAGTTTAGAGGAAGAAGAGCAACAACAACTATTGATGAGGGAAGCTTGGAGGAGGAAAAATAAGGATTGCTGGAGATTAGAGGAGGGTATATTGGAACGTAATAAAGAGAGGAACATGGAGGAGGGAGAGAGGAAAGTGCTTCGGGCTAACGGAGTGAAAAAAAAAACAGCTGAAGGGAGGATTGGGGGGGGGGGGGGGGACATGGGTAGATTGGAGGTGAAAAAATAGGGATTGTGTGAGAGGTGGGGAAAACCGAAGAAGAAAGAGGGGGGGAAGGGAGAAACGATAAAGACAGGGAGAGGGACAGTACAGACAAATGGAAGGTGAAGGTAGGAAAGTGCTTCAGCCAGGCAGCTTTAGGAATATAACTGGAGAGGGGAGGTGGGGGGGGGGGGAGGGGTGAGATACATTGAGGGAATATCGCAAGGAGAGAGGGGGACATGATGAAGGGATAATATGAGGGATTACCGGATGAATACGGGCTGGGAGAATAAAATATAGTGCTAGATGGTGAGTTAGTGAATGATAGATGCATGGCTGCGAGATACGAGGGCAGTAGGCGGAAGTGGAGGTGGGACATAGTGGAATATAGTGCTGATACCCAGACGGTACTTTGAAAAATGTCATTGGAATCCGCATATGATTTATATATGTATAATGTCTGTGTATATATTTACTATAGCACTTTTCTGCCATGCATCAGGAATTTGTTCCTCCTTTATGATAGCATTAATAAGGTTGTGCACATGAGACAACGAACAAGAGCAGATCACAATTATTTACTGCCTCACCCCCACTATTTACCGGAGGATAACAGGATTTTCACAATACGTAGACAGGTATTTTTTAATGTTAATTAATGATATACCGGTACCTTGCTATCACTTCTGATTTAAGATTCGCCTATTTATATCCTATCTAACCCCTACACTCCCCCCCCCCTGAATCCCTTATTCAAAACGGAGAGGGGGGGAAACACCTGGGAAGATGTTGGGAAAGAAAATAAGGGAATGGGAAAGGAAGACTAATAATATATACAAGGCAGAACAAGAGAGCTGGATGGATGATAAAGGAAGGAAGGAGGGAGAGAGGGGAGGAATGTAGGAAAGATTAGAGGGGAGATGATTGGTGGAGGAAGGAAGGAGGGAGAGGGGGGGATGTAGGGAAGATTAGAAGGACGATAAGGATTGGTGGAGGGAGGGAGAGAGGGGAGGAATGTAGGAAAGATTAGAAGGACGATAAGGATTGGTGGAGGGAGGGAGAGAGGGGAGGAATGTAGGAAAGATTAGAAGGAAGATAATGATTGGTGGAAGAAGGAAGGAGGAAGGGTGATTCGACAGATAAGGAGTGGAAGAGGAAGGGACAGAAGATAGACAGATAACGGAGGGAGAGGGGGGGATAGGATGGGGCAGAAGATAAAGGAGAGAAGGGGGAGAGGGGGGGATAGGAAGGGGCAGAAGATAAAGGAGAGAAGGCGGGGGGGAGGAATGGGCAGCAGATAGCCAGATAAAGGAGGGAGAGAGGGGGGAGGGGAATAGGTAGGTAGGTAGGTAGCAAGAGAGAAGCCCAATATATTTGTTTATTTCTATATTTATTTATTCGAGGGTCACGGCACGACGAGAAGAGGCACAAACCGCGTTATTAAGGGGAGATTTCCACTCGAGGGATTCTTTTCTGGACCCATTTTCCCCTTCTGTTTAGCCCAATTTCTGTCAATTTTTGAGACTTTTCGTGCCATGTAGGTGTCTATTTTTTCCAGGCGATCTATAGCGAGCCTGTGATTTAAGAGGAATCGGCCTTCAGCCCGGAAATTTTTCTACCGAAAAATTTACAAATTTATCTTGAAAGGGGGTCAAGGGAGTGTAAATTTGTTTAGCTTGAAGGCCTACGGAACAAACTAAAATCTTTCCCTTAAAGGAGAATGGCCAGAGAAAAGGGTTCAGGGTTTTCCCAGTGGAGATTGCAGGAGTTAAGGTTTTATTATTAACGAAGACTGGGCTATACAAAATTTTTAGAAAATGTTGGAAAGTTATTTTTTGTATTGCTGGTAATCATATAGACTAGGTTTAAACACACACACACACACACACACACACACACACACACACACACACACACACACACACACACACACACACACCTCGAGACGGAGGGGTATAGACTAGGCAATGTTTTACGAATCAATCCGGTCTTGGTTCTAGAAGATTGTTAAGTAATATGAGAACTCTGGCTTTATTTTCATGTAACCTTTCCTGATTAAAGCTGTATTAAAACTTATAGGAGAAACTTGTAAGGACACTGAAAATTAAGAGATTTAATAAAGATAATACAGACTAAGAGAGAGAGAGAGAGAGAGCGAGAGAGAGAGAGAGAGAGAGAGAGAGAGACTACTGGGGTGCTCTTAGCTTGAAGAGAGATAATGAATGAAAGGGGAAGAGGGAGAATGAATGATGAATTAGGGATAATTAATGAACGAGAGGGGGAGAGAATAAGAGCAGGGGAGTGAGTGCTTGAGAGAGAGAGAGAGAGGGGGGGGGGTAAAATGCTGAGGTAGGGTTAGAGAAGACCTGTGGCAGAGACTAAGAACTTTTACAGAGAGAGTTTTTGCCATCGTTTTGTTGCTTGCCTTATTATTAGTCATACCTCGAGTGGGGTTTTGACATTTCATAGATTCTTTATATGCATAAGTATCCCCTTCTTTAATTGTGGAACAAACTAAAATACATTGCTCGAAAATGGTAAAAGCAAGCAAAATCCTCAATCAAAAAAATCACAAACCCACAAGAGGTCGGAACAGATAGTGTTAAGGACGTCCTTTTACTAGAAATAAGCAAAATGTAATGTAGGTAGTACTCTACTTTTGAGCAAGACTGTACATTGGGGTTAGTACACATTTTTGTTATAAAGACTGTACATTGGGGTTAGTGCACGACTTTTGATAAAGACTACATTGGGGTTGACAACTCGAGATTACAGCGTGTGAGATACTGAGAGGAGGAAACTGGTGTGTGATAATTCTCCCTATGAAGGAGAGGGTGTTGTGGGCCAGACTTACGGGTACCTAGCATAACAGGGGTACCGGAGGCATAAAAGTCCAGTCGTGAGCCGCCATTTTGATTCCCAGACGCTCTTTCTGCCAAACACTCGATACATTCAGAACCGTATAATAGGCCCTGATGATAGATTGATGGATAGTGCTATAGGTGCTATAAGACATTTCCGATCCTCAGTATAAAGCCTAGTTCACACATGCCCGAGTCCGAGGAAGGATCTGTTATACTTAAAAGGGTTAATACAAATAGTCTGTAGCCTCTTAAATGCTACACGCCGGTCCTAAGCTAAATAAAATCGTAAACTAATTGCCGGAATATAATAAAACCTATGTCGCTGGTACAGAAGGGGTTAAGGCTTGGGAGTGTACCAGGGACCGTGTTTAGTGAGGAACCCCTCTCTGGCTAGACTGTCGTATGCCACACTGCACCAGAGATCAATACTACTGAACTAAGGAAGGGGGAGTCTGCTGAGCGCACCCATTCACCCACATAGCCAGTTACCGATACATGCACATAGCGACTCACACACACTCACCCACATAGCAACACACTCAAACCCACTTATATAGAAACACACTCAAACGCACACTGATGAACATAGTAACACACTCAAACGCTCATGGATGGACATAGCAACACACTCAAATACACACACACACACACACACACACACACACACACACACACACACACACACACAGCTCATGAGGCTGCCATTCTTTAATAAACCGTTTATTATTATTATTATTACACACACACACACACACACACACACACACACACACACACACACACACACACACACACACACACACACACACATACCCACCCACCCACCCACCCACCCACATAGCAACACACACAAAAGCACACGCACGCACACTCTTGCACTCACACTCACTCTTGCACTCACACTTCCTGTTATCAGTCCTGAATCTAATGACTGATATGAATCATCTGATTAATTGATGCCCTGGGGTCAAACTTGAGACGCAACAAGTTTGGTGAATCACACGCACACACGTACACACAATCACACACACACACACAAACAATTACAAACAATCACACACACACAATCTCACACACACACACACAATCTCTCACACACACACACACACAAACACACACACACACACACACACACACACACACACATACACACACACACACGTACTGTATGCCTTGAATTTGGTTATCTATCCCTCTTTCAATATATATTGGGGGAAGTTTGTTTCAGGCAGCGTTGCCTTTTTGTCTTCTTCATAGTGACGTTCATACGCATAGGAAAAACACAAATGTGGACCCATGGAATCTAGACACAATCCCTCAATGCAAGCAAACGCCTAATAATTCACATTCAAACTCATTCGCCTTGTCATTCATCTAAGTCCTAATTCCCTGTTCACATTACGGGTACCGGTACTTGGTCATTCTACTCACTCACTCACTCACGTCCTAATACTCTGTTTACATTACGGGCACCTGGCAAATCTACTCACTCATTTTCACTCACTCAGTTAAGTCCTAATAGTCCGTTTACATTATGGGCACCTGGCAATTATATTCACTATCACTCACTCAGTTAGTCCTAATATTCTGTTTACATTATCGGTTCCTGACAAATCTACTTTATCACTTGCTTACTCACGTCCAAATAATCTGTTTACATTATAGACACCTGGCAATTCTACTCTCCTTATCACTCACTTACTCACGTCCTAATAATCTGTTTACATTATAGACACCTGGCAATTCTACTCTCCTTATCACTCACTTACTCACGTCCTAATAATCTGTTTACATTATAGACACCTGGCAATTCTACTCTCCTTATCACTCACTTACTTACTCACGTCCTAATACTCTGTTTACATTATAGACACCTGGCAATTCTACTCTCCTTATCACTCACTTACTTACTCACGTCCTAATACTCTGTTTACATTATAGACACTTGGCAATTCTACTCTCCTTATCACTCACTTACTTACTCACGTCCTAATAATCTGTTTACATTATAGACACCTGGCAATTCTACTCTCCTTATCACTCACTGACTTACTCACGTCCTAATACTCTGTTTACATTATAGACACTTGGCAATTCTACTCTCCTTATCACTCACTCACTGAGTAAGTCCTAATAATCTGTTCATATTACGGATACCTGGTAACTTAGGGGTAACCACAGTGCAACTCCCCTACCTCTAACACGGTAATTATACTGCAGGTGTTGGAAAGGTTACTGGGGGTGTCAAAGGGTACTCTGTGGGCTCTGAAACGACGAACACACACACACACAACCCATTCAGTACCGGTAAAGTCCTCATAACTTTATTCTGGCAACTATTAGACGATTTTATTCAGTTCTAAAAAGACCTCCATCAATGAACAGGCCTCTTACTATCTCACTTAATCAAAGTTCTTACTACCACAGATCCTTCTTAAACGGCACATAATCGTCTAAATATAGCTAGAATAATATAAAACAAAACTTCGGTACAGTAAGGGTTAAAGTCTTCTACATTAACCACTAGTTACTGTAATATGATATCTCTCAAATTTACCTGCCTGTCGTTGTATCTATGAATTCGTTTTTATTTGAAGAGTACTACCCCTGACATTTTGGAAGGGGCAGATGTATTACCCCACAAATGTCAGCTCTGACGTTGGTAAGGTCAACCCCATGAATGGTATGCACCCCCCATCCCCCTCATGAGTTGTATGCACCCCCACATCCCCCCATGAGTTGTATATGCACTTTCCCACCCATTGTTTGTGTTCTGAAGGTGATCTGTATACCCCCCCCCCCCACACACACACACACACACCACCACCACCACCCACACCCACACCCCCACCACCCATGATCGGTGTTCTGCAGGGGGTTTGAATGACTATCCCTTTCAGTGTGATGTAAGGTAGTTTGTTTTTGTTTTGAACTTACGAGAACCTTTGGGAACCAGGTGAGGAAAAACTGGTTCCGCTCACCTCTTGATCCCCATACATCTTGCTTGAGCTTAATGTTAATAGTCTAATTATAGCCCCAGTTAAAGGGAGAAGGGCGGCGTTGCACTTAAAGGGACTATTTGTACCAAGGTATACAGGGCCCTGATATGTACGGTACACTCGCGGACACTAATTTCGACCCATTGATGACTAGCACTTGGACCGATGATGTCTTGCACTCTGCTTCTCTTATGACCCCTCCACTGTTCCACTTGGACCACACCCTCTCTTCATCCCCTGTTCCACCCCTCCCTTCATCCCCTGTTCCACCCCTCCCTCCCTCCCTTCATCCCCTGTTAAACCCCTCCCTCCTTCCCTTCATCCCCTGTTCCACCCTCTCCCTCCATCCCTTCATCCCCTGTTCCACCCTCTCCCTCCCTCCCATCATCCCCAGTAACTCCCCCTCCCTTCAGCCCCTGTTCCACCCTTCCTTTCACCCCCTATTCCACCCCTCTCTCCCTTCCTGCAGCCCCTTTTCCATCTCTCCCCTCCCTCCATCCCTTCACCCCCTGTTCCACCCCCTCCCCCGCCACGTACCATAAGTCCAATACACATACCAGGCCTGATGTGTGAGTCGGAAGGTCGGTGTTGCCATTGGACTCCTTCCCTCTTCCAATACCTTAGAAGAGAAGTCGACCGAACCTGTTATATCCTACCCTACCCTAACTTAACCCTTTCCTTTACCTAAACTTACATTACCGGTACATAACTTAACCCTTACCTTGCATTCCCGATACATAACTTGACCCTTACCTTACCTGAGCTTACCTTGCATTCCCTAACTTAACTCTAACATCATATAACCTACCTGAACTTACCTTGCCTAACCTTACATTCCATAACTTAACCCTAACATAATATTACTTCACCTTAACTTTTACCTTATATGGCCTTTCTTAACATACCGGGTAACCTATCTTTCAAAAAATATATCCTCATCTTAACTTTCCCTTATTTCACCTTTCCTCACCTAACTTAACTTTCCTAACATCTTTCCTCACCTAACCTAACTTAATCCTAACATAATAATAACCTGACCTTAACTGTCCCTTATGTCACCTTTCCTCACCTAACCTAACTATAACTTCACCTTAACTTTTCCATATTTTACCTTTCCTCCCCTAACCTAACTTTAATCCTAACATAATAATATGACCTTAACTGTCCCTTATTTCACCTTTCCTCACCTAACATAGCCTATCTTCCAAACACAATATAACTTCATCTTAACTTTACCCATATTTCACCTAACCTTACCTAACCTAACTTAATCTTCCTCAATCGGTCAACTTCTCTTCGAGGCGGAGTGATCTTCGTCCGAGGTCTCCTGTTACCGCATATCAATCCACAACCGCGTCAGCTATATATTATGGCGGACAGGTAAATTCCTATCACTCCTTCGGTTCCCGGACATGGGGACAACTCGACCAGTGATCTGATATCAAGCAGTTCACGTATTCAGTGCCAAGTAATAATATCAGTGTGTCAAACCGGAGCAATTTTGTTTGAAGACTTTAATGAATATGAGAAGGAATACAAGAAAAATAACAAAATAGCATTGTTTTGGCCATATAATCACTTCCAAAGACATAATGCAAACTATAAAACATAATTTTAGCTTTACATAAACAAAATAAAGACTAAAAATAGTGGACTCTGCTTTCATTTGACACCCTGGCCAACTTACTGACTGTTCTAACCTAAAAAAACAAATAGGCCTATCTCGTACTCCAAATAAGTACCGGGTATGCCATAACTCGTTAACATTAACCTCGATAACTCGTAACTACTAGAGTAATCCAACTAATATTTGTACAATTTTGGAATGGTCAACCAGGGAAAAGGTGTGGACATAATACGGGTTATTATAACGCATGCAAACTGTCAAGGAAAAGTGATGTGTATGTGTATGTGTATGTGTATACTCTGGCACTTACCCAAATGTTTTAGTGTACACTAGATTGTCGGATAACTGGTGATATTGACTACGTACAGGTCCATATGGTAATTCAAGCCTAACCTGCTCTCTCTCTATATATATATATATATATAACACGAAATATTAAACCGGTTTTGTGGTGTAAAGAGACGGTTAGACTAGAAGCGTGTTGCCAGGCACACCGTAGTGAGTCATAGCTTTGCACACGGGAAGCTGTATCGAACCCAACGTAGACTATACACAACTTAATTATCTACCATTGGCTACAACACTGCTTTAGAGGTTTAATGAATCTTAAGAGTATATACTTTTTATGGTTCACTGCTGTGCATTGTATCTACTTGTGGGAGTGGCTTAGAGGGCAGGGGGATTATTTATATAAAGGGCCTACCGGTATATATATATAATATATAATATATATATATATATAATATATAATATATATATATATATATATATATATATATATTTATTTATTTATTTATTTATTTATTTATTTATTATTTATTTATTTATTATTATTTTTTTTTTGGCGGGGTATTCGTGAGATATACAGTATATACTATAGTACACACATGGAAATCGATATGCGTACACACACAGACAAACCAATAAGACTTTAGGACTATTGAAGGTCTGAGATAGCCTTATAAACGGTAAAGGAAAGCCCACCACACCTGCTCCTCTTATGGCCTCTTAAACTTGCTCCACTTAACATTTGTAGGATTTATTTTTGTTTTTGTTTTTGTCTTAATCCATCCCTAAAGCGGATTCTCACGGACCTTATGGGCAAATGTTTTTTTCTGTAGAACGCTTAGCTTCACAGTAACTGAAATACACTTAATTACGCCGGTATCGCAATGTATTTTCCCTTCAACGTTTATCATCAACACTGCTCTGGCAGCTTATGAGGTAAACCTTTAAATAATTTGAGACTCAAATAATTATATATCCATAAGTAATACATTATTTGATTAATCGATCAATTAATATACCTACCCTCTTAATTCGCACACACCCTTTCTGAAATTAAATGCGGCTATTAGTAGCCTGCTTATATTGAACGAATGAGTCATGTTTACTGAAAGGGTTAACTTGGTTGATTATGTACACTTACTGGTAGGGTAGCTGTATTGCATCAGGTAATTATATTCTATAGTTCTAAATTATATTCTTATTTAATCAGACATATTAATAATCATAATACATATTACTAATATGAAAAAAGGTAAATAGCACCGTAGTCAAAATATTATATGTATGTATAAAATTTATACTCTGGCACCTTCCCCATTTTTTTTTTTTTTTTAAATATATAGGAGTGGCCGACTCGAGACAGCCTTAAATTAAGTAAAAATAATACCGGATTATAATAATATAAATACTAACAATAATATTTGTATAAACAATAATACTAAATTGTTGAGAATTTGATGTCCAAAATTCAAATCCTCCGCAGAATTGATCTCACGGTAAAAAGTGAAAGAATATGTAGAATGTGGGCCAGGGTCACTCTCCTTGTAGGGAACGGCTGGTACCTTCTTTAACAAGACGATTCGGTTTTGCCCCATTAGTTGTCGATGGGAAGAAGTTTCATTAGTTCCATTAGTTCGGCGATTGTTAATGAGATCACCCCATATTGTTGTCTGGGAGGTTTTCTGGCGAGTGACAGCAAGTATGCAAATTTTTGCTACCGAAAAATTTACCGTACATATTTAGTTTACAAGGGGGATGTTTGTTACCGTAACGTCCTTTATAAGATGGAAAGGGGTCTAGGGGCAAACTTAACCCTTTCTATACCGGTGAAGTACTTTTCATTATATTCTGAAACTATTTGATAAATTTGTTCAGTTTAGGAAGGATGTCTTATCCATTAAAAGGCTACATACTAACTCAATCCTTTTGGCTACCGTATATCACTCCTAAGCTTCATAAAATCGTCTAAATGTAGCTAGAATATAATTAAAAAGACGTCGCCGGTACAGAAGGGGTTAAGCAATATATACCGATACATAGCCTATACAGTGTGTATATATATGTGTATAATATATATATATAATATGATCGAAAATTACTAGAACCATCTGCTTAAAATAAAAAACTGAGACTGAAAGAAAAGGCCAGGGTCACTTGCCTTGTAAGGAACGTGTACGAAACGGCTGGCTCATTTACCAACAGATTTGAACACACTTTATTATTGTTCTTGTTCCTTAATAAGATTGTACGGTAACTAATATTTGTTTTAAGTTTTGCTGTTTAGTTATCAGTATGATAATGATACTACTTAATACCTGGTAATTAATGATTGGTACCGGTAAAATTTATAATAACCCAATTATATAAGTAATAGCCAATAAGAATGCATAATTAATAATCCTAAAAACCCGGGGTCAAGATTGTAAGGTTTAAGCGAATCATCGAATCATTTGGAGAAGGGGTGAACGGCTTTAGATAAGAACATTCCTTGTAGGGTCGGAAACGCTAGGAACGACAGGCACCTTTAAGATCAGATCGTGACCCTTTCAGTTCTGTTTATGCCTCGCCTACACAGAGTAATCCGGCTAACTCTGTCAAACATCTATTGATTTCACTACACTTAGCAAGCACACCACACTTTTTCACAACACCTAAATTACCTGAAATGTGCATTGATTTTGGCTTCATCACTCTTTCAACCTTGGAAGGGACACTTGTGACAAGCAGTTTTGTTTTGCCTTTTGTCTCCGTCGGGGGGGGGGGGGGGTGAAGTGTGAGATAACTTTTAAATTATACTGTAGATGATGACTGTCGCAAGAGGCGGTGAGTTATAAAGGCTGGTTCATACGGGCGGTCCCTCAGTTATCTTTCTTGGTAGTTCTGGTAGGGAAGCTTCGGAATTAAGTTTATTATAATTCAGCCAATCTATAATAGTACGGTACCGCCAGTAAAGTAGCTGACAAGCGTAAAACAGTCTTAAAATGCTGAATAAATATAAATATTTATATATATATAGGCCTACAATATATAAAGATGCCGATCGAAAGTCCCGGGGGAAAAAACATACCTAAGTGTGAATAGGAACGAGTTAAGGAGAGTCGATCAATACATACTTATTGTAACCCTTTCAATCCACGATAACACCATCCTTCCTTTTATTTAGGCTGATGTTATCCCATTGTATTCAGGGAGGGTCTCGAAGGTTCAATGGGTGTGAACGCTATCAATGAACCCTTTGACAACCACTAATGACAACTGTATCATGGTGAAAGCGTTATCGTATTTTATAAGCTCATGCGGAGATGGACCAACATTATTACATATAAAGGGATAGACAGTGGAATTGTTTGTAGTAAGCAGATACACTTCTAAACGGTGCAGATGCGACTAACCCCTTCACCACCATTACGTAATTTTAATCATAGTCTGGATCCTATTAGCCTAATTTCTATAGTTTGTAGACCACCTATGCGATTCAAATGGGTATATCCAGGTATAAGATCTCGATAAACCCTCTTAGCAACATACGGTAGATCCTTCTTTAGCTGCATAAATAAATCTAAGTTTAGCTAGAATGAAAGGTAAAAAGGCGTAATGGTATTGAAGGGGTTAACAAACATTAAGTCTAATATAAAGCAGACTAACCAGACCAGTGTTAGGGTCGTGATTAATGAGTCGGTGTGGGTGTGTGTGTGTATATAAGGCAGTTCGTAATTACACACTTAAATACTTGGTTAATAAGGCCAGCACGGGAGGTCTAGCCTAATATGTGTAGATTGATTTGAAGTTTTAACCCATCTCATCAAGTAGTTTAAATTTATCTACATTTCTATTCTATATACTCAGACCCAATCCCCACTTTTACTGTTTGTTTTTCCTTTGTTTTTGTTTTGTTGTCTCTACATAACGAAAATCATCATACTAATATAATGTACCGGTAACCAGTTTAACCTAGCTATATATTGTGCCCCTGATACTCCATTTAAAAGCTTCACCACATAGGGAGTTTCTACTGGCTAGCTTCTTTAAGGGGAGGTATTTACTTTCATCCCTAGACCTCCATCAAGCATTAAATTATACCCCCTTGAGTCCCTTTCAAGATAAATTTGTACATTTTTCGGTAGAAAAATGTCCCGGCCGAAGGCCGGTACCTCTTAAATTACAGGCTCGCTATCGCTCGCCAGGATAAAATTGACACCTGAATGGCACGAAAGGTCTTAATATGGGGTGAAAGTTCTTAAAATCGCTAAAGAAATGGGTCGAACGTTTTATAATATCAAAAGTAATGGGGCTAAACATGAGGGAGAAAGGGGTCAAGAAAAAAATCCCTCGATTGGAGATCTCCCCTTAATACCTTCAGCTGTATACCCTCTAGATTCCCAGACTTGTGTTTCTAGTTAGAGTTATGACAATTTTTTTTTTTTTTTTTTTACTAGCTTACAGTAATGTCCTCGGTATAAGGGGTAGCTATTAATATACACAGTGTTGTAATTATAATAAACGATGTATTATATTTTAATAATTGTATGCAAGTATGTCGTACCGTATTACTACCGGTATTTGTTAAGGTTTGCATGATTACACACACACACACACACACACACACACACACACACACACACACACACACAGAGGGGGCGTGTATTCGTGTTTGCTTGAATTAGTTTGTAATGAGTTTGTTTCGTGCATCAGGCTTCGTTTTAGTAGTTTCTCGGCTGTATATCTAGTCGTTTCCGTATGTGTCTGTTGGCTGTGTGTGTGTATGTTTGCTATATGTGTGTGTGTGTTGTGTGTGTTATATAGGTGTTTGTGTGTGTTATATAGGTGTTTGTGTGTGTACGCGTGCGCGCAGAGGAATAGTTACCGTACGATAATCGAGAGTATTTAATTGTTTTATAATTGAATACTATACCTTTGTGTATTTTAGAATATTTGAAATTTGCCTATACGGTAACTGGGTTAGCATTGCCCATTTAAATGTATATTGGCTCTCTTTCGTATTATTTAGTTTAGTAAGGAAGTGTGATTCAGGGGTTTAAATGTATATTGGCTCTCTTTCGTATTATTTAGTTTAGTAAGGAAGTGTGATTCAGGGGTTTAAATTTATATTGGCTCTCTTTCGTATTATTTAGTTTAGTAAGGAAGTGTGATTCAGGGGTTTAAATTTATATTGGCTCTCTTTCGTATTATTTAGTTTAGTAAGGAAGTGTGATTCAGGGGTTTAAATTTATATTGGCTCTCTTTCGTATTATTTAGTTTAGTAAGGAAGTGTGATTCAGGGGTTTAAGACATTTCTCTGATTATTAGCAATCTTTCCCAAGCTCATTACTATAGTTTGTTATAGTCTGTTTCAGTTAAAGGAAATTTAATCCCTTAGCTTCTGATTTCTCCATTCTTAATGTAAAAATCTGATACTGCTATGCCTCTGCGTCATATTATTGCCAAGTATTCATATTTATCGACAAATCTATCTAAAACTATTGTTAATAGCCGAGTAATCCGGATAGCGATATAGCAGTTTACCATCAGCTGGAACAAAAATACAGATTATCAGAAAGTAAATAAAGTGCCTCCCTGGTATTGAAGTGGTTGATATAAAGTAATGTTGGGGTAGTCACGTACGGTCTATTCCGCAATAACCCGTAACCCAGTGACAGACTTACCGGGACCTCTGATACAGCCGCTGTCAAAAGTCGTGTTCGACCTCCACCTGGTTTACTTTATATACCGGGAGGTCTCCGGTAAAAGTACATAAATACGTAAGTTACTTGATGCACGTAAACATTTCCTCCATATTCAAATTTTGATAGCTTGCGTATCTCTATTAAAAAAAAAAAAAAAAAAAAAAAAAAAAAATATATATATATATATATATATATATATATATATATATCATAGACTCCTCTACTGTAAAGGGGTCTATGATATATATATATATATATATATATATATATATATATATATATACTGTATACTGTATAATTATGTATATACTAATTATTCGTCAGACTATAAAGCCTTTATTATTCTAGCTTTGATAAGTTATAAGAACATAACATAAGAAAATGGGAGTCTGCAGAAAGACGATTGGCCTAAGCAAGGCAGATCCCTGTCCCACACAACCCCAATTACAAAGCCCAAGTATAGGCTGAACACTAATACCCTGAGGATCATTTTACCAAAATGTTATGTTGTAGTTTAACTCATCTCTTAATGTTATTTTGTCTAGCATTAGAAGAGTTCATTCAGTTTAGGAAGACACTGCGTAGTGGAAGTGAGAGTCGATGGTATAACTGATGGATTTTACCCCCTCTGAAACTTTGAGGTTCTTCATAAGCTGAATGCCTTAGGATAGTCCCAATATAATCATGCTTCTTCATATATTGAGTTGAACTATAATCTGTATTCTTTCCAGCTGACGGTAAATTGCTATCTTGCCATCCTGATCACTGCTGTTACTAAGATTTTGTATCGAAATATGTTGCTAATTATGAACACTTGGCAATAATATAACGCAGACATAGCAGTATCACAATTCTCCATAAAGACTCGAAACGTCAGCTGCTGATGGATTAGATATCCCATCATGCGAAACCAAACGTACACAAGGACTTCTGAGCGATACTGTCGACAGGTAGCCAGCCAGCTGCTGTTGTGTGTGCCTTAGGGCTCGTGTGTGTGACTCATTCTCTCTCCCTCACAACCCCCCTTATATTATAATATCTCGCTCTCGCTCAGCAAAAGGATGAATAATTGAAAGCAAATAACAATAACTAAACATGTGCTTGAGGGAAACTTAGAGTACGGTAGCTCTGGGATAATCCATCTAATTAACGATTAATAAGTATAAGTTATGCTTTATTAAAACTAGGTGGCCTACAGTGTAGGCTACTGTTCTACCGATACAGAACTGTTTACATACAAATATGATAATTTACGTATCAAATTTCAGCTTGTGATCTGAACAAATACGGCGATCAAGACTAATGTTCATATCAACGGGAAACAATGGCAGAGGAGAGAGGGGGAATACTAGTGTACGATATTGGTCCGGTGCCCCTTGTGTTGTGAAATCGTAAACCTAGGATTACATACCACTTCTTGTACTCTGATAGACTGTGTGTTGCTGGCCAAGCGGTATAGTGGTGGGTGGGGAGAGGTGTTAGGAGTTTGGGTGTTGTGGTGTATTGTTTTAGGAGTGTTCTAGTGGTGAGTGTGGAGAGGTAGGTGTTTTATTGTGTTATGGTGGGTGTTGGGGTGTATTGTGGTGTTGTATATTGTTTGAGTTGTGGTGTATTATGATATGGGAGTTGGGGTGTATTGTTTTAGGTGGTGTGGTGTATTGTGTTGTGTATTGTGTTATGATGGTGGGTGTTGGGGTGTATTGGTTTAGGAGTGTTATGGTGGCGGGTAGTGTGGTGTATTGTGTTATGTTGTCGTATATTGTTTGGGTGTTGTGGTGTATTGTTATAGTGAATGGTGTACGGTATCTTGGCTCTTACCTTATATGGCACCTCCTACTCATTATGTGTGTGATGTGTTACGTTATGGTGTGGTGTATTGCGTTAGGTGGTCAGCGTTATATAGTGTGTTATGGTGACGGGTGTTGTGGTATATTGTGTTATGGTGTTATGATTTATATATGTGTTATGCTGGGTGGTGGTGGTGGTAGAGGACCTTGGCTCTTTAACACCCTATATAAGGAACCTCTCCCTCACCACCTTGCTGTAGTGGTGGATATTGTGGGGTATTGTGTTATGCTAGGGGTTAGTGGTGGAGGACCTTGACTCTTAACACACTATTATAAGGAACCTCTCATCACCACCTTGCTGTAGTGGTGGATATTGTGGGGTATTGTTATGGTGGTGTGGTGTATTGTGTTATGCTGGGTGGAGGAGGACCTAGACTCTTAACACCCTATATAAGGAACTCATCCTCACTACCATTACCACCACCACCACCATGCTCCTCCCTCACCATATATACCAACCGACCTTCGTGGTCTGTAAGGTGAAACGCCCTCCCTGTCTTACCCTCGCATTTCCCCTCTTTGCGTCGAATACAGCAAGTCAATGATTATATTGGGTTGGTGTTTTATTCCTTCCCAGAAACCCATCTCCTATTTTTCCTTTGTCGTGGTTTCTTCCCTTCTGGAGCAATATTGTTTGAAGACTTGAATGAATATCACACTGAATACAAACAAATTATCATCAAATAGCATTGTTTTGGCAATATGAGCACTTCCAAACACTTAATTTGAACTATATACCACAATTCAATCTACATCTACAATAATAAAGACTGAAAAGAATAAACTCTGATTTCGTTCGACACCCTTCTCCTCAGTGTCCTGTTTCCTGACAATGGTGTAGCAGATCACTTTTCTGGGCTCTCTTTGCTTTCCCCTTGGGCGCGTTCAGTGTAGGGTAAGCTATCCTCCTCCCTATCCCTAACTTTCCCTCCCCTTCCATACATAGCCTAGCCCTCCCTCCTATACATGGAACATCCTCCTTTCTCTGCTCTCACTCCAAACACCAGGCCGATTTGGAGCTTCCTTTAGTTTTTATCCATTCAATGAGATGACTTCGATTATACTGTATATTTTGGCTAAATTTAACTTATATTTATTTATTCATGTACCGTATGTATTTTTATTTATTTTTATTTTATATTTATTTATTTATTTGTTTTTCTCCGAAGGGCCTAGGAATCAAAATAATTAAATATTACCTTAACTCGCTCCAAAATGTTATTCATAAGGTAAATAATTAGGTAGGTAAAATACTTAATTGGTCATATAATTGATAGTTAAACTACCCTCCCAACTCCGGTAGTGGTGTTTGTTAGTTCCCTTGTCCCTTATGTTCATGTTTAACAGGGTGTCAAACCGGAGCAATTTTTGAAGATTGAAATTAATATGAGAAGGAATACTAGAAACATGACTTGACATAGTATTGTTGGCCAATTCATCAATTTCCAAACAAATAATTTGAACTATAAACCACAATTAAATATATATATATATATATATATATATATATATATATATATATATATATATATATATATATATATATATATATATATATATATATAGTACACACGCACACACACAATAATAACGACATCCTGTTGTTTAGGTCTGTCGGGTAAGCAAGGAAGGCTTATGACCTGACCTTGACCTGACTCGCTCCTCTGCTTTGTATTGTTGTTTTGCTTTCAAATTTCCACATTATTTACTTCCATTTCTTCTTCTCACCATGTATATCTTTTAGTTCTATTTCTCTCTCTACTATAACTTTGCCTTCCCTCTTTAATACCTTCCACTCCTTCATACCTATTTCCCCTTCCTACCATTCCCATTCATCCTCCCCCCTCCCATTTCCCCTTGACAAATCAGACTATTCCACACACCCCGCCCGAACAGACTTGCCCTTCATGCCCACCTCCGCCCATCTTGAGGTGACGCCCAAACAACAACAACAACAACAACAACAACACACTCCAGATGCCTCTCATTCCTCCCTGCACAATCCCTCCTTTCCCCTCTCTCCCTTATCATATCTTCTTCCCCTTTCCCCCTTCTATCCTCCCTTCCCATACCTTCTCCTCCCTCACAATCTCTCCTTTCCCCTCTTTCCCTTCATATACCTTCTCCCTCTCTTCCCCTCTCCGTTCCTTTCCTTATTCCTCCTTTTCCCCTCTCAATATCTATTACACTTCTCCCCCCTCCCCTCCCCCCTCTTCCTCCCCACACTATCCTCCTCCCCAGTCTCCATCCTATACCCCTAGCATTACCCACACTCCGCCCAAGCTTACCCCTCCTTCCCCACTCTGCCCAACAGGTGACGCACAAGGAACAACAACAACAAGCTCCAGATTCCTTTATTTACCATATTTACCCTCCTTTAACCCTTTCACGCACAGGATGCGACTTGCTCCCTTTCTGGGATACTTAACTCTTTGTGACCATCAGGTGTGTTTAGAAACTTTTAGTATAGTTACTTCAACCTCTGCAGTTGTCCTTGACAGAGCTGTGGGCAGAAAAGTAATTGTGGAGAGGTATTTATAAGATTTAGATAATTCTATTTCTGAATGCTAAACGGCAACCCCTCAGTCCACAGGATAGCGAGAGGGTTAAATTCCCTGTTCCACCCTACCATTCCCCTCCCATCCCTTCCTTTCCTTTCTCATCCATTTCATTCCCCTTCCTTTTCTTCGCCTTTTCCTTTCTTCCCCTCTCCTGTATCCATGTTCTTACCTTACACTTCCCCTCCCATCCTCCTTTCCATTCATGACCACCCCCTTCCTTCCCATATCAGTCCACCATTCCCCTTTCCTCTCTTTTCCTACCACACCATCACCATAAACCTCCCCACCATACTCTTCCTCTCCACCCCGCCATACCCTACCATTCCACCCCCCGCCCAAACTTGCCCCTCATGCCGAACTCCGCTCATGAGTTGACGCCCAAACTACACGCTCCAGATACCGGCTCTCACCGGCTCTGTCTCTCTCTCGCTCTCTCTCACTTATTTACACTGTGTTAGTAGTAGTGTAATATATTGAAAATATAGTCTATTCAATATAATTGGGCCAAACATCTTGAACACTAACCTCTAGAACTAAATAACGACTAGAGTAATCAAGCAAATATTTCTTCCTTTTTTTATTTTTGGGCGAGTCTGCCATGGATTAATTGTGGAAATATACAGCCCATGTTCTCTAGCCTTTGTTGAGTTATGGAGGTTAGAGGTCACGATTTATGGCCTATTTGTAATGAATGGACTAAAGTATAATACAATAATCTTTAAACTTATGTAATCACTCCATTGTTTCACATGGCGTTTACAAGGTTAAACCTATGAATAATAACTGTTGAGTCTCGATAGGGTAGGAAAGACCCATCCCACGTAACGAGACGCATTACCATAATTTGCTGTACTAGGCCAGGGAGACTAATGAACTTGGTTAATGGGTTTACTATAGTTTGTTCAGTATGAGGAATCTAGATTGTGTGACCCCAAGCCTTAAGGAGGGCTGGAACAAACGGGCTGTATATTTATTATTAAAGTTAGTTTGTATTTATGAAAGGTTGGGGTCGGAGTTTCCGCTCTTCATACAGTATATTTTAGTAGCTATACATAATCACCTTTACAAATTTATTCCATTGTTCGTTACAAACTTTGGGATATTAGAAGCACTTGGCAAAATATATGTACCGGTATTTATTTGATTAATTTATTTATTTATTTACTTGCCGGTACTTATTCATTTTTCCCTAGGAGGTTTTGGCTGAAAACTAGTTGTAGCTAACCTAAACTTATCTATTCAGGGTATCTGTAACTAGTTATATTGGTACCTCGTCTGATCTCACCGATAACCTATAAACCTTATCTATCAAGAGTGTTTGTATATCTTATCAAATGTCATTGCTAACGTTAAACAAATATATAGTTTCTTTGGGAATATAATACCCTCTTCAAAACGGTATATGGTGTAAATGATATTTAAAGACCACGTTAGCAATTAAGTTTGAAGGTTGTTCGATATAATGGCATTGGGGAATTACAGGAAATGTTCAAGGTGAAGGAAGTGGCAAGGGATAAAACAAAGCGAATAATGAAGATAAGAATATTAACAGGCGAACTGAATTTATAATAAGAGGAACTTTAACTGTTATTGAATATAACTAAAACGGATTATGATTTGTTTTGTTTTACTAAGATCAGAACGGAGAGGTGTGTAAAGGATTTTAGTCTTTGGAGGATTAATTAACTGCAATCATTAGCAAGGGTATTTGTAAATTAATCTTAAATACCGTATCCAGATAACCTTGAGGATTAAGTCTTAAGTGCCGTGACAGTCTTTAAATTACATCCTGGGGGCTAGTAATCGATATATATTCAGTTTAGGAAGGGCCTCTACCCTCTAGGAATGAAAAGGCTAAAAGTCTCGCATTAGGTGGGCTTTTATATTGTTAGCATAAGTTTTTGTTAGGTATGGATTTGCCAGTTTGTTAGGTTTGGTCTTCGTGTGTTAGGTAAAGTTTGATTTGGGTAAGGTCGTTTAGGTCCGATTTGTTTAGGAGACGGGCAGGGTTGGCTGTGGCCGTATAGGAGTGTGGCCATTTTAACTAACCCCTTCTGTACCGACGACGTCTTTTTTGTATTTTATTCTAGCTATAGTTAGACGATTTTGTTCAGCTTAAGAAGGATCTGTGGTAGTTAAGAGTTATGTGAGCTAGTTCGAAGCCTGGTAATTGCTGAAGGGGTTAAGCTATACTATCAAGTAAGGCACATTAAAGGAATGGGTATGACCTTGATAAGCCCCATGGTTGGCTTTTTGTCTTGGGGTAATTATGTTATTATAATGAAAAAAGGAATGTTTGTTTGGTGATGAGTGTAATTATATCAAACCCTTCATTATAGGAATAGGCTAGATACCGGTACTTAGCTGCTGACAGATATTCGTACCCTATAGTGACATATTAAATCAACTTATTATCTGTATAGTAGAAAGTTATATATATTAAACTTCTTATTTATCTAGTAAAAGGCTTATAATAATGTTTAATCTATCTAGTTAAATTGTTACATATAAGTAAACTTGGTACATATATTAAACTTATCTAGTAAAAAGGTACACTACATACCGTATAATTATATCTAGTAAAGAAAACATATCTTATATGGACAGAGCCCAGTTTATTTTTATTTTTTTTAATGTTCGTTAATTAAAGTTCTTAAATCGTATTGTGAAACAAATATTAACAGTGATATATGAGGAAACCTAAACATTATTTTGAAGGTTATGAGAGGAAAAAGATAACTAATACTTATAAATTATATATCTGAAATTTGTGATGGGAACGGAGAAATTGAAATACGTGAATTGCATTTGAAGGTTATTATTATTATTGGAAAATAAATGGAAGATTACAAATTCGGTACGTACTGGTATATCATTTTAGGTTAAGGTTATAATGGAGACTATAAGGTATTTTTTTTTGCTCGACCCCCTTCTCCCTCATTAGTTATACTATTTTGAGACTTTTTCCCAATAGTTTGGCGATTTTAAGACTCGCATCTTATTTTTGTATTTATTTATATATATTTGTCTTTTTTTCTTTTTCTTTAGTCATTAGACCTTTAGTATCTTTTAGGTGTATATTTTCATGGCGAGCCTGTAATTTGGAAGAACCGGTCTTATATTTTCTACCGGAAAATGTACAAATATATCTCTAAGGGTGTTTGGGGGGAGCTAAAAGTCGTGGTGAGAGCAGACTTCTAAAATTACTACATAATAATGATACGTATTTTCGGAAATGCCGTAAGTCTAGTTATGGCGTTGAGTCAGCCTCGGGGCGCCAGTGCTCTGCTATTTTTTAGTTTGTTTGTTGATGTAATAATTATAATCCTTAGAGGGAATGAGGTAGTTGCAAAATGGCTAACTATAAAGATACGATGAAAATAGTGGCGAAATCTATTCTCTAATAGTTTTTCGTTCATTTTTAAATACATTTATTATTTATATTTTGTTTATATTTATTTTATTTATTTTTGTTTTGCTGGAAAGTTTAACCCCTTAGCAGCTAATTTCTCCATAACCAATGCACAGACAAGCTGGTGCCATCTGGTCCGACGTCTTGTAGACTATTATATTTAGTTTAATTATTATTAAAGTTTTTGCTTCTGCCATTTTCAACCCATGTATTTTTATAGTTCCTAGGCTAACAAAATTGCCTTCTCAGATTTCCTTCAAACTAAAGACAAATATATATGCCCTCCCACAATTTCGACAGTGTTTCGGCCGAAGGCCCATTACTTTTAAGTTACAGGATCGCTATCGTTTGCCCCCCCTAAATACACCTGAATGAGGTGCAACATCTTATCGCCAAACTATTGAGGTGAAACTTCTTAGTCTCAAAGCTAATGGAACAAAACAGGAATGCTCCAAAAATATCTCCCTCGGTCCAAATAGGGTTAATGATACATTTTCAGAATTTGCAACGTAATTTGCTGCAAAACTCCTTCCAAGCCTCAAGGGAAAGAACAGTATTTATGGCGTTGAGTCAGACGCGAGACACAAGTTCAGTTCTTTAGGTCGGGCGGTATTCAGGTTTTGTTTTGTTATAATGAATTTGAGAGCTAGAGGGTGTGTATTTGAGAGCTAGAGGGTGTGTATTTAAGAGCTAGAGGGTGTGTATTTGAGAGCTAGAGGGTGTGTATTTGAGAGCTAGAGGGTGTGTATTTGAGAGCTAGAGGGTGTGTATTTGAGAGCTAGAGGGTGTGTATTTGAGAGCTAGAGGGTGTGTATTTGAGAGCTAGAGGGTGTGTATTTGAGAGCTAGAGGGTGTGTATTTGAGCGCTAGAGGGTGTGTATTTGAGAGCTAGAGGGTGTGTATTTGAGAGCTAGAGGGTGTGTATTTGTGTGGATTATAAAGTTGGTATAGGGGATATTACTAGTTTTGGTGCGTGTTTTGATGGTTCTAATGAATCTAGGACGTGTGCGACGAGTTGAAAGAGTGACAGGGCCAAAATAAAAAATGTCGGGCCACATGGAGTTTGAAGCAATTTATATCACAAGATGAGGTATAGGGGATATTACTAGTTTGATTCCGGTTTTGTTATTATAATGAATCTAGGACGGGTGGTTTATGAATGTGTAAGATATATTACTGGGTTGATTGGAGTTTTATTATAATGAATCTAGGACGGGTGGTTTATGAATGTGTACGATATATTACTGGGTTGATTCGTGTTTTATTATAATGAATCTAGGACGGGTGGTTTATGAATTTGTACGATATATTACTGGGTTGATTCGTGTTTTATTATAATGAATCTAGGACGGGTGGTTTATGAATGTGTAAGATATATTACTGGGTTGATTCGTGTTTTATTATAATGAATCTAGGACGTGTATTTGTGTGTTTTATTAAGTTGGTATATGGGGATATTAGGCCTACTCGTTTTAGTGTATTGGTGTAAGTTTATATCTATTCTGGCTATCATAAAATGCTTTTATTCAGTTTATGAAGGGACTTGTGGGAATATGAGGGTTTATATATATATATATATATATATATATATATATATATATATATATATTATATATATATATATATATATATATATATATATATATCTGGCTATTATTATCCTTATGATATATTTTGGTTATCATTAAACAGCTATTAGTTTTTGTAGTAACATTTATAACTCTAAATTATAATATACAGTACTTTATAATACAGGGTACAATAAATTTACCCTTTGATTTATATAGCTTGTTCCTAGGCAGAGTAAACTAATAAGCCATGGTGACCTAATAATCTAATATACAGATGACGTCAGCGCCCTGGAGGATTAAATGTAGTGGTGTCGGTTTCTTATCTCCCATATTACCATTAGCCTTCATTAGTTTATTTTTACCCATCGGTGTATGTTTTGCGATTTTCATGATTATATTTACCTTCTTTCTCTTATCTTAGTTAGTTTTAATTTGTCCTGATGTTTATGTACGTATTTACCTTATATAACAAGTTTTATATGTAATCAAATTAAAGCAGTATTAGTCAAATACAATACATTTCACCATTATTATAGAAGTTATAATTTTATCATATAGCTAATATAACTACTATCAAAGGTAATAAAATATTTTTTTAGTGGCACTAATTTAATCCATTTTGCCCATTCTCTTTAGACACACACACACACACACACACACACACACACACACACACACACACACACACACACACACACACGCACGCACGCACGCACGCACGCACGCACGCACGCACGCACACGCACACACAGTATATATATTGTGTGTACCGGTATCTTTCACAGTAGGGGGGAGGAGAATAAGGCACCATTGTCGATCTGTTTACTTTTACAGTCAAGGTGATAGTGGAGGAACGTTCTCCCTCTCATTCTCACTCTCACTCACTCTCTGCCTCACTGTCCTGTCCTCTCCTCTCTTCCTTATTCTCATTATCTACCTTAGGCCTACTCTACCGCTCTCGTCATTCTTCCCTCTCCCTTGCGTTATCAACTCTTATCTTCCCTCATTCCTTCCTTTTCTAACCTACTGAACATGTTTGCCCTACCCTTCCTTGTATACCGCTACAGTCTACAGTGCGATCATTCCTTGGTGCATTCTTTATCTTGTATTTGTTATTTGTCTATGGTAGTGTTCTTGGGTGTCCTATTGTTGTCTATGGTAGTGTTCTTGGGTGTCCTATTGTTGTCTATGGTAGTGTTCTTGGGTGTCCTATTGTTCTTGGGTGTCCTATTGTTGCTTCCCTTTTACTTTCCTTTATTCTTAACTTTTCATTCTGCCCCATGTCTGCCTTTTATCCTTGAATCCTTCCTTCCTTCCTTCGTTCTTTCCCTCCTTCCCTTATCGAGTTTATATATATAAGTTTATAGAGTGTATATTATATAAGTTATAAGTTTATAGAGTGTATATTATATAAGTTATAAGTTTATACCTTATACCGAAGTTAATACTTAATATACACTTTGTAATTGTAATTATGAGCAGAATAACCACTTTTAAGTGGAAATAAAAACATTATTATTATTCCCTCCTTCCTTCTTTCTCTTCTTCCTTCCCTCATTTCCTCCCTCTTCCCCTCCTACCTTCCCTCTTTCCCTTCCTCCCTACCTTCCCTCCCTCCATTCCCCCCCCCCCCCCCTCCCTCCTCCTCCTCTCCCTCGACTCCTTCCTTGCCTGGTATATTTGTTGTGCCTTATCTACTTGAAGCAGCCCACCCCCACCTTCGTCTCCTCTTAACCTCACTGTAGTATAGGTTGAACACTCACCTTGTTTGGAAATGATCGAAGGAAAAACTCGATAACAGCAATATGGTATAAAGTAGAATTATTAAGGTTAATATTATTCCTTTAATATTAATTGCATATAAAATAAAGTACGTTAATGAAAGGTACAACAAATACCGATATTCTATATCAAAAGAACCGAATGAGTTTTTATAGTTTGGTTGGCATTTATGTAATTACCATTTTATCTAAATGTTTTAACTAATGTTTCAAAACAAAAAATCAATGAATACTTTTATATATTGCCTGACGCCGTGATCCCCGAAGGGGTGGCCAAATGAGAACTTAACGAGGAAATTAATTAAATTTTGAATTAGATAGGGCTTATATGGTTTTGAATTAGATAGGGCTTATATGGTTTTGAATTAGATAGGGCTTATATGGTTTTGAATTAGATAGGGCTTATATGGTTTTACATATTTGTCAGAACTAATAGTATTAAGTAACTCCCCGTTCTTAACATGTATCATCAATTACAAACCCAAATGCACTTGAATAAACTTATTGAAGCATATGGTCCTCCCGGGATTCGAACTCGGGACACCACACCCAGAACATAAGCATCTAAACCATTACACCATTATACCGGAATTGTAATGTTCTCACTTTGTTTACAATCGAAACCGTCAAATAAATACATAAAGTAATCACATAGATATATGATTAATACTTAACCCTCTCCGACATATGACGCGATTTTGAGCCTATTGGGGATACTTTAAAGCCTTTGTTACCATCAGGGGTATTTAGAAACCTTTAGTTTAGTTACTTCAACCTCTGCAGTTGTCTTTGAGTTAGCTGTGGGCAGAAAACTAATTTTGGAGAGGTAATTATAAGAGTGAGAGAACTATTTCTTATTACTAATCTGGCAACCTCTGCGTCATAAATGCGTGAAAGGGTTAAAATAGTATATCAACTAGAGTATAAATCAAAGGTAATGCGTTCTAGTTAACCCAGGTATATCGCTAAGACCCCCATATGGCAGAGGGATGAAGGATGGTGTGCTAATGGGATTCAGCTGGGTGAGTCTGTGGCCAAGGCAGGGCAGTGAAGAGATAGCCACATCACTTCAGGGGAAATATGCCGCTTTTCTAGACTCCCTTCTCCTTCATGTTTAACCCCATTAGGACCAGACAAATTACCCATCTCTCCTTAACCCAGGTGCAGCAATAAGGTCCCCATAAGGCAGAGGGTTGAAGGATGGTGTGTTAAGGGGAGGTTTTTAGTTCGTTCCCTAGAATTCCATCAATCTTATTACACCCCCTAGACCCCCTTTCAAGATAAATTTGTACATTTTTCGGTAGAAAAATGTCCCGGCTGAAAGCCGGATCCTCTTAAATTACAGGCTCGCTATCGCTCGCCAGGATAAAATCGACACCTGAATTGCACGAGAGGTCTTAGTATGGGGTGAAAGTTCTTAAAATCGCTAAACTAATGGGGCAAACGTTTTATAATATCAAAAGCAATGGGGCTAAACATGAGGGAGAAAGGGGTCAAGAAACAAATCCCTCGAGTGGAGATCTCCCCTTAATGGGATTCAGCTGGGTGAGTCTGTGGCCAAGGTGGGGCAGGGCAGGCAAGTGAAGAGCTAGCCACATTACCTAAGGGAGTGAGGTTTTATAGACCCCCTACTCCCTCATGTTTAACCCCATTAGTTCAGAGATTTTAAGACGTTCGCCCTATTATTATAAGAAGAATCGGCTTTTGGCCGGTCTTAAAGGGAAATATTTGTTTATTTATTTGTTCATTTATGTATCTTTATATATTTTTTAAAGTTTCCTCTCTAGACCTCCTTATACCGGTACCTTAAAAAGTACCCCAAGACCTCTCTTCGAGATGCATTTGTAAAGTTTTCGGTAGAAGAATGTCTCGTCCAAAGGCAGATTCCTCCTAAATTACAGCATTGCTATCGCTCGCCAGGAAAAAGTTAAACCCCTAAATGGCACAACATTTCTAAAAATAGGGTGCAAGATCTTAACATACCAAAGCTTATGGGGCGAACTATTTAAACTCTCAAAACCAATGGGGCTAAGTATGAAGGAGAAGGGGGTCCAGAAAAGGCAACCTTACCCTTACGAGGGTGTTTGACCGGTTCTAGTTCTTTGGACGTGATAACGAACCACTTGGGCTACTGCTGATGTACCCTTGTTCCTTCATTTCCTTCCTTCCTTCCTTAGTTTCTTTCTTTATTTCTTCCTTCATTATTTCTTCCTTCCTTCCTTAGTTTCTTTCTTTATTTCTTCCTTCATTATTTCTTCCTTCCTTAGTTTCTTTCTTTATTTCTTCCTTCATTATTTCTTCCTTCCTTCGTTCCTTTCTTTATTTCTTCCTTCATTATTTCTTCCTTCCTTAGTTTCTTTCTTTATTTCTTCCTTCATTATTTCTTCCTTCCTTCGTTCCTTTCTTTATTTCTTCCTTCGTTCATTTCTTCCTTCGTTCATTTCTTTATTTCTTCCTTCATCCCCTCCTTCTTCACCTTGTTGCTCTTCCTTCCCTCTTCCCTACTACCTTCATTCTTTCCTTTCTTCCTTCGTTCCTTTCTTTATTTCTTCCTTCCTCCCCTCCTTCATCTTGTTGCTCTTTCTTCACTTCTTTATAACTCCTTCCTTACCTTCTTCATTCCTTCACTCCCTTCCTTCATTTCTTCTTTCTCCCTTCGTTCCTTTCTTTATTTCTTCCTTCTTCACCTTGTTTCTCTTCCTTCAGTCTTTTTTTATCTCCTTCCTATAACCTTCTTTCATTCCTCGTCTCTTCCCTCTCTCCCATCCTCTCTTCCCTCTCTCCCATCCTCTCTTCCCTTCCATTTCTTCCTTCCTTCCTACCTTCCTTTCTTCCCCCCCCCCCACCCTCCCTTTCTCCCTTCCTTCCTTCCCCTCCTATATTCCTCCCTTCTCGTGTGAATTGATTTTAAGAGGGTGTTTGACGGGGTCTAGTTTTTTGGGCGAGCTAACTGAGTGACTGGACTACTACTACTGTTCTATCTTGTTGCTCTTCCTTCACTCCCTCATAACTCCTTCCTTTTTTTCCCTCCCTACTCCCTTTCTTTCTTCCCACTTTCCTTCACTCCCTTATAACTTCTTCCTCACCTTGTTCCTCTTCCTTCTCTCCCTCCTACCTCTCTTCCCCTCCTTTATTCCTTCCTTCCCCTTCTTCCTCCTTCCTTCCACTTTGTCCATCCCTCCTCCCCTTCCTTCCATACCTCTTTCCTTCTCTCCCCTCTTTCCTTGCTTTCTTCCCTCCTTTCTTTCCTCCTTCCTTACTCCCATTCCTTCACCTCTTCATAACTCCTCCACTTTCTTCCATACCTGTTATATACACGTGTGTGTGTGTGTGTGTGTGTGTGTGTGTGTGTGTGTGTGTGTGTGTGTGTGTGTGTGTGTGTGTGTGTGTGTGTGTGTGTGTGTGTGTGTGTGTGTGTGTGTGTGTGTGTGTGTGTGTGTTTGGTGTGTGTGTGTGTGTGTGTGTGTGTTGTGTGTATTTGGTGTGTGTGTGTGTTGTGTGTGTGTGTGTGTGTGTGTGTGTGTGTGTGTGTGTGTGTGTGTGTGTGTGTGTGTGTGTGTGTGTGTGTGTGTGTGTGTGTGTGTGTGTGTGATGATATAGTAATGATATAGTAATGATATAGTAAATGCTATAAAGGAAATTGGTATCAATGCAGCAGCAGGCCCAGATCAATTCCCGGCCGCACTTCTCAAGAATTGCGCAGCAGACCTTAGTGCTCCTCTACAGATTTTTTATAGAAACTCTCTCGACTCTGGAATTATACCACAACAATTAAAATGTGCTAAAATTACACCAGTCCACAAAGGGGGTTCGAGGGGTGAAGCAAAAAATTATAGACCTATTGCTTTAACTTCGCATGTCATCAAAATCCTCGAAAAGCTAATAGTTAAAAATATGTCCATATACCTTGAAGAAAACAACATAATAAACAAGGACCAGCATGGGTTTCGGAAGCGCCACTCGTGCCTCTCGCAACTGTTAGCTCACCATGAAAAAATTATAGAAGGGCTAGAAAATAAAAATGCTATCGACGTGGTCTACCTTGATTTTGCAAAAGCATTTGACAAGGTAGACCACGGCATACTCCTCCACAAGATAAGAGACTCAGGAATCTCAGGAAAACTTGGGGTGTGGCTGCACTGTTTCCTCACTGACAGGGAACAAGCTGTCGCGGTTGGTGGTGCAGTGTCCAAGCCATCCATCGTCACTAGTGGGGTGCCACAAGGGTCAGTTCTTGGACCTATACTTTTCTTGCTGCACATATCAGACATAAATAAACATGTCATGCATTCGTCTGTCGCCTCCTTTGCTGACGACACTCGTGTATTAAAGGAAGTGTCTTCTACAACAGATGCTGATTTACTTCAGGCAGATCTCACTACAATTTACTCATGGGCAGAGCAAAACAACATGTCCTTTAATAATAACAAATTTGAACACATGAACTACAGTGCAGACCGAAATATGAATATCCACACATACACAGCAGATGACGGCTCTTGCATTGATACTAATGATTATGTAAAAGATCTTGGTATTACACTCAGTCGAGATGGTACATTTGGAATGCATATAACCAATGTGGCAAAGAATGCTCGTAACCAAGCTGGATGGATCCTACGAACCTTCCGAACACGTGACATGATCCCAATGCTGACGCTCTACAAGTCACTGGTCATTCCACTGTTGGAATATTGCTGTCAGCTGTGGAGCCCATGGAAGGTGGGAGAGAAGCAATTACTCGAAGCAGTTCAACGCTCATTCACCAATAAAATCTCTGCCGTCCAACACCTAGACTACT
>CM064576.1:32433012-32456662 GCA_032716605.1 Paralithodes platypus
GTCACCCCCCTTAAAGGGTACGCCCCAGGTAGCCTAGCCTTGTGGATCTTTGCCTGCTATTACAGAATGAAATAATGAACTTTCCCTATACGGTACTTAGACGCATTTAAAACTAATACATTATTTAACTGTTTAGCGCTTTCAAGATCAGATTACAATTTGTTTTCTCTCTCTCTCTCTCTCTCTGTCTCCTCTCTCTCTCTCTCTCTCTCTCTCTCTCTCTCTCTCTCTCTCTCTCTCTCTCTCTCTCTCTCTCTCTCTCTCTCTCTCAATTACGCTTTATTCAGCCCGTAATAATGACTACCATGAATTATTTGACATCCAATCGAATTTAGATTATTGTTGGAAGATTGCTGGTTCAGTTGGGGTATCCGTAATGAAATCCTATGAATTTTGAGAATTCTGAATAATTTCTTGTCCAAGGAAATGTCGCTTATCCAAACCTGATGTTTATTTGAATCTAGTTTTGAGTGTGTGTGTGTGTGTGTGTGTGTGTGTGTGTGTGTGTGTGAGATTGTGTGTATGCATGAGATTGAATGTGTGTGAGATTATGTGTATTTGCATGATTGTGTGTGCATGAGATTGTGTGTGTGAGATATTGCATGTGTGTATGTGTATAATGGTGCCTGTATTTCGTGTCTGTGTGTATAGTCTGTATACAAAAATCGTGATCCTTGTGATTGGTCTCGGGCTGTTAAAATCACGAGGGGACGAGATGTAATAGATTAATATGTCTAAGTTGGAGGAAGGTTATCGGCAAACTGGTGGGGGCTGACTGTACATAGGCTATGAGTCAACGTATATACCTACAAGTTGATGTGTAGTGTACGTGAGTCAATAGGAGTCTTGTGTACGTATGAGTCAGCATGTGTGCGTCCTGTAAGTGTGTGAGTGTGCGTGTATGTGTGTAATTATGAGTCCGCATGTACGTGTGTGAGCGTGTATGTAAGCTATGTGGGTCAGTGACTGTCCTAGGCATCAATATTGTGGTAAGCTCAGGACAGTCTTTGTGGGGGGTTAGGATTATAACTCCTCGTGGTCTATTCCAGGGAGACATACTCGAAAACAGAAAATAAATGGTGCAGTACTCATTCAAACCTTGGCATACTAAACTGCTGGAATGAAGAACTATTTAATAATTATGGTTCTGAGGAAATTTAAATTTTGTTACAGGTTGAACATATCTTTTGTATGACAGAGACGAGGATATTTTAGATAGTTTATTTTTTTAATATAGCAAAATTATTATTTTTTTTTTTTAAGCCGAATATGTTTTACGGTACCGTATTTGGCTATCACTTTTCAAAATGAATATGGTCAGTTGAGATGCGGTGTAGTTTTTTTATTGGAAGCTTTAGTTATTTAAAACGACTCCGGTTTTAAGAAATGGCCTGGTTCAGTAGGTTTAATGAGTTTTAATATTAGATGAATTAATATGTGTATAATGTTGTGAAAGTCTATGGCCGAAATATACTATATATAGTACCGGTAGCCGATTATATTTACATAATTAATTGAATGCTTTTTATTCATGGTAGAAATAAAGGAGACGAATATTGTGTATGTGTGTGATTAGAACTGCTCTGAAAATAAGAATGGCTCTTGTTAGTATCATTCGGTATTTTCGAAAGGTTTTACCCAATATGTCCAGTGGAATATCCAATCCAGATTTTAGTCCTGTTCGCCGACTTATTAACATTGAGATTTACATGATTAGCCTACTTTGTCGTGAATGGAAAGTCAGGTCAGGTGAAGGTATGGAGAGATAAGCCTGTACAACGGCACCTCGTAGCTACTTTCTACTTTTTTTTCTGAATAGTGTAGAGCGGGGAGAAGGAGTGTTGGAGAGAGAGGACGCTGTTGGAGTGGCTTTGGTGTGTGTATTATTAATTTCTGAACTGTTGAAGGCGATAATACCCTATGAACCCTGGCTGTGGAGTCGCCAATTGTGAATGAGTGATGGTGTCTGTTAGCCCTGGTGTGATGGCCCCTTCGCGTGCTGCAGGTAGCTCAACAGGTTGCATGCCCAGAGCTAATTTGACTGTTGACTCACCTTGTTTGTTGGGGGTTATATGACAAATGATTCTGCTATATTTTACGTATTAAGGATTAAATGTTTATAAAGGAAGTGGGGATATAAAGATGGGGTGGATGAGATGGGATAGGTGTATGAAGGAAGGGGGGGGGGGGGTGAAGATGTAGGGTTGGATGAGATGGGATTAAGAAGAATGGGTACCGTAATATTATGTAGGATGGTGAGGGAGAGGTGGAAATAAGGATAAGGGTGAAATACACACACACACTCTCTCTCTCTTTCTCTCTCTCTTTCTCTCTCTCTCTCTACGACGCAAAGCCAAAAAGTTAATTAAGCAAAGTAAAAAGACTGGCGTTACATGTTGCGAATCAAAGTAAAACAAACTCGAAAGAATTCTATAGTTATATCAGAAAGAAAAAGGTAGTTCCTTCAACTGTTGGACCGTTAGTCGATGAAAATGGAGAATACACCAAAGACGAAGTACAAATGAGTAATGCCCTCAATACCTTCTTTGCATCAGTTTTTACAACCGAAGACCTCAGTGATATCCCTACACCATCGCCGATTCAGATTGATAATTCAGATGTTCTAAGCAATATCACCGTTACAGAGAGAGAAGTATTGAATTGTTTAGATAAACTAAAGGTAAATAAAACGCCTGGACCTGATACAATCTCGCCTAGAGTTCTAAAGGAAGCTAAGGATGAGCTCTCCAAACCACTGACATTGTTATTCAATGAATCCTTGCAGTCTGGGACTATGCCTGATCAGTTGAAGCTAGGCAACGTAACTCCGATTTTAAAAAAAGGCAGAAAATCCCTACCCAGTAACTATCGTCCACTTAGCTTAACCTCAATTGTATGTAAAATGCTAGAAACGGTCATAAGAGACAGACTCGTAAATCACTTAGAGGCAAATAACTTACTTAAAGATACTCAACACGGCTTTCGTAAAAAACGTTCCTGTTTAACAAACCTCTTAGACTTCTTCCACGATATCCTCAACCTCTACGATGAGAGTAAAGCTGTAGATATTATATGCCTTGATTTTCAAAAGGCCTTTGACAAAGTTCCCCACAAACGTTTACTGCTAAAACTAAAAGCGCATGGAATACAAGACGGTGTGTTGAAATGGATAGAAAATTGGCTCAGCGACAGAAAGCAAAGAGTAGTCATAAACGGTAAGGCATCTAAATGGACCAATGTAAGTAGCGGGGTACCCCAGGGATCGGTACTAGGACCAATTCTCTTTCTAATTTACAGCAACGACATAGATGAGGGTCGCATCTGTACAATCTCAAAATTTGCTGACTATACAAAAATTGCAAATAGCGTACTCTAAAAAGAACAAGTTAACGATATGCAACACAATCTAGATAAATTGTCATGTTGGGCCCAAATTTGGCAAATGAGTTTCAATGCGGATAAATGTAAAGTACTACATATCGGATACCTAAATGAGAAAGCAAACTATTCGATGAATGGCACTCGGCTTAAGAATGTAAACAGAGAAACCGATCTGGGAGTAACAATATCGAGTAACCTAAAACCGAGTCAACAATGTTCAGAAGTTGTTAAGAAGGCAAACAAAATAATTGGCTTTATAGGCAGGTCATTTGAGCATAAATCCAAAGAAGTTATCCTAACCCTTTACAATTCCTTAGTCCGCCCTCTTCTGGAATACTGCGTTCAATCCTGGTGCCCTTATTTTTTTTTGTTTTTTTGTTTTTTTTGAGACAATGAACGGAGGAAGGAAAAACACAGATAAAACAAAAAGGTCCATGTGCCTAAAGGCATCCTCCATTCATAAAATTACCAAAAAGATATAAACAAGCTAGAACGAGTTCAACGTAGAGTTACCAAAATGATACCTAGCCTAAAGAACAAACCATACGAAGAGCATTTTAGAGAATTAAATCTATTTCCTTTAACCCAGCGCAGATTAAGAGGTGACTTAATTCAAGTGTTCAAAATCATCAAAGGCATCGACAATATGAACTGTAGTAAGTACTTCACTATCGACCAATCTAATTACACGCGGGGAAACGGTTGCAAAATTATTGGTAAATCTTTTAACTCACACGAATCTAAGAATTTCTTCTTCAATCGAGTTGTCAACTTGTGGAATGGGCTTCCCCGAGACGTTATAGACTGCAGCACCGTAGATTCATTTAAACTCCGCTTAGACAAATATCTCGCATCAAACTCGCGACTGACTGCGTTTGTAAATGAATAACTTTATTTTATCCACCCTCAGTTACTAACCCATCTGTCCCCTACTAACTTCCTAATCTTGCCACGGACATTAGTTCCAGGGCAGTAGTTCCCTTACCCACGCTAAACCACTGTTTGGATACTTGATCCTCAGTGTTTTGGAAACCAAGCAGCCTAGAAGAGTCACTAGATCTGTTGTTGCTTGATTTCCTTTGTACTCTCTCTCCTCTCTCTCTCTCTCTCTCTGTGCGTGCGTGTGCGCGCGCGCGCGATTGACTGGAATACCCTGAACGGAAAAAATACTGAGTCACGCCTAATGACAAGCTTCATCCAGGACAATTTTCTGACTCAACACGTAAAACAGCCGACACGAGACAGGAATATATTAGACCTCGTAATCACTACCCAAGAAAATCTATTATCAAACCTGGATGTAGGTGAACATCTGCCAACGTCCGATCATAAAATCTTAAGAATCAACGTTATAAGCAAATATTCCACAGTAAAAACAACAGGAATGGTTTCGGACTTTAAAAACGCAAATTATGACGGACTTAAGAAATCGCTCTCAAACATACACTCAAACCTCATAAATATAAACGAAGTAAATGAACTATGGGGACATTTTAAGTCTACAATTACAGAAGCGCATAAACAATTTGTACCCATGAAACCAAAACGTAATACGAAATCAAGTATGCCCCCTTGGTACAGTAGAGACATTTGCAAGGCAATAAGGAAAAGGAATCCACTCCACAAACTTGTAAAAAATAACACAAACACTGAAGTAATTAAAAACTTGTACAAGAATAGTAGAAGGGAAGTGAAAAAATAATTAGGGCGAACAAACAAAATTACGAAATGACTATTGCCAGAGAATAAAAATAAACGGCTCAAAAGCGGAATCGGACCGCTAATAGAAGATGGCCAGACAATAACAGGTGACAAACACTGCAAATATGCTCAACAAATATTTTGGCTCGGTTTTCACAGAAGTTATCAATCATACCCCTGAAAATAACGCCTCAACTCATGTGATAGGAGATTTCACCATCAGTGTTAGCGAAGTACAAAGCAAATTGAGTAATTTAAGTGTAAATAAGACTCCGGGACCCGACATGCTCCACCCGAAAATAATTAAGAATGTTAAGGACAAATAGAAAAACCCCTGACACAACTATTTAACTTATCATTACTACAGGGGATTGTACCGAGTGATTGGAAAGATGCGAACATTACGCCAATATACAAGAAGGGTAGCAAGGCCAAAGCGAGTAATTACAGACCAATTAGTCTAACTTCAATTTTAGGAAAAATCATGGAAACCATCCTTAGAGATAAGATAGTAGATTACCTCGAATCAAACAACCTAATAAAAAATAGTCAACACGGCTTTAGATCAAATAAGTCATGCCTAACAAATTTGATTGCATTTTATAACAAACTATTCACATATAACGACATCACTAGATATAATCTTCTTGGACTTTCAAAAAGCTTTTGACAAGGTGCCACACCGAAAACTATTGGCAAAACTGGAGAGGATAGGTATCAAAGGTGAAATTCATTCTTGGATAAAAAATTGGCTTACAGACAGAAGACAGAGTGGTGATAAATAGAGTGGAATCGGAGTGGGAGCCTGTCACTAGTGGAGTTCCACAGAGTTCAGTCCTTGGACCGGCCCTGTTTCTCATTTACATTAACGATATTGATGTAGGGGTAAACAACACTATTTCCAAATTCGCCGACGATACAAAAATAGGAAATACAGTCCTGAACGAAGAAGATAGAAACGCGTTGCAATCTGAATTAAATAAGATATCAGAGTGGTCGAAAAAATGGCAGATGCCCTTCAATGTCGATAAATGTCAGGTGCTGCAGGTTGGTAGCAGAAATATGAAATACAAATACGAAATAATGGCAAACAAATAAAAACCGCAACGGTAGTAAAAGACCTAGGGGTACTAATATCTGAAAACCTAAAAAGTTCCGACCAATGTATAGCAGCTGCAAATAAGGCAAACATAACATTGGGCTTTATTAAACGAAAATTTACATATAAACATGAGAACGTAATAGTGCCACTGTTCAAAAGTATGGTGAGGCCCCACCTTGAATATGGTGTGCAGTTCTGGTCACCTTATCTGATCAAGGACATTGTAAGACTCGTACAGCGTAGAGCGACGAAGATGATACCCTCATTAAGAAATAAATCATATGAAGAAAGACTTAAACGATTGAACCTGTTCTCATTAAAAAAGAGGAGGTTGAGGGGTCAGCTTATTGAGTGCTTTAAGATACTAAAAGGTTTCGACAAAGTCGATGTAAATGCACTCTTCACATTAAACAATACTAATCAAACTCGCGGAAATGGAATGAAATTAAAAACCAAAAAGGCAAACCTAGATGTCACAAGAGTTTCTTCACCTACAGTGTGGCGACAGAGTGGAATAAACTACCAGCGAGATTGGTGGAGAGCGACACAATAAACGCTTTCAAGGGAAGGCTTGAACTCTATCTACAGAGGGCTGGGGTGATATGAAAAAAAAAAAAAAAATTATGTATGTATGTATGTGTATGTGTGTACACTGTACTGTACAGTATATATATATGTATGTATGTATGTGTATATGTGTATATATATATTATAGTTTGTAAGGCCACACTGCCTAGTAAGGACCTTGAGGTCTGTGTATCTATGTAGCTCTCTCTCTCTCTCTCTCTCTCTCTCTCTCTCTCTCTCTCTCTCTCTCTCTCTCTCTCCTCTCCTCTCTCTCTCTCCTCTCTCTCTCTCTCTCTCTCTCTCTCTCTCTCTCTCTCTCTCTCTCCTCTCGCTCTCTCTCTCTCTCTCTCTCTCTCTCTCTCTCTCTCTCTCTCTCTCTCTCTCTCTCTCTCTCTCTCTCTCTCTCTCTCTCTCTCTCTCTTACTGTATGATAATGCAGAGTATGTAATGTGTGACAAAGCATGTATACTATAGTCTTTTAATATGTACTCCACACTCGTACCCTTCTTACTAATGTGTACACGTGACGGACAGGATATGTCAGTCACCCCCCCGCTGCAAATTTAATATATACCAAAATAAAATAGAGACATAATTAAATAACTAAATAGTACAGACGCCCACATGATTTCGGTACCTAGACGTGAATTGACGTAAGGAAAGAAAATTATACAATTAACTTGCAAGCGTAGTTCGTAATGCAGTACCGTATCTGTTCCATAAACTGCTTAATAACAAACTACATCCTACCTTGAATACTTCCATGCATAACATAATAAAGAAGGAAAGAATCCCTGTGGCCAACCGTACCTCAGGGCTTTTGACTAGTATATAGCACAAGTCCCTAGTCTCTTCTGATCTCACGTATACGGTCTCTATAAGTACCGTAAATATAAAGTAATATTCTTTTTTATTATACGATGCCGGTATGTATTTAACGAAAACTTCTTTCTTACGTGTGGGTTAACCCCTTTTGTACCGGTGATGTAGTTTTCCTTATTTTGGCGACTATTAGACGATTTTGTTCAGCTTAGGAAGGAAGTCTACCCATGAAAAGGCTACACACTATCTCTAAGCCTGTTACCAACCATATATCCTTCCCAAGCTTCATAAAATCATCTAAATATAGCTGAAACCAAATAAATAAGACGTCGCCGGTACAGAAGGGGTTAACGTACAAATATTGAGTTTGGGGAGATGTCTTAGTGACTATTCAGACCAATAATTAACCCTTTCAGTATACGATGTTGCGAGGTTAATTTTATTCTGGCTATCAAGATTTTTTGTTTTTATGTCACAAGGAATTGTGGAAGTTAATGGGTAAATATTGATAGCCTTAACTCTTGGATTCCTGCAGATCCTTCTTAGAGATGTAGTGTAGGGGATATAGGATGTTCTTAGGTAGCTATAAGATAGATGTGGTATATACGTAGTGCATATACCCCCTATAGGTTATAGTGACGTAGGGCATAAAGATGTAACATAACAAATAGGGATGTAGGGAAGAAGGTGTCTGCCTCGTATGGGCCAATAGGCCTTCTGCAAATTTCCATTTATGTTCTTAAACTGAATATAAAAGTCTATAGTCTTTTTCAGCTGACGGTAAATTCAATCCCTTAGCAGCTGATTACTCTATATATATATTTAATAGACAATTCGGAAACTACTATATGTGCGTCCTATACATGCCAAGTTTTCATAATTGGCAACATAATTCGCTACAAAATCATCGTAATAGCCGAATAATCAAAATAAAAACATGGCAATTTACCGTCAGCTGGAAAGAAACTTACTAATGATAGCAACATCGAACATACAAGGAAGAAATGCTTCATAGAGTACTGAAAGAGTTGGCTATCTATTAAATAAATGAGGGTCCACACATTTGAGTAACTGCACATTTCAAACCATATTATTGAGGGATTGAGACACTACAGCAATAATGTGTAATGCCAATGGTGGGGAAAGTAGTCTGTCTGTCCTTCAGTTTCTTCTGCTTTGTCATTTGGTGGAGTGTGTGTCTGTGTTGTGTTGTGGCTAGGGGGAATCTGACCACACGTGCGCACACACACACATGGTCATACACACGGTAATACACACAGACGCGGACATACACGTTTATCACACACACCATCTCTCTCTCTCTCTCACACACACACGGCCATACGTAGTCATACACACACACACACACACACACATACATACACGGGAATACACACGCAGAGTATACACATACACACACACACCATATACACCACTCTCTCGCGCGCGCGCGCGCGCGCGCGCACATAGTCATATACAGCCATAGTACACACACACACACACCACACATACACACCTTCATCATGTTGTGGCTAAGCGAAACTCTTTGACACAATATTACTGCGGCTGTTTGAAGGTTAATGGTTGTGTGTGAGACTTGTATGTGTACCTGTATCTGTGTGTGTGTGTGTGTAAGTCAGTGTGTACCGGTAAGTCAGTGTGTATGTGACTTTTATGTGTATCAGTGTGTGTAGGTGTCTGTGTGCAAGTCCGTGTGTACCGGTAATCTATGTGTATCAGTGTGTGTGTGTGTGTGTGTGTGTGTATTACTGTGTGAAGGTTGGAGCTACCCATTATTTTTGTCCAGCCCAGTACTGCCAGAAAAAAAAAAAAAATTGTACCGATAGAGCAACCTTGAACGCGGAATGTTGGTATCCTTATATTAGGCCGTGGGGAGATGATTGCAGATTATGGAGACTTTATTTTATTTCGTTCAACTTTCTTAACCCCTTCTGTACCGGCGACGTCTTTTTAATTATGGTTTAGGTATATTAAGAAGTGCGTTTTTTTGTAATTAGGAGAAAGGGTTAAGTGAGATAGTTCGAAGTCTGGTACTTGCCTGAGGCCCTTTTTAAGCTCAATAATATAGTCTATAATATAGCTAGATTATAATTAAAAAGACGTAGCCGGTATAGAAGACACAATACGCATTTGTTTCTTTTCTGTTCTTTGTTTGGCTATTAGACGCTTTTATACAGATTTGGAAGGATATAATTATGGAAGTCAGGGTTGATCGAGACGGTTTACACTCTTCATTTCCCACAGATCCTTCCTAAATCTGTAAAAAAAACTGTCAACATGCTTCACGATCTTCTTTGTTCAAAAGAAGTTGAGCATAAGTCAGTCAGCAGCACGTGAGGGTTTGTTTACATTTAATTTAAGCTTTGATATGGGTGATATGAGTGTTGATAATGTGTGGTGGTGTACAGTGCAACAGAGGTGAGTCAGCAGAGACGTGACGTGAGAACCAGACTTATACAGAACCGGTAGTAGTAATAGTGATCGTATTATATTAGTAGTAATAGTGCTAGTAGTTGTAGTTTTAGTAGTATTAATAGTCTCCTTTCCAATCAAACTGGGAAGAAAAGTTATCCCATATCAGCCGATTATGTTGCTCTTAGTTGTACAGTTGGCCACACGAATATGTATACTGTAGGTGATTTGAACCCCCACCTGACCCGATTGCGGAACTCTAGCCGACCTGACCATCTAGCCGACCAGTGCAGTGCAGCCAGACCATTGATCAATAGAGGTGCACTAGGGTAGTCACTGCCACACTCCTCATAACCTAACCTAACCTAACTTGCGGTTTGTTTTGGTTTACCAGCACTCGGGGAGGGGGGTGGGGGGGGGGGGGGCATTTGGTACAAAGGAGTACAAAGGAAATCCAGCAACAACAGGTCCAGTGACCCCCTCTAGGCTGTTTTTCCTCCAAAACACTAAGGATCAAGTGTCCAAACAGTGGTTTAGAGTGGGTAACGGAAAATTGGAAAGGGAACTACTGCCCTGGAGCTAATGTTCGTGGCAGAGTTAGGATGTTAGTAGGCGACAGATGGGTTAGTAACATAAATTATATTATGTGATCTTTCGTATATCTGGGAATAAGAGTAAAATCTTAGTAATGTACAGGTATATACACAATAAACCTTGATGAATCTGAGGGGGGAATAAAATAGTTACCGTATTCATTTACAAACGCAGTCAGTCGCGGGTTTGATGCAAGATATTTGTCTAGGCGAAGTTTAAAATAATCAACGATGCAGGTAGCTTTGCGTTTTGTCTCCTTCATACAAATCGAAAAAAACACAAATTTATAGCTAAAAGGGATATCACACGAGAACTTCAAATTTCTATGGCCTACATTTGTGGAACTAGTTTTGGAAAGTAGACTGAAGATAATTAATTAGGTGGAAAAATAGAATAAATTAGGTGGACAAATCCTGTTGAACTTTAACGTAATCATATGCCACTTGCCAGGGTAGTGTTGAGGCTAAAACACGTTCGTATGATTCCGGTACCGGTACTGAATAGCATACATAAGACTTTTTTTTTTTTTACATCTGGAACTGTTTGCAGTTGCACATCGGTGACATTATAGTAGATGTGTGTTTGGAAGTACTTCTTAGATATACTGTATATACTTAAATGTTCTAACACACACACACACACTCTTACCACACACACACTCTTACCACACACAAATACACTTACCACACACAAATACACTTACCACACACAAATACACTCACCACACACCACCCACACACACACACACACACACACACACACACACACACACACACACACACACACACACACACACACACACACACACACACACACACACACACACACACACACACACACACACACACACACACACACACACACACACACACACACACACACACACACACACACACACACTCCAGCACTCACCCCTTACAGCACCTGAATGGCTTCTAGTGTTTGATGTTCTGATTTCCTATTCGACCTCAGTATCCGTATTCTCTATTCCTTCTAAGTTATAACTTTCACCCAAGCGTTGTATCCCTATCACTACCAAGCATCTTCCTAGGCTAGTATTTTGTTTTAGTTAGCCAGTATATAAGAAAACAAGGTACAGGTACCAGTGTGGTGTAGAAGTTTCGTTCCAAGATTGGAAATAGCAGACTTATTTACCGTGTATTTCATATATATGGAGAGAGAGAGAGATGCCTGTTTATTATACGATGACTCCTTATATTTTAATTTTCAAATTATATACTAATTTATAGTATATTTAGTATGTGATAGTCAAATAGTTATTGTACCCCATCGACAATTAGAGGTATTTACCAAGCTAAATACAATAATCAAGTAATAACCAGGATAGTATGTCATATTGATATTTAAATTATTAAACATTCGTTGTTTTTGTTTTCCTAGTTTGTAATGTGACTAATATCGCTGTGGAGTTGCCTTATCTACCCCACCAGTGCTTATCTAACGGTCGAGATATAATATACTTGTTTTTATTAGTAAGCAGTGTATCAGTACCAGTTGTTATATACGGCATAGCAACTGGTGGCCTGTAGAGTGAGTGTGAGAGAATGAGTGAGTGTGAGAGAATGAGTGAGTGAGAGAATGAGTGAGTGTGGGAGAGAGAGAGGAGTGAATGAGATGGTGAGATGAAGAGTGAGTGGGAGAGAGAAAACGAGTGAAGGGGGTATCACACTGGGCCAATTCTCGTCATTCTTCAGCAAAAAATGGAGCTACCGCTAGTCTCTAGCACAAATCTCACCATTTGATGGAGCTAGGATGCTTTCCGCACTGGGTGGGAAGCTCCATTTTTTGATGGAGGTAGATTGTCAGCCTCTATACAGCTCGCATTTAATCTCATTGATATCTCCAGTATATGACGTCGAAATATATATTTTGCTACATAATTGTGTGTTTTGATTGTGAGAAGGGCTGCGGATAGACATAAACTAAGTGAATTAATGCTAAAATAGCTACACCACTTGCAGCTAAATAACCACTACCTACGCCACGGCGATTGGTATGAAACGAAAACATTCGGTTGTGTAGCAGGAGGAACTGTTTTTCAGATGCCTATTTACTAAGAATCATTGAACAATATATTTAACCTAGCCTAACCTAACCTAGTATATTAGTGGACTATTTATGAATGTAAAATGTAAAAATATATTGTAACATTGTACAGGTCTACCCGCATACACAGGATTATGCCTACCAAGCATTCTACAACCTCCGAAAAGTTCAAAATAGTTCCTCATAATATTATATGCTCCAAATATAAACCATAATCACGCAAATTTGTAGATGGAGTCATATTGAAATATAATTGTCGATAATTATTGGTGAAACAGCACAATATAAACGATCGTTTAGTGCCGAGGTAACGACAGGGGCTCAGTCAGGCTATAGCCTATATTTTGCGAAAAACTTCCTCATAGCTACTTATATAAGCTTCACACGCAAAACATAACATTAACGTATAGATTGGGTCCTATTACACAAAGTTTGTCAATATCAATCCATATTATTCTACAGTTTAAGTGAAACCACTGTTCTATAGCCTACGCAGCGGCGATTGGTATGAATCGAAAAAGTTCAAAATATAAATTTCCTCATAAGCTTCAAATTTAAAACAAATTACACTAACGTGTAGATTGAGTCATATTGCATTATAATTGTAGATGTAAATTCATATTGCTATACATTACAGTATAGGTGAAACGGACCAATATAGGCTAAGGTCGGACGTTGTTATTGTTGTGTTGGAGACTCACGCAGCCAGGACGCTTGGCGTGTGTGATAGAATTTGCCGGCGCTACTGACTGGAAACGGAGACTGGAGATTGGAGAATGACGAGAATTTGGCCCAGTGTGATGTCCGCTTGTGGGAGATACTGTAGAATGAGTGAGAGAATCCGTGCGAGGTATAAAATACGAGTGAGAGAGGACGAGGAGCTACTTTATCTAGAACGGATGTGGAGGATAGTAGTAGTAGTAGTAGTAGTAAAATTAAATACTTACCATAACTTATATTTTCTTCTAGCTCTTCAATAAATAGAGCACTGACCATTTCGTTTCAGAACATTTGCGATTTTCACCCCTCAACAATGAAAGTAATAGCACAGAGTTATTTAGTCACTTATGATTAGCTATTATTTAGATTGGTTTAATGAGTGACTATACTACATATTGTACTGTTTTGTTTATTTAAGTGCCTTCCAAATAGTAGTTGATGAGTTTACTACGGTCCTCTGCTGAAATTACTTAAGGGGGGGGGGGGGGGGGCTGGTTTACTTATGTTCTATCCAACAACCAATTCTACTCCTAAAATTGATTAATGAAATATTACAATTATTATATTACTTTTTGGTCGATTTTTTTCATTTTATCATTAGTTTTCTAGTTTCCTCCCTAGACCTCCATCACACTTAAAACACTTTCATTAGATCCCCCTTTCAGATTAATTTGTACATTTTCGGTAGAACAATTACAGGCTCGCTATCGTTCGCTAGGACAAAAATTGACACCAAAATAGCACGAAAGGTCTTGATATTGATAGGAAATGGGACGGTAGGTCTTAGAATTGACAAACTAATTGAGCAAACCTCTTAAAATCTGAAAACTATTGGTGCTAAACATGAGGGAGAAAGGGGACCAGAAATCGACCCATCTCTCCTTAATTGATCTTTAAAACCCGTGTATTGTGTAGTTAATATTAATCTGCAATGTATTTCATGCCTATTAAAATTTATCTGGTGTATGAAAAAAAACTCACACCCCTTAAATATATCTTTGTACAGTAAGTGTAATTTATTTAAGTGTAGGTCATATTAGTTTTGTACTGTAGAGTCCTCGGTAACGCAGGGGCCACAATCTCGTTTTCTCTTAGATTATCGTCTAAGAAAATGTGTTTATGGGGTACTAATGTAATGGCTGGAAAATGACGTATTTTTGCAGTCTGCTTCAGTGTTTTATCGTATTGCTTCCTGTCAAATGTTTTAACTCTGCATACCGGTGACCTTTTTTTTTTATTTATGTGTATATTATATTTATTTTTATTTATTTTTTCAGATACATATGGTCGATTTTATGAAGCTTAGGAAGGATATAATTATGGTAGCTAAAAGGAATAATTGAGATAGTCGGTAGCCTATTAATGGGTAGACATCCTTCCTAATCTGAATAAGATCGGCTAGGCCTATTCATTGCCAGTATATATTAACAATGTCACTGAATGGGTTAAGCAATATTTTATCATAATCCGAAGACTATATTTTCCTTTTATACAGATTGATTATTATGTATTTGAGATTAATTGGGCAAATTATTCAGGATGTTAAACGAGAGCAGAATCCATTATTTTTAGTCTTTTACTGTATATATATATATATATATATATATATATATATATATATATATATATATATATATATATATGTAATAATAAACATATGGTGTATAGGCTAGTTCAAATTATGTCTTTGGAAGTGATAAGATGGCTAAAACACTTCTATTTTATTTTATTTGTCTTCTTGTATTCCTTCTCATATTCATTCAAGTCTTCAAACAAAATTGCTCTGCTTTGACACCTACTGACTTACAGTATCATAAATCGATATTAACATTTACATTTTTTCCGTTCCAGGTAAGAATCCGGATATCTGTAAGAGCTGTAACCTACTAGTGGATGTTTTTGGTGAGTATCGGTTATTCTGGCTAACACCAAACGATTGTATGCAGATTGTGAAGTTATGTTATGATTCAAGAAGGTTTATTGAGATTGTGTTTACTTGTTTGACAATTTTATGCCGATTATGAAGGACTTGTATGATTGAGAGGGTTTATTCCCCCTTTGACGATGTTATGCAGGTTATGAAGACCCTACGTGATTCAGAGGGTTTTAGAGTTTTGACCCCCTTGAGTCCTATAAACTAACGATCTTGTACATATTTGTTATAAATATACGGTACCTAATGCTCTTTACTATAATCAGCTCGTGTTGGGCCTAATATATCTATTTATTAACGCCACTGTATACATCTCAACACCCTTAAAAGTGGCTGGTGTCGGTAATGGCACAATCCCAGCCTAATTAAATAGATAATGCGTTAATTAGTGTGCAGAGTGATTAGTGGGAATTAGAGACTGTTGTGGAGGTAATTAAGGTGTGATTAGTAGCAGGAACAGGTGTCTTGGTGTGTGGGGGGGGGGGGGGGGTTACTGATGACATTTACACAATGGGTTGACTTAGAGGAATACTGGAGGTTGGTGACCCGGGAGGGAGAGATGCAGATAGATATATGCAAATAGAGATAGATGGAGAGAGAGAGAAATGCAGAGCGAGAGCAAGTAAAGTTAAATAAAAACTACAAGCAAATAATACACAAGGAAGAAAGAAGAGTTAAACAAAGTGAAGGGAAAGCAAAACCACAAGCAAATAAAACTAGAGAGAGAGAGAGAGAGAGGGAGAGAGGAAGTAAAGAGAAAGCAAAACTACAAGCAAATATAAGAGGAAGAATGAGAAAGACGGGGTAAACAAAGTGAAGGGAAATCAAGACCACAAGCAAATATAACTCACGAGAGAGATTTATATGAGAGCAATATTGTGATGTTTCATTGTCACGTGAGAAAGCTGTGGGAATTCGTTTTATGTTGGGGGGGGGGGGTATTTTATTTGATATGTATTTGTATTCTATATTATTTTGTATCTATCTATATCTATCTTATCAAATGGATGAGTGCCCTGAAGGAGGTCTAAAGCATGCTATCTATCTATCACTATATGCTCAGGCCCAATCCCCACTTTTTCTATTTTTATTATGTATTTTCTATTATTTTCTAAAGCTTGCAATAATCTTAATATCCACCATGTAATTAAGTTGCCTTTAGTGTTGTGTATGTGTCACTCGCTGTACATTAGGCTAACCCGTTACATAATTATAATGTAAATCTTACCCCTATTTGGTTCGAGGGAGATCTTTTTGGACCTCCCCTGTTTCGCTCCAATAGTTTTGAAATTTTAAGGCATTTCACCCCATTAGTTTTGAAATTTTAAGGCATTTCACCTCATTAGTTTTGAAATTTTAAGGCATTTCACCCCATTAGTTTTGATATTTTAAGGCTTTTCACCCCATTAGTTTGTCGATAAAAAGCCGCTTTACCCCATTTAGGTATCTATTATTTTCTGGTTGAGGTAGTGTACCGTTATCAAAGTCACAATAAAGGGAGTGTCCGTATTGAAGGCGTTGCAAGGAAGGGGTTGGGGTGGCAGGTGCGTCTCGTCTACAGGTATTTGTACGATAATTTACATGGTTCACTGATGGGGTGCTGACCTCTGTGTGTTTGTATCTGGGTGTGTATGTGTGTGTGTGTGTGTGTGTGTGTGTGCAGAGGTATTTGTACGATAGTACATGGTTCACTGACAGGATGTTGATCTGTGAGTTTCTACCTTAGTGTGCTTAAGAGTAAGTGTGTACCATTATGTATAATAATGAGTGTCATCGTGTAATGTGTAACCATGTACATGGTTACACATTAACAATAATATAGGCCTTATCCGTTAAACTTTAAAAATATAATCTAATTAAAAAATATATATACAAAGGAGTACAAAGTACAAAGGTACAATGTACAAAATACCTGTATATATATAGGCCTATACTGAAGGATAAATAACTAGACGATTTTTTTTTTTTTTTTTTTGTTTTTTTTTTTTTTTTTGTTTTTTTTTGTTTTTTTTTTTTTTTTTTTTTTAAAGAGACGATGAACGGAGGAAGGAAAAACAGATAAAACAAAAAGGTCCCTGTGCCTAAAGGCATCTTCCATTCATAAAATGTTTGTAACAACTGGATTTAAACTTTTGTAGATTGTAAGTTTGTGGAAAGCAACTCGGGGAAGTGAATTCCAAAGAGTAGTAGTTCTAGGGATAAATTAATTTTGATAAGCAGAAGTTCTGCATTGTGGAGGAGAAAGTGTAAATTCATGGGCGCTCTCAGTACAGCTGCCCCAGTTCTACGGGGAAAGATGTGGAGAAGCAGCACAATTGAAGCAAGTTCCTCTGAACAATTGCTGTGAAAATATCTGTAGAATAATGCAAGGGATGCAACGTTTCTTCGTATGGATAATGTAGGAAGGTCCTGTGTGATTGCAGGGTTATTGATTAATCTAATGGCTTTATTTTGAATTTTGTCCAACTGCCTCAATGCAACCACTCCACTTCCACCCCACAGAGGTGAACAGTAATCCATCTGAGAACGCACATGACTTTTATATATTACGGCCAACTGCTCGTCAGTGAAGAATTCTCGAACTCTGTACAGGAGTCTCAGTTTTTTTAGAGGCATTCTTAGCCATGCTTCTAACATAATGTGCCCAGCTCAAGTTAGTAGTTAATGTTACACCAAGAATGTCAATACTAGGGAAGTGGGAATATTTAATGTGAATGTTAGTATATATATATATATATATACCGGTATATATATATATATATACCGGTATATATACTGTATTTATAATGAAGAGCAACACCAAAGGGCAAAGGAACATCTTTATTTTCTAAAACATGTGCGACGTTTCGACACCACCTTGTTTCATTATCAAGCCTAAAAATATAACGGACACAAGGTGGGGGGGGGGGGATCATGATTTTTTGTTCTCAAGTTTGGAGTTATAGTGAGGAACTAAAAGTAATTTATCAACAAATCAATACACATTTCCCCACAAGTCATGAAAATAGATCAAATGAGTGATTGAGGGCAAGGTGACTTAAGGCGTGACTGTAGAGGAAGAAAGTTTTAAGGAAGGCGCTGCAGAAGAGGTGTTTTTTACGGCTGTTTAGACAATGGCTTTACACGGGTGGCTGACGGGCTGCTGACCTGGGGGGGGGGGGGAGAGAAATGGTTAGCATCTCAAAAATACATGTGGTCCATTCTAGGGAGATGCAATACTAGTAATTCGTGGGTTCTCCTAAATTGCTGTAATACACTAAGATTGTAGTAGCTTAAACCTATAAGTTCTGAACAGATATTGTCGGTATGTGAACATTTGTTCCACTTATACTAATGTCTGTATTAAACCTCTTCTAGATTCTATGTCAAAGTTGAGAGGGGGGGGAGGTGAAAGAAAGAAAGAAGGGGGCGGGGGTACAGGAAAACAAAACTAGCCCCCAATACAAAATCAAAACTAGCCCCAATACAAAAACAAAACTAGCCTCCAATACAAAAACAAAACTAGCCCCCAATACAAAATCAAAACTAGCCCCCAATACAAAAACAAAACTAGCCTCCAATACAAAAACAAAACTAGCCCCAATACATAAACAAAACTAGCCCCCAATACAAAAACAAAACTAGCCCCCAATACAAAAACAAAACTAGCCCCCAATACAAAACTAGCCCCCAATACAAAAACAAAACTAGCCCCCAATACAAAACTAGCCCCCAATACAAAATCAACCCGGAATAACATAAAACTGTAACTGCTTCATAAGAGAACGGAGGGTCTATAAAGCAAAATGAAATCTCAAACCACAAACAAAGATTACCGCTATTTTACGAGCGTGAACAAAATAAGACAATGGGTTCGTGACTGAGTGAAAGAAGTCAAAATGCGGAAGTTTGTTGAGACAGAGCCGCTAAGGGAACAAAAATGTTCTTGAATAACAAACATCTTATTCTTGACAGGTGCAAAAATATATACGGTAGGTGTGCTTGTAAAGTTGCTCACATAAGCTCTGTTCCTCTCAGTGATCTAATGCATAATAATATAATGCACATGGTTGAATTACGAGTTTTTATATGCATTGGTTAACTCATTTGATTTGTCAACTGATAATTAAAAGAACCCACACTTGCAATTCATTGACACTATTTTACTTTCATAAATGCGATCACTACGATAAACAGAACTTAAGCCGGTATCACACGAGAGCTATTATAGTCAACATTCTATGATCAAAAAATTTCGGGCAACATTTCTGAAATATTTTGCACTGGTATTGGAAACTAGACTGAAGATAGATTAATTTAGGTAGCCGAAATAATTGTGATGTTAACCTCATAAGCTGCCAGATCAATGTTGAGTATACATGTAGAGGGATAAAGCTCTCGTGTGATACCGGCTTTATGTGGCCAACTGTACATTCGGGTGCCACTCTTAAAGATTCGTGGATTTCTATTTATGGAAGTATATCTTTGGAAACGAATTATGAATTTAATTTTCTTTACATTAACTACAAAACTATGCTGTTCATTGAAAACTAAGTTCTATCCAAAAAATTAATCCAGCTAGTTATAATTGCATAAAGACAAACATAGCTAGAGACTATGACGTGCGAGTGTACAATGTGTGTGTGTGTGTTTGTGAATCTGATTGGGATTGTGTGGTGTGAGGTTTTATAATTTGAGTAACTGTCTTGATGGTGTAATGGTTAGTATATAAGGTCTGTATGTGGTATCTCAGGTTCGAATCTCGGGAGGATTACGAGCTTTCATCAATTTCATTTGAGGGTGATTAGTGTTGGGAGTGAAATTAAGATTATTTCTAATTAGCTAATATCTATTTTGCCATACGCCTTAATTCCTGAGGGGGTGGCCACGAATTAATCTCAAAAATAATAATAATATAAGGTAGGAGGTTGTAAGAGAGCAGCCTGAAGAACAAAGGCCAATAATAGAGTAACAGAAGAAGGGGTGGGACACATAAACCTTGGTATTTTGGCCCTGGTATGCCGGGAAAAAATTATCATGTGGGTGGGTGATTGGGCGTATATGTAAGATTGGGTGGGTGAGTGTGTATGTGTGTGAGTCTGTATGTTATTGATTGCGTGTGATTATGTATGTGTGATTTGTTTTGTATGGGATTCTGCCTATGTGTTATTGTGTTTTATATAATATGTGATTGTAAGTATGTATGTGATTCGGTGTATGTAAATTGTTAAATTCTTCCAATGATCGCAATTTCAAGTTGGTATGAAAGAACAAAAGATAACCGTTCGTCAAACTGCTCTACGAAACCACAAAACCATACAGAAAATGGTTCATACGTTTAAAACAAACCCTTCCAAATCTCTTGAATCACAACCATGGTTCGTTTATCCTCGCCTCCTGATTGGCTGGCTTGGGAGGACACGGGGGCCGGTGATTGGCTGAGGCTGCCCTATTGTATGCACCTGGATTAACCCCTTCAGTACCGTGACTCCTTTTTTTAACCCTTGATTGTGGCTAAAATTAGGTGATTTTATGCAGTTTAAGAAGGACCTATGTTACTAAGAGGGTTTCTGGAGATCGTATTTACCCATTTGAGTCTTACAGATAGATTATATACTAAAGAAAATCGTTAAATAGTAACCTTAATATAGTTGTGAAGTGGTTAAAGAGGTTTGGCAGTGTTAAGATTGATTGTCTAGTAATTGGTGTGTAATTGGTAAATCTTTTAAATCTCGCCCGCTGGCATTGTGTAGCTATATGTCTAACATATTTTATTTTACTAGGTCTTCTTTATTTCTGTATTTTACTGTTCTTTATTTCTTTAGGTCCTCTCTCTCTCTCTCTCTCTCTCTCTCTCTCTCTCTCTCTCTCTCTCTCTCTCTCTCCTCTCCTCTTCTCTTCTCTTCTCTTATCTCTCTCTCTCTCTCTCTCTCTCTCTCTCTCTCTCTCTCTCTCTCTCTCTCAGGCTGTACACCACTTAAGGGTAGGAGGAATTAATAAGCTAATCTAGTGTCTAATTAGTGCAAGGCGGGCAAGGTCTACGGGGATTAAACGCCTAAACGTGGGGATTATTTGGAATTATGTTGATTGGCTTGTGGTTGAGAGAGAGATTCAGTGAGAAGGAGAGATAGACAGACAGACTGAGAGAAATAGACAGTGTATTTGTGTGCGAGAGAGGAAGAGATACAGACCGTGAGAGAGAGAGAGAGAGAAATAGACGGTGTGAGAGAGTGAGAGAGAGAGATAGATTGTATGCCTGTGTATATATATAAGCTTGACTAACCAACCATCACTTCCCTTTCACCTGCCTGTTTGGACAAAAAGGAAGGACGTGATGAAGGCGCCTATAAGCCTACGTCAAATAAATATACAAGAGTGAAATTTAATTCCCTTCCATCTGTCCATTCCTATCCCCCCCCCCCCCTTCGAGTTGAATTTGCTAATATTTCGGCAGAAAATTACTCCGAAATTGCACGAAAGGTCTTAAAATTTGCAAAGAAATGTGGCTCACCAAACTGATGGGGGCAAAACGTCTTAAAATATCTTAACTAATAGGGCTAAACATAAGGGAGAATAGTCCAGAACCCTCTCTCCTTTCCTTGTAATACCTTTCCAATTCTATATTTTCACAATAATTTAGGCTTATGTGAAAAGTATAAGCGAAATGTAACATTCTTTCCTAAAGTTTCCTCTGCTATCTGTTCCAGCCTAGGCCTACGTTACGTGAAGTAGGTACGGTATATAGTTTAGGCCTAGGAGGACATTTTAGTATTCATGCCTTTGCTATTTTAGTTTCTCATAAGTTTTGGCGTTCGTAGGCAATGTATATTTGACGGAATTCTACTATCCTTTCCTTGACATCTATTTCCAGTTAACCACTTCTGTACCGACGAAGTCTTGGTTTTATTCTAGCTATATGTAGACGATTTTATGCAGTTTAACAAGGATCTGTGGTACCGCAGTACAATAAACAGTTCAAGTGAGATGGGCCTAGTTCGAAGTATGTTAACCCATTTGTAACTGAATAAAATAGTCTAATAGTAGCCAGAATAAAGTTAAAAAGACGTCACCGGCACAGAAGGGGTTAATAGGTGTTTGAGATGAGTATATAATTATGCAGTTATGCAGTATTATGAGCAATATATTTCTTACTTTATAAATTCGGATTCTTTGGATTTCAATTATCCAGTTTAGTCCTACTTATGTGGAATTGCTGTTATGAGTTTAAGGTAAGGTTTTAATATATATGTTTTTGATTTATTAATTCAATATTTTTAGTTTCCGCCCTACACCTCAATCCAGCTTTAAAAAGAATCCCCCCCCCCCCTTCGAGATAATTTTGTAACATTTTCAGCCAGTTCCTCCTAAATTGCAGGCTTGCTATCGCTCGCCAGGCTCAATCGACACCTAAATTGCTCGAAAATTCTAAAATCTCAAAACTAATGGTTCTAAACATGAGGGAGGGGTCTCAACCCTCTGACTTCCTTATACCCTTCCTAGTCTGAATAAAATCGTCTGATCATGGAAGTTGGAACCGTTAAAATGCGTCATAATCCTCAAGGCGTTAATAGACGATTTTATGAAGTTTAGGAGTGATCTGTTGGAATTATAGGGTCAAGATCGAGGAAGGCCCTTTGGTTCCTACTACAGATCCTGCCTAACCTACCTAAAATCGTCTCAATAAGTACCGTTCTATAACAAAATATGAATAGCGCCATTTGTCCTCAAGGGGGTTAATATCTTGGCCTTTAATGTGATAGTTTATAGTCTAATTAGGTTTATCTTAATTAATGGCTTTACTATGCCAGTTTATAGTATAATTATGTCTCTCTTAAAAGGTTGATCTCCACCTTCCACTGTTTCCAGTATGAGGTATAATTACTCATCTCCGCCCCCGTCTGTCTGACCCCATCACCTTCTCCCGTCCCCCCTCTTCTTACTCATCTTCCTCCTTCTCTTCATTATCATTATCTTCATTATCATAATCTTATTCCCCTCTTGCTTTTTTGTTTCTGTTTTTTCACCCTCCTTCCTCTCGCTTTTCCCTCTTCTTTTTCCTCATTTTCTCTTCCCTCTTCTTCTCCCCCCCCCTCCTCCCCTCCTTCCCCTCTCCTCCTTCCCTTTCATTCCTTACTCCCCTCTCCCTCTTCTGTCTCCCTCCCCCACTCCCCTCCCTCCTCTTCCCCCTCCTCCCCTCTTCCTCACACTCTTCCTGTCATTAACACCGCTTCCAGAACGTATTTATAGTCCGTCATTATCTCATCCCCGCTGACATTTTGAGACTATTAAGCTTTTTCAGGCGTTAAATCCATATACCATGTGAACTTAATATTCTTGACTGAGTTTTATGA
>CM064576.1:32456762-32571762 GCA_032716605.1 Paralithodes platypus
AGGGGGGTGTGTGTGTGGAGGGGTGTGTGTGTGTGATTATGGATTACCCTAGAGGCCTAGATAGATGTGTGTTGTCAGGGGGGCGTACTTGTCTGTGTGTGTTACAGAAAGAGAGGTGGAGAATTGGAATGAATAGTTGAGAACTAGTTTAGTGAGAATAAGAGGGAGTTAGTTACTGAAAGTTAAAAAGAACAACACATTCAATTTAGACATTACGGTATAAACGGAATTGACGTGAATATTGGGTTTTGATTTGTGATTCAAGTGGAGAGAGAGAGAGAGAGTTGAATAGACGTTATATACGAGATTGACGTGAGTAAAACCGCTTAGATTTGTAATGGAGTTAGTGATACAAGATAGATTCACGTCGAGAGAGAGAGAGAGACTGAGAGAGAGGGGGGGAGAGGAATGAAAGAGCAAACCTGTTGAAATGAGTGTGCCAATGAATTATGCAGGTATGTAAATGATCTAGTGTTTGGATTTGCGCAAGTGCCTTTGTTTACCTGTCTAATTAATCCGTGAGCTCTAGTTTCGAAATCCAAATTGTATATCTCAGTTTGGGGTTACAATTTTGAAGTTATTTTTGAAGGCAGATAATCTTTTTTATTTGCATTATGTAGTTTTATTAGATAGGATGACTTTTTGTAACAATTCTGAAGTTTTATTATTATAATTTTAAAGTTATATTTGAAGTTATATAAGGTTTTTTATTGGAATTCTGAAGTTACATTAGAAGATAGGTGGAAGTTTTGTAACCATTCTGAAGTTATATTTGAAGATAGGTCCAAGTTTTATTAGAATTTTAAAGTTATATTTGAAAGTAGATGAGTTTATTAGATTTCTGAAGTTATATTAGAAGATAGGTGGAAGTTTTGTAACAATTCTGAAGTTATATTTGAAGATACATCAAAGTATTATTATTCGAATGTTTAAGTTATATTTGAAGATAGCTGGACATTTTGTTATTAGAATTTTGTAGGTGAAAGTTCTCGTTATACTTGAAGACGGGTGAAAGTTTTGAAGTTATATTGGAAGATAGGTCCAAGTTGTATTTAAATTCAGAAGTTCTATATGAAGGTGCGACTGACATTTGAGAGACTGAATAGACGTTGCACGTGAGGACTCTTAAATCGGCTTTGAATAGAATTGAGAGATCACGGGCGGACCGAAGTGACTTGCAAAGGGGAATAGTTTACGATTCATGTGTCGATTTAAAATTGCCTTTTTTTATTAACCATATGTTCTTCATTGGATGTTTTTATTTATTTTTTGTTATTATTATTATTAGTAGTAGTAGTAGTAGTAGTAGTAGTAGTAGTAGTAGTAGTAGTAGTAGTAGCCTACTGTTCAATGAGACTTAGAATATAAATTCTTCCATATTTGTTATTACTTGAATCCCACAACTCAGTTGACCACTTGCGAGTTTCAGGCTATAAGGAAGTTGGTGCCGTAAACATCGATATTAAACGGAATTTCAATAATAATGTAGGTTTCTGATGGATAAAAAGTATATTGAATTGAGTTTTATAATTTTATCAATGTAGTACAACCGTATCATAGCTGATAATTCTGCTAAATATCAATGTCTACAGCTCCAACTTCCTTATAGAACGAAACTCACAAGTGGTCAATTAAGCTTTCGGATTGCATATTTGTGTGACGGACATACACTGATAGCCGAGTAGTGGATCTGACTTAGGTAAATGAACTGTATGAGTGTGGATCCTGTGTAGTCAATTATACACACATACTCAACACCACACTACTCTCTCTCACACACACACACACACACACACACACACACACACATACACACACACACATACACACACACACATACATGCATACGTACATACATACATAAGTATATATACACACACACACCACCCAGAACGAGGGGCGGCGCGCTCCTCGGTGCCGCTAGAAGTGTGGCGAACTCAACACAAGTAACACACGTCCAAATGAGCTGTGTACGTGAGAATGTGTTGATCCCGTGCATTACAGGCAGAGACACAAGCATAAACTGACAAGTACTGTAAATGAACTATGAGCCAGATATGTGTAAATGGGCTGGGTTTATGAAATATGTGAGTGTGTGCATTACTTTCTAGTCACACAGGTACGTACGTATAAATGAGCTGTGTGCGTGAGAGCTATAAGTGGCCAAGACGGTATATTATTGGTCTGGTACGTGACAATGTGTGTTGACCCTTTACATCACCGACATCCAGATAGATAGATAGATAGATAGATAGATAGATAGATAGATAGATAGACACACAGACACACATACATAGATAGATAGATAGATAGATAGACAGACAGACAGACAGACAGACAGACAGACACATACACACACTGCACACTTGGATGCATACAGCCCAATCATAAACAAACCTGGACCCCTATGTTTTTATTTGTTCAATTAAACTATCCGTATTGATTTTTGGATATAAATTGAATTTCAATGAATAGTATATAATTATACTGTAGTTTCGTAGTTGATGTACACATAGACAATTGAATATATGTATTCGTTTCCAGATATATACTTTCATAATTGAAATAGATGAAGTCCACGATTGTTTATGAGTGGGCTCGAGACTATCTCTGACTATGGCATCAGAGTGTACATGTATACAGACCTATGGAGCCGGTATGGACCTGACTTACATAAATGAGGTTGTGTGAGGTGTGTGTATGTGAGGTGTGTGTATGTGAGGTGTGTGTATGTGAGGTGTGTGTGTGTGAATATCCTGTGCATGCCCTGGTAGTCACGGCCACCTTAAAGGGAACAGACAGAGCCAGGCAGGTCCAGGGAGACACGTTCAGCCCCTACACTACAATCTCACTTACGGCATTATAGTAAGTAAAGTAGAATAGATGATAATCGATAAAAGTACACTGTCAAAACTACTAAAGGTTATATAAAATTATAAAAGATATATATAGAATCATTGGGTATCGGTATATTGATAGTTATTTACCCCTTTAACTGGTATAAAATTCATAACATTTTGAGTGTAGGAAAGAGATGAAGTTGTAAATGTGGTTGTGTGTATGTACATGAAGTATGTGTGTAGCCTACGTGAAGTGTGTGTGTGTACTTACTCTAGTTGTACTTACTCTAGTTGTATTGCGGGAGTGAGCATGCTCGTTATTTCTCGCCTCCTATATGTGTAGGTGTTATATGTATCGTTGGAATGGCTGTGGATGTGTGTGTAGTCTGTATTTTTAGCCAATTGGCGACATCGGAAACGAAGGTTTTAGGGTGGATCTGTATGGTACCATTCTCACTATAGACGGTACCGTCTCGCCCGAAGGCTTAGGTAGCCATCAGCTTAGGTGAACCATATGATACCCATCTCGCCTTGTACCATTTTTGCCAACCCCAGATGGGACGTCACAACGTCGTCCACTTATTCCAGGTACCTATTTACAGCTAGGTGAACCGAGGCTAACACATGAAAGGAGACAAGCCCAATTTGTCTCCGCCCGGCCGGGGGATTGAACCCCCGACCCCTCGTGTGTGAGACGAGAGCGCTACCTACTAGGCTACGGGCTGTGTGTCTGTGTGTACGTGTAGTGTGTGTGTGTATGTACATGTAGTGTGTGTGTGTGTACGTGTAGTGTGTGTGTGTACGTGAAGTATGTGTGCATGAAAGTAGACTGAGATTAAAAATAGTCTCTCCGCTTAGATAATCCTCTTGACAAACGCACCGACAAAGATTACAAATATACCGTACCCTCCTTCCCCCCCACCCCGGAAATCCGGTGAAGCCTACTGTACGGCGGGTCGACTGGGGATGACCCGTGTGTTGTTCGGTGTCTAGGGTTACGTAAGCTCACCAGACACAACACAAGAGCACGATATAAACAAAAGATAAAAGAGGAGAAGAAGACTAGAGGGTGGAAGGACGAGGAAGAGAACGGTAGGAAGAAGGAAGGGTAGAGGGAAAGGAAATAATAGGGTAGAAAGAGGAGGAGGAGGAGAGGACAAGGAAGAGGAAGGAAAAGAATGGTAGGAAGAAAGAAGGGAAGAGGGGAAGGACAAACATTGGGGAGAAAGGGTAGAAAAGGGAGACGAAGAGGAAGGAAGGGTAGAGAGAAACAAAATAATAGGGGAGAAAGGGAAGGATATAAAAATAGGGTGAGGAAGTGGGAGGGACGACAGAGGAAGCAGGTGAAGGGAAATGGTAGAAGCCTGATAGTTGGTTAAAGAGTCACCCGAGAGAGAGAGAGAGAGAGAGTGTGTGTGAGTGAGTATATGAATAAATAAATGAGTCCCGAAGAGCTGCTAAAAGGAATAGTTAGTATGCGAAAGACCTTGTGATCTATTTCAGGGAGATACTCTACTGTATAAAACATGTGGACTAATGCAGGCCAGCCTATGTAGTGTGCGAATTACTACTAGCTCCTCTTCTACTATACTGAAGAACTAAGGTACACTATTTTAATTCCCAAGGGAGGATTGATCCACGTAGAACATATACGTGTTTTTATTTTACCCAAACAAATATAAATAAATACATAAAAGAATATATACTATTAGCTATAACTATAAGACTAGGGATATATGGTGAAAGATAGGGAGAGGTTGGTTGGCAGGAAATTAAAAAGGGTTAGCCAGGTAAGGTTACTGGTACTGTTGCATAATATAGTGGTACCGGTAACTTAAATGGATGTGAAATAGGTTAAAGGAGTGAAGATAAAATAGAAGTGATAACGGAGATAGTATGTGTGTGTGTGTGTGGGGGGGGGTCTATATTGTCTATACTATACCGGTACACTATACCGGTACACTATACCGGTACACTATACCGGTTCACTATACCGGTACACTATACCGGTTCACTATACCGGTACACTATACCGGTACACTATACCGGTACACTATACATGTAACCTTAGTCTCTGTGAAGCCAGTATAATGAAGGGGGCCATGGCGACCCCCTGATTGTCTCCACCCCGTCCCCCCCTCCTCAGCCCCTCTCACCCCTTCTTCCTTCCTTTCCACCCCCTCTTCTCATGTTTTACCCCCTCCCCTTTCCCTCTTACCTGGACGTACGGTATTCGGTTCTTCTATTGCGTTAGACAGCTTGCAACACGGTGACTTAATTTTAGCTATCGGAAAAAGGGACATGCATATTAACATTAGTAGTTATTATACATACGGTAGTGATGGAAATATTAATATATATACAGTATATATATATATCGTGCTATAAGAGATATCTGACCATATTAAGAGCAATAAAGTCTCGCATAACAATAATACGGCTTTAGATATTTCACATTCTACAAAGCTTTCTGCAAACTCTAATTGGCCAATACAGCAATTGACTAATAATACGAGCAGTTTTATTAATTAGCCCACGTTATCTTTACTTTAATATTTCACGATAGATTAGGCTTGCATTACTTGAAATATCAGAATTAAGTGTCGTGCCGTGTGTCTGTGGAAACACTGGTTGGATTAATCAATACACCTTAGTGACTGGAGGTGAGGAGAGTGGTAAGCTACCGGGTCCTGAATTACTGATGAACGTGTGGGTGTGGGAAACGAGAGAGAGAGAGAGAGAGAGAGAGAGAGGTTTGTCTGATGTGTTGTTAAGGGACAGTGGTATAAAGCCAGATTTATAAAGGTTAGGGGGTGAAAATATGAGTCTGAGAGAGAGGTGGGAAGAAAATACTGGAAAAAGAATGGTCAAAAAGAAGAAATATATTGTAGATATCAGATACAAAGAAAACATAATATAGGAGATCAAGAAAACGGGAGAGAGAGAGAGAGTGAGTGAGTGGGGGGGGGGGGGATAAATAGGGTAAGTGAGGTAGGCAAAGAGAGGAAATGAGTAGGGTAACTTCCTGGGTCTTGAATTAGTAATGTAGGTATGGCTCAGGTATGGTAGTCTTGTAGGTGTGTTTCTGTAGGTGTGTGTGAGTTACAAGGAATAGTTAGCATCTAAACGCTCAAATGTTTGTTTTCCATTCCGGGGAGATACTCGTAGTGGAAAGAGGGAGATTGTGTAGTTCTACTGCACCACACCCATTGCAGAGTGTGCAATATACTAGGTAGACCTACTCTCTTCTTGAAATGCTCTACTGAAGAACCATTTGCAACTTTTGAGGAAAGTATGTTTTTGAGAGGGGGGGGGGGGGCGTTTATGGTAAGTGAGGAAGGTGAAGAGAGGAAATAAGTAGGGTAACTTGATATTAACTTCCTGGGTATGGGTCAGGTTAGAGGTGTGTGTGTGTGTGTGTGTGTGTGTGTGTGAAAGTGAGTGACTTAGGGAGAGAAACAGTTAGAGAAAGAGAGGGTGTAGTGGATATAGAGTGAATGGGAAAGGTGGAGAGATGAACGAAGTAGGGTGGCTATTAGGTTATTAATTATGTTAGTAGGTATGACAGGTAGGTAGGTAGGGTGTGGGTGTGTGGGGGTGGGTGGGTGATATAGGGTTAGCGGGTGAGGTGAAGATAGGAATTAAAGTAGGGTAACTCCTAGGTCGTGAATTATTGGTAGCTATGGCAGCCAGGTAGGTAGGAAGGTGTGGGAGAGAGAGAGAGATTGTAGCTATATATTAAGGAGCTAAGATATATAAATTATACCGTCAGTGGTATAAAACTGATTTAAAGAGGCAAATATTAGGTTGAAGTATATCTCTTACCAGGCGACTAATCTGAAATGCTCTGAGATAAATTATAAAATTATGAGAGAGGACTAATCTGGGAATGGATATAATGAGATTTGTAATTATGGTTTTGGATAAAAAAAATGAGTCATTTATAGGCCTCTCAGATAGTCGAATTTAAAAGTTAGTAGACAGTTCTCGATGAAGCTCGTTTTTGTAACTAACCACCTAAATATTGTAATATATTTTGCACAATATTAGTGTTTTTTCTTGACTTGACTCTATCGCTGTCGTCGAATTATGTATTTACTTCTATCGATGTGACTTTAACTCTTTTAATCAGATAACGCAAATTTATTTAATTTAGCTACTTTTTTCAAGCTTAGGAAGGTTCGCCCGGCTATATTTAGAGTATAAATAGTGTTTAGCTTTTTTTTTTATTATTATTATTATTATTATTCTTGGAGGACCTTCCTAAGCTTAGCAAAAACAGGTGACTGAAATATTTATCAAGGTAGATCTTTTCCTTGATAAATATTAGTCTGTCGTCTGAATGAAGGGATAATATTTTGCCGCAGTTTGCTTCGTCTGTCTGTTTTTTTACTGTGAGGGTCGCCAGTGGAGCGTAGAGGGCATGAGGGCGTAGACATCTGCAATACACAGACCCACACGCGGCAGATCCTTTTTACACCCAACCAGAGTCTTATTGTGTACAGCCGCTTGTAATATTAATATTACATCTATTTGAATCTGAACCTTTGAAACCAAGCTCGGTGTGTTCAGAAATTTTTGCTCGAACATTCCTTGATTTTGGCCCGGTCACTCTTTCAACTCTGGTGGAGGCACTCATCACAGGCAGTTTTGCCTTTTGTCTCCCTCATCCACGTAGAACAGAAATAAGGCACTTCATTGTTTCGTCTGGGTTGGGTACTGATTCAGATGGGTGCGCTGCTATGTATGTTCACGACTGTACCTGAATTAATAGATACATGGCATCTAAAATACTAATACCAACTTTATATTTTCGAAGCTGTCTCCAATTAAATATAATAACAAAACATAAATAAATACTTTATATAATTGGACTGTCTAAATTAGGGTTCAACCGATTTCCCGTTGAAGTTGAGTGCTTTACTTTGATCGAGGGAGACATACGATTAAAGTTAAGGTGGTATACTACTTTCGACCGTGACTACTCGAGAAGCTACTGTAACACACCTTTCCTGCTCTTATAGCTAACCTAGAACCTTGTTTTATCACGGGTTGTTTATTATAATTGCCTCTCTATAATGCTTAGTTTATGCTTATTATTAACTGTTTGTGTGTGCTTGTATGTACAGTATGTGTTGGTCTGCCTGCCAGTTCCCCCAACCCTTCCTCTGATTTGTTATTCTCTCTCTCTCTCTCTCTCTCTCTCTCTCTCTCTCTCTCTCTCTCTCTCTCTCTCTCTCTCTCTCTCTCTCTCTCTCTCTCTCTCTCTCTCTCTCTCTCTCTTCTCTCTCTCTCTCTCTCTCTCTCTCTCTCTCTCTCTCTCTCTCTCTCTCTCTCTCTCTCTCTCTCTCTCTCTCTCTCTGTCCAATTACTAAAGAGTATTATTATTATTATTTCCCTTATCTAACACCTGGAATAAACAGGTGCACATCTTCAAGAATTCCTGGAAATTAATGTTAACAAATAGTGGTATGAGTCACCTTGGGAGGCCGGGAGGAGGGGGGGGGGGGACATGTGGAGGGACAGGGGCAGGAGAGGGAGGGGAAATAGTGAAGGTTGGAAGCTAGAAAGAGAGAGAGACAGGGGGGCGGGATGGAGGTAGGAGCGAAAGGAGAGGTGTGGAGAGGAAAAGGGGGGGAATTGTTAGGGAGAAGGGAGGGTAATGGAGATATATGGTGAAGGAGAGATGGGAGGTAGATGAAGGGTTTAAAGAAGGGAAAATGGAAAGGAGGAGAAAAGAAAGGGAGGGGAAAGAGACAAGATTTGGGATGAAATGGGGGAAACCTCGGGACGGAAGGGATGAGGGGCATTAGTGAGAGGGAAACTAAAGAGGGAGGAGAGATGAAGGGGGGGGAAAAGAGGGATGGGGGAGGGAAAAAGAAAGGGGTAGGTAGGGAAAAGAGGGGTGAGGAGGGGATGGAGAGGAAAGAGAGGGATAGGTAGGGGAAAAGAGAGGGATGGAGAAGGAAAAGAGAGGAGAGACTGGGGATGAAGTGGAGGGTGGTGGAGAGGGGGGGGGGGGGGGGGAGGGAGTGGTGGGGGAGAGAGTGGAGGAGGTGGTGGGCGGTGATCAATAAAGAGACGCAGAATCCCACGGCCCGCCGGTGGAGAGAGGGAGGGAAATGAGAGGGGGGGGGGGATGGTAGGGAAATGAGAGCGAGTGGGTGTAATTTAGAGAGAGGGGGGGGGGGGGAGGTAGAAGGTATGGGTAGATAAACAGTAATGGATTGAGAAGTATGGCACAGTGTTGAAGAATGATTGAATTTGTTGAAAAATAAGTGTGAGAGAGCGAGAGAGAGAGAGATGTGCGTATTTATTTGATAATTTCTGTATCTTTATATTTATTTAGTTTCCTCCCTAGATCTCCTTCCAAGCTTTAAAAGAAAAACATCCATTAGATCCCTCTTCTGGATTACCCGGCCGATGGCCGGTTCTTCCAAAAATTACAGGCTCACTATCGTTCTCCAGCCAAAAAAATCGACACAACAAAATGGGACGAAAGGTCTTACAATCGACAAACTAATGGGCCGAACATCATAAAAACTGATGTGATTAAACATGAAGAAGGGGGACCAGAAACACGACCCGTCTCCCCTTAAGGATTGGGTGTGTTTGGTGCAGTGTGGAATACATTAGGGTGTAGACGGTGGTGGTGTAAGATCTGGATACGTTGAAGTGGAAAGAAGGAAAACAACAGAAGGTAGAAAGGGAAACGAAAATTATTTAAAGTACGAACATGTGTGGTGCAGTAATGAGTTTTGGGTGGTATGACAGATGTAAATTAGATAGATATATAGATAGCCGAACCCCTTACTCCCACACGTCCTTCCTATACTGAATATAATCAACTAATAACCAGATAAAAAGGAAGCCACACTTCCTCGAATCTTAAAAGAGCTGATAGTAGACGATTTACTTTAACAGTCTCTCGGCAGAATTAACACAACATAATGGAAAAGGGAACCCGAATTTAACGAAAAACTTGCATGAATATAGACCGAAATCTACACTAAATATATTAAGAGTTACTAAAAAAAAAAAAATGCTTGAATATAGACCGAAATCTATAATAAAAAAATAAAAGAAATGGAAAATACGAGTAACCCAAGGCTAGATGAAAAGACGAGAAAGATAAGAGCAGATAACATTGATGCCTTTATGAGCAGCGAGAGATTGTTAACGATAGGGATGCTTGATAGAGTGGACGAAGATAGGGGGTAATGTTTTGGGGGAGATAGTGGAAGATATAGGGACAGAAATTAGTAAGCAAATAGATCGAGTTAGAGAGAGAGAGAGAGCGAGAGCGAGCGACCAGGGGGGGGGGGGGGGTAAGGGAGCATGCAAGAGTGGAGAAAGATAAGGATTTTTTTGGAAGATAGCATTGCAGTAAAAGAAAAGAGAGAGGGGGGATGTTCGTTTGCAAACCTCAGATAATTTAGTATAGGCTGTAAAGACGATTATTTAGGAGAAACTAATGAGAAGATCGAATAAAATTAGAGATAAATATAATAACCCTTCGTGAAAATCGGTTCATAATTATGTGAGATACAGTATCTTGTTTACAGCAAAAAGGGCGAAACATAACCTCCGTACAACTTCGTTGGCGGTGGTACACGAGCAGATGGTGATGAAATTCTTGGGGAGCCCTTTGCCATGTTTACAACTGGTGCGCTCGCTCGCTCTCACTATCTATCTATATCTATCTTTCTTTGTACATTTTTACCGACACTGCTTATGTAAGATTGATGCATTATGTATTATGTTTAAGATTTTTCTTGAACGAACAACCATTATTTAATTGAATACAAAAATCTGAATCCTCTCTCTCTGTAACCTTTAACATTTTGTTTATATTAATTTGTTAACATTTGCTTTGCAGTATCTAAAGATGAAGATATATTTTGTGCATATGAAGATGCATATTTAATATATCCTAGATATACACCGTATATTTTGTTTATCCTGGGGGAAACATCTATGCATTTAGTTCGTATGAGCAAATAGGGAAAGGATAACAGACCAGCTGATAGGACTTGACTACTGGCGAGAGGGATAAATGAACAAGAAAACTACAATGGTAAGAGATAAAGGGAGATTAAAGTGAGACCGATAAAGCTAGTAGTGTAAGGAGAGAGAGAGAGAGCGCGTGCGCGCGCAGATAAAACATGTGTAAGGAGGAGGTCTTAGAAATGGACGATAAGAGAGAGAAAGCAGATAAAACTTGTATAATTTGCCGGAGGATAACAGGTTTTTCACAAGACGTAGACGGAGGTCTTTAAAAAAAAAAGAGAGAAGGTCCTAGGAAATGGAAGATAAGATTGAGAAAGAGTGAGCAGATAAAACATGTGTACAGAGATGGTGTTAGGAAACGGGACATATGATTGAGAGCGAGAGATAGTGTGAGCAGATAAAACATGTGTAAGGAGATGGTCTTAGGAAACAGAAGTGATTGTTGAACTTGCTATACTTACATTGACACAACATTCTCAAACACACACACACACACATTCTCTCTCTCTCTCTCTCTCTCTCTCTCTCTCTCTCTCTCTCTCTCTCTCTCTCTCTCTCTCTCTCTCTCTCTCTCTCTCTCTCTCTCTCTCCGCAGCCTCCACTACAATGACTGCGTTGCGGATTATTTTTGTTTGTTTGAGATTTTTCATTACGTTATGTGGTTGCCAAGATTACTTATAGACCTACCATACACACACACAGATCTGCTCATGTACAGTCGGGAGCCATAATACCGGCACATCCATTTAAATCTGTATCGAAACCAAAACAATCCAATGATTTTCTCACACACACACACACACACACACATACACACACACACACACACACACACACACACAGTCACACACACACACAAAGATGTGTGTGTATGTAACAAGATTATGGTGGTGGAACAAGATAAGCAACATAACGCTCTCTATTCTACCTTCCAAAGAGACTTGCCTTGACTCAACAACCTTTATTAGTTTATTTACCGCCCCACTGAGGGTATTTCTGTATAATTATTGTTTGTGATAGGCCGGCTAATAAGTGATGTCTCGGCACCAAGTATGTTTTGATCAATAATTGGTATCCGTAATATTTACACACAATTTCTTCTTTTTGAGTGAGCTATACAAACATGTCCTTACACTTACCCACCCTATTCAACATAATTATGACCGACACTAATACAGCACAGAGCGAACCAAACGTAAGGACAACTGGGACATGACTTATTAGCGCCACCGTACAATAATTCAGTTACAATTGGATACAAAATATCAATGTAATGGTCATGTTAAGGTATTGAGGGATAAGCCTTTACAACGGCACCTCGTTTTTTGTTTTTTTTGTTTTTTTTTTACATTCTACTTTTACCTATTGGTCATGTGCAATATGGAATGGGAATGGTGTTAACATTATTGAAACCCTTATGTGTGATCAGCAAAGCAACAGTAATTGGATATGAGACAATGTAATACAGTACAGCTAGAAATATAAACCAAGACCCAGATATATATTATATTAAGGGGGGAGGGGGGGACCTGTTTATTGTTATTGCTCTCCTTTTCTCTCTTTCTCTGGCTTGTATCCATTCGGCCCCATTCAGCCAACTATTATAAGAAGTTTATCCCCATCTAGGTGTCGATTTCTTCCTGGCGAGCGATAGCAAGCCAGCATTATATGAAGAAATCCGGCTTCGCCGGATAAATTTTTCTATCGACAAATTTACAAATTTAGCCTGCTGTCAAACAAAAATAAAAATTATGCTGGCTCGCTACCACTCACCAGTAAAAAAATTACACCTGGATGGGGATAAAAGTCTTAAAACAGTAGGCTGAATGGGGCCAAATGGATACAAGCCAGAGAAAGATAGAAAAGGACAGAACAAAAACAGGTCACCCCCCTTAAAGGAAAACTCTGGACAGAAGAATGAGAGGTAATGTAATGAGAGTTGATAAAAATGAAAGAATGGGTCCTGCATATGAAGAAATAGAAGAGAGTTCACATACAAACTGGCTAGAGAGCAAGTTTATCAATACCTCTCTCTCTTTCTCTTTCTTTCTCTCTTTCTTTGTCTATTTCTCTCTCTCTCTCTCTCTCTCTCTCTCTCTCTCTCTCTCTCTCTCTCTCTCTCTCTCTCTCTCTCTCTCTCTCTCTCTCTCTCTCTCTCTCTCTCTCTCTCTCTCTCTCTCGGAAACATCAAATAACGTACCATTGTTATTTTGCCATCTGGAATTGTGTGAAACTGTTGTTTTTATACATTTTTTAAAGTGCGAATTAAATTTGCTCACTGACACACCTGCATACATGTATATAATAACATCACACCCAGTCAAACACACACACACACACACACCAAACACACACACACAGTCAAACCCGTTCACATACTCTTAAACCCCACCCCCCAAACACACACATATACTGTCAAACACACACACACACACACACACACACACACACACACACACACACACACACACACACACACACACACACACACACACACACACACACACACACACACACACACACACACACACACACACACACACACTAAAGTTACAGCCCTGTTATTCTTCTCTGCCCAATATATATGATGTACCCACGCTTTTCCCGTCTTTACCTATTCCTGGCCTTTTATTCCATTCCGGTACCTTAATCGTTAACTATTTATCATTTATATTACTACTTTGAGATATGGCGTTATATTAATTCGCTTGTCTTAAGATATTAGTGTTATTTTATTGTTTGAGTTTGTTTAATGGCTTTGTTTTCTATATTTACTATAATCTTAAATGTGCGACCCTAAAATATGTGTCATTTTAATAACCATGTGCAATTTTTAAATAGGTTGAATTTACTTTATTTGTGGATAACCCTCTTTATATTTTATCCAATTTGCACCGGAATTCTCGTGTTTGAGTTTTCTTTCTCCAAGTTCTTTTATTTCCATGTATTTTCTTGCCTTCACTGAAATAATTTTATACTTTGCATTCTGCCGTTCTTTCCATCCTTCTTTCTCTCCTATATATTCATACCTTCTTCCTTCCATTCTTCTCTTTCTATTGTTTTTCCTCCATTGTTTTCCCTATCTGCCTTCCTTGTCTCCTATCCCCATCTATCCATCCATCATTCTGTCTTCCACATAAATTCGCCACCTACTCTGTCCACCTCCCAATTTCCCCCCCTCCCCTCTCCTCCCCCTCTTTCCCTCCTCCTGTACCCCCTCCCCACTCCTCCTCTCCCACCTCCTTCAGCCACGTAGAGACACACTTCCTCCCCTTCCTTCTTCCTCTTAAGTCCTCTTCTCCAGATTTTCCTTTCCTTCTCTCCCCCTACGTAGTACTATTTGTATTGTTATTGTTTCTTATGTTTTACTTGTTTGTTTCTCTCCCTCTCCTACGGTTTCCTCCTTCTTTCTCTTTTCTTCTTTCGTTTCCTCCTTCCTTCTTTTTTCTTTCCTTCTTTCTTCTTCGCGCTTCTTTCTTTTCCTCCCTCCTTCTTTCTTCTCTTTTCTCCTTTCTGCTTCTCCTTCTTTCTTCGCGCTTCTTTCTTTTCCCCCTTCCTTCTCCTCCTTGCTTCTTTTTTTCTCCTCCTTTCTTCTTTATTCTCCTTTTTTCTTCCTTCTCCTTGCTTCTTTTTTGTTTCACTTCTTCCTTGTCCTCCTTCCTTTTACTTCCTTCTTCTTCCTCTCCTTCCCCTCTTCCTCCTCTCTTCTCCGTACCTTTAGCTACCTCTTAATCTGGGAGTCACGTATGGAAGGCAGGCACCTGTCTCCTTTTAACCAGTGCTCGCGCTATCTCTCTCTCTCTCTCTCTCTCTCTCTCTCTCTCTCCTTATTTTTCGTCTCTTCCTCCTTTCTATTCTTCGTCTGGTTGGCCATCTCTTTATCTCCGCTGTGATTCACATAGAAGTCACCTCTGGGCCCTCTTTAACCACACACACACACACACACACACACACACACACACACACACACACACACACACACACACACACACACACACACAGACAGAAGTCCCACATATACATCACATAGTTTGAGGCATTAGGGCAGACCTAGGCTGTGATGTGGGGTTAGTGTTTGTTTCTTGTGACGCAATAGGCTTTTTAATTTTTAGTTCTTTACCTATATAATTTAGATGTACAGTATGTGTGTGCGTGTGTGTGTGCATATACTGTGTATATATATATATATATATATATTATATATTATATTTCGTGAGACATTTTCTTTCCCTGAGTCTAGAGAGAAAAGCAATCAAAACTACCAATAACACTGTAATGATATTCTCTGACACACTTTCCCAATCAGCCATTCACCCAAGCACAGTTATACCAATTCCAGCTCATGCGCTCATTAACAAACTCAGGCTATTTCTCGCACAGTGGTTTTACGAGCACGATTTTTAATGTTTTCTGGACTCTCTTCTCCCTCATGTTTAGCCCCATTAGCATTGGGATTTTAAGAAGTTTACCCATTAGTTTAGCGGTTTTAAGACCGTTCGTTCCATTACTTTTGTCAATATTAAGACCTTTCGTGCCATTTCGGTGCCAATATTTCCTGGCGAGCGATAGCAAGCCAGTAATCGTCCGGTACATAAGTCTACTGATTTTTGTTGACACATATATCCAACGAGAATCTTGGGGGTGTTTAAAACTTTAAGCTGAATAGAGGTCTAAGGGGCCAAACAAATACATATATATACGGTATATATATAAATGCAAAATATATAATACTAATAATAATGCCGCGAGCTATTTCTCGGTACGTGATTTTACGAGATTGATCCGATTCCAAGCTCAGAAAAGAAAAATCCAAGTGTATGTACCAGGAAAGGCGTGAAGCAATCTTGAACAACACGGGTGCGTGGTTTGAGTCACGTGGGTTTGGTCCGAAGTAATGTTTAGGCCACGTCTCTTGTATGAAAGGTGGCCGGACGAAGGATTTTTTGGACTTTTTCTCGTGTGGCAATATTATGTAGACTATTTTGACTTTTCCTGCAGATAGCCAAAATATATATTGTCTTAATCCTTGATAATTCGAAGTCTTTTCATTCCTGAAGGCTCGTTTGAAGTAATAACATCACTTAGTGGCTGGAATAATATTTAAAGGACGTCGCCGGTACAGAAGGGGTTAAGGTGAACAGAACCCACAATGGAAATGTTATTGGCAACTATACTGAACTTGGGTTGTGTTAAATGTTTCTTAAACATCTTAATTGAAAACTTTGAGACGAAAAATTTCATGAATTGTTCTAGTGACGCAATATACGTTGGAGGTATTTAAATGTGGTTTAGCCAATATTAGATACTTTTACTTAGCTTACAATTTAGCACAGACCCCCCTCTTAACCCCTTCAGCAATTAACAGGCTTCGAAATATCTCTTTATAACTTTTGACCACTATAAAAGCTTCTTAAACTGCACAACATACTTTATTGTAGCTAGAATAAAATAGAAAAGAAGTCGCCGGTACAGATGGGGTTAAGGGGAGGTTTCTAGTTTGTTCCATATATCTCCATCAAGCTTAAAATTACACTCCCTAGACCCCCTTTCAAGATAAATGTGTACATTTTTCGGTAGAAAAATTTCTCGGCCGAAGGCCGGTTCCTCTTAAATTACAGGCTCGCTATCGCTCGCCAGGAAAAAATGACCTCTAATTGGCACGAAAGGTCATAAAATTGATAGAAATGGGGCGAAAGTTCTAAAAATCGCCAAACTAAAGGGGGCAAAAGTCTTAAAATCTCAGAAGCAATGGGGCTAAAAATGAGGGAGAAAGGGGACCAGAAAAAAATCCCTCCAGCGGAAATCTCCCCTTAAGGTGACTTAAATTGTCTTCTAATAAAACAAAATGAAAGAATGTGTCACGTTATAATGAAAGAATGTGTCACGTTATAATGAAAGAATGTGTCACGTTATAATGAAAGAATGTCACGTTATAATGAAAGAATGTGTCACGTTATAATGAAATGTTTAGTCTTGGGCAACTCGTGTGTTTACAAATGAAAGAATGTGTCACGTTATAATGAATGTGTCACGTTATAATGAAATAATGTGTCACGTTATAATGAAAGAATTGTCACGTTATAATGAATGTGTCACGTTATAATGAAAGAATTGTCACGTTATAATGAATGTGTCACGTTATAATGAAAGAATGTGTCACGTTATAATGAAATGTTTAGTCTTGGGCAACTCGTGTGTTTACAAATGAAAGAATGTGTCACGTTATAATGAAATGTTTAGTCTTGGGCAACTCTTGTGTTTACAAATGAAAGAATGTGTCGCGTTATAATGAAATGTTTAGTCTTGGGCAACTCTTGTGTTTACAAATCACTGGAGCAGGGATGGTGGGGATAATTGGCTGCAGTGTTGACATTATAATAACAATATAATGTAGCAGCGATACACTACCTCTTCCATCACCGTCAAAGCAATTAGGGCCACAAGGTTGTCTACCTTTAGGGGGGATAGTTATACATTATTTTAATATTAATAATTACCGTTAGAATCCATTTAAACTAAAGGTTTATTGTGTATTTTGTTTTAATGTTTGAAAGGAAAGGAAATGTATCGGATATATACCGGTATATATATATATATATATATATATATGTGTTAGTAAAGCCAGGTAATACATTTTCTTTAATACATACGAGGTTGAAAGAAATTACTATTTCTGCGTTGGAAATTTTATTATTCAGAGACCTGGAAACTGAATAATAAAATTTCTAACGCAGAAATTGCCATTTCTTTCAACCTCGTATGTATTAAAGAATATATATATATATATATATATATATATATATATATATATATATATATATATATATATATAAGTGTGTGTTTACATTAATACATAAAAAACAATTCACCAAACATTCTGTCTTACACTAACTCACGTAATATTTGTATTTCTGATGAAGTCTATGTCCAGCAGCACGGGGGAGCTTCGAAAAGACCACCCTCGGGTCAAGTAGGGTTAACCTTTAATCCTACTACTATTACTACGACACTGCTACACTACTATCTCTCCTAATATCCGTTTTAGATATAGTCTCTCTCTCTCTCTCTCTCTCTCTCTCTCTCTCTCTCTCTCTCTCTCTCTCTCTCTCTCTCTCTCTCTCTCTCTCTCTCTCTCTCTCTCTCTCTCTCTCTCTCTCTCTCTCTCTCTCTCTCTCTCTCTCTCTCTCTCTGTATATATATTATCAGGTATGGTTTGTATTAAGTTTCATTCTGTATTTCTACGTATGTGCCCAGTTCTACAAAATATCTTGTATCTCAATTTGTGTATCCATAGTGAACGTTTTATTTTCCCTATACAACTTTTTCATATTTATTTTGCTATATATTTGTTTTATCCGTACTGTTGTGTTTATCCCTTTATCCGTGTCTGCCTATGTCCCGTTCTGTCAAACTAGTGGGAGCGGCAGACTGAACAGCAGACTTAAGGGGGGGAGGGGGGTACTGATGGGGCTTCATGCGAGACACACCCACACACATCCACACACACACACACACACACACACACACACACACACACACACACACACACACACACACCTAAGAAAGGTATACAGTATATAAATGTTCATAGATATACTAACCACACAGACCTTTCGATCCAAGCGTCAGGACTGAATTTAGTAGAGATAGTGGAACCCTTAAATATTGAAAAGTGGAAGAAACGGGCAGCACAGATAATAATGTTCATAGATTTACATAGCTACTCTGACCACACAAATCTTATGATCCTAGCGAGGTGGTCAGGACGTAGGAGTAATTATAATAGACACCAGAACTCCAAATATAGCAAAGTGGAAGAAATGAACAGAGAGAGAGAGAGAGAGAGAGGGGGGGGGGGAGAAGGAATAAGAAGAAGAAGAAGAAGAAGGGTGGGGAGAGGGGGCGAGAAGAGGGAAAGAGAACGAGAAAGGGGGAAGGAGAGAGAGAGAAGGATGGGGAGGGGGAGAGAGAGAACGAAGGAAGAATGTTGATAGGTATTCCACAGCAGCAAACATTCCCTCAGAGACGAGACTGTTGCCCCCGCTTTCCTCATTAAGACTTTAAATACTATACCATGTTCCAAATACGTAGTCCAAAACTCTTGAACATTAACGTCTATAACTCACAAACGACTAGAGTAATCCAGTATTCGATACAAGGATATCAATCGTAGTCATGTGCTGTACTTATAACTAGCTTGATGGTGTAATGGTTAGTGCGTGTAAGTTCTGCATGTGGTATCCTAGGTTCGAATCCTGGGAGAATTACATACCTTCATTAATTTAATTAGTGGGTTATAGGTGTTGAGAACCATGTTAAACATATGGGAAGGGTCGGCCAAGGATTATGTGTGGGAATTTACAGCCCGTTTGTTCTAGCCTCTTTTGAGTTCGAGGTTAGGGTTCACGATTTGTAGCCAACCTACTTTGAACAGTGTATAGAAGGTCATACGAGGGAAACATTTGTATATATATATATATAACCCTTGGACTCTTATCTAACTTGAGATTATTCACACACACACACACACACACACACACACACACACACACACACACACACACACACACACACACACAATACCATCTTATCTCTTCTAATTACGCCCTTGTAATTATAAGTGTTCTGTTCAGTCTATCCTGTAATTACTAGAGCTGTATTTCCTTCGTTTATCATTGTTCCATGTCTTCTAGCCCATTATATTATCTTAGCCTCCCTCACTCTTTCTATTATCTTAGCCTCCCTCACTCTTTCTATTATCTTAGCCTCCCTCACTCTTTCTTAGCCTTCTTTCTGTAATTATCTTAACTGTTTTGTTTATTTTGCATTTTTGATTTCCTCTAATCTTCGAGTTTTGGTATTATTATTCTCTCCTCCGGGCGTATTCCCTCAGTTCCTCTCCTCCCCTCCTTTTCCTCTCCCCCTCTCCTCTTCTTCCCACCCCTCCTTTTCCTCCTCCTTCCTCTCCCACCTCTCCTCTTCCTTTTCCTCTCCCCCTCCTCCTCCTTTCCCCCCCTCCATTCCCCCTCCCCTCCTCTTCCCCCCCCTCCTCCTCTCTTCCCCCCCCCCCTCCTCTTACTCCCCCCCCCCTCTTCCTCTTTCCGTACCACCTCCTTAGACGCCTCCTAATTAGCCAAGCCAGAATATATGTGAAGGATCCTTAGACTTTATCCAGTGTGTGGTCAGACTACTTGGACAGAAGGAATCCAATTAATACAGATATATGTAAGCTTGGTTATGAGACGTATTTCCTAACCCCAGTAAAAATCGTCTAATCTTATTCAGAAAAGACAAATGGAATGGTTCCTCGTTAAAGACAATTAGAATATTATTGACTAATATTTTTTGTTTCTTACATTAATGCATTGTAATAAAAACTATGTAGAACTTTGCCTGTGTGAAGATTTGGACAGTAATAGTTTATGAATGTTAATCTGATAAACTTAAGAATGAACTGTTTGGAGTCATGAATGAGGTTGAGAAAATATAGAACTTAATGAGCTGAATAAAATTGTCTGGCGTTAGCAAAAGGGATCAAAAGTAAGCTAATTGAATTGATTAATCCAAGAATAAATATAGGAGAACATAATTATGCTAAATATAGAAGGAAGTGCGAGGAGGAAAAGAACCAAAAATTGATAAGGAACTAAAAATATAGGACAGGTGAGAGATAAGATACAGGTACAAGACTAGGCCAATTACCTTTCTCTCTCTCTCTCTCTCTCTCTCTCTCTCTCTCTCTCTCTCTCTCTCTCTCTCTCTCTCTCTCTCTCTCTCTCTCTCTCTCTCTCTCTCTCTCTCTCTCTTTCTCTCTCTCTTTTATAGGACAGGTGAGAGATAAGATACAGGTACAAGACTAGGCCAATTACCTTTCTCCTCTCTCTCTCTCTCTCTCTCTCTCTCTCTCTCTCTCTCTCTCTCGCTCTCATAAATAATGAGTAGACAAATTTAAACCGTGCTGAGTCATTCTAATCAAAGTTCTCTCTCTAATTAAATTGCCAGAACCACAATTATAGATCCGTTAACTTCACTAGATTAACCCTTTTAGTACGATGACGCCTGTATTCCTTGTATTCTAGCTATCATTAGAGGATTTTATTGAGTTTAGGAAGGTCTTGTGGGGATCGAAGGTTCATACAGATGGAGTTTACCCTTTTGAGTCTGAGGGGTTTCGGAAGTTCATGTTAAATAACAAATCTATAATATTTTTGATCCCAGAACGGGCAGTACCATTGCCAACATAATACCGTAATTTCAGCGTCGATGTAATAGGTACGGTAATTAGTCTTTACAATGTAATTAAAGGGTTATATATAATACGGAATTAAGTTTTAACTAGTGTTAATATACGGTCTTGTGTTAATATTAAGGTTAATTTTACAGTGCTGAATAAAATAGTCACATGGTAGCCAAAATAAAATAGTCACATGGTAGCCAAAATAAAATAGTCACATGGTAGCCAAAATAGTCACATGGTAGCCAAAATAAAATAGTCACATGGTAGCCAAAATAAAAGTCACATGGTAGCCAAAATAAAAGTCACATGGTAGCCAAAATAAAAGTCACATGGTAGCCAAAATAAAAGTCACATGGTAGCCAAAATAAAAGTCACATGGTAGCCAAAATAAAAGTCACATGGTAGCCAAAATAAAATAGTCACATGGTAGCCAAAATAGTCACATGGTAGCCAAAATAAAATGGTCACATGGTAGCCAAAATAAAATAGTCACATGGTAGCCAAAATAGTCACATGGTAGCCAAAATAAAATGGTCACATGGTAGCCAAAATAAAATAGTCACATGGTAGCCAAAATAAAATAGTCACATGGTAGCCAAAATAGTCACATGGTAGCCAAAATAAAATGGTCACATGGTAGCCAAAATAAAATGGTCACATGGTAGCCAAAATAAAATGGTCACATGGTAGCCAAAATAAAATGGTCACATGGTAGCCAAAATAAAATGGTCACATGGTAGCCAAAATAAAATAGTCACATGGTAGCCAAAATAAAATAGTCACATGGTAGCCAAAATAAAATAGTCACATGGTAGCCAAAATAAAATAGTCACATGGTAGCCAAAATAAAATAGTCACATGGTAGCCAAAATAAAATAGTCACATGGTAGCCAAAATAAAATAGTCACATGGTAGCCAAAATAAAATAGTCACATGGTAGCCAAAATAAAATAGTCACATGGTAGCCAAAATAAAATAGTCACATGGTAGCCAAAATAAAATAGTCACATGGTAGCCAAAATAAAATAGTCACATGGTAGCCAAAATAAAATAGTCACATGGTAGCCAAAATAAAATAGTCACATGGTAGCCAAAATAAAATAGTCACATGGTAGCCAAAATAAAATAGTCACATGGTAGCCAAAATAGTCACATGGTAGCCAAAATAGTCACATGGTAGCCAAAATACCAAAACTTATTCTGACAATCTTGGTGAATGTGTTGAATCTAGTATAAGGAAATTATAAACTATCAACCAGGAAGCCTCTCTCTCTCTCAATGTCAACCTACTGTACACTGTGTGGGTGGAGTCAACTGTGCTAACTGTAGACCAGATAATACAAAATGTTAAGTTTCTGGTAATTGGCGGAGTGTTAGCCAGATGTTTTATATTGGTGTATTTTATTGCTATTTCTATATATTAACCCTTTCACGCATTTATGACGTAGAGGTTGCCAGATTAGCAATAAGAAATAGTTATCTCGCTTATAATTACCTCTCCAAATTAATTTTCCGCCCACAGCTAACTCAAAGACAACTGCAGAGGTTGAAGTAACTAAACTAAAGGTTTCTAAACACCCCTGATGGTCTTTAAAGTATCCCCAATAGGCTCAAAATCGCGTCACATGGCGGAGAGGGCTAATAGTAAATATGTGTGAAGGATCCTTAGACTTTATCCAACGTGGACCATATTTCGGTGGAGTTTGCATTGGTAACTGTAGAAAAGGAACTAAAACAAAAAATAACTTCTAGTCAATGGTATATTTCTAAATTTGTTTGCATTTTGTAATTATTATTTGTATTCGTATTATTGTTTATGTATTTATATAATTGGTAAGTAGTTATGGTAATGTGTATTTTGTTTTACATTTGTTTGCATTTTGTAATTATTATTCGTATTAGTATTTGTATTTATATATTCGATAATTAATTGCGATGTGTGTATATTATTAATTGCGATGTGTGTATATTATTAATTGCGATGTGTGTGTATATTATTAATTGCGATGTGTGTGTATATTTTTAGTTTTGCATTCCCTTGTACTAATGCGGTAACCCCTTCTCTCCCCCAGGTAAGACTGACTTGCAACAAGACCTTGGTTAGTTAGCTGTTAAGGGGGGTCACCGGCTTTTCTTTAGCTTTCCCTCCTTTTCTCTTTCCCTGGCTTGTATCCATTCGGCCCCATTCAGCCAACTGTTTTAAGACTTTTATCCCCATCCAGGTGTCGATTTCTTCCTGGCGAGCGATAGCGAGTCAGCATTGTATGGAGAATTCCGGCTTCGCCGGAGAAATGTTTATATAATTTTTTTTTTTAATTTAGCTTGCTGACAAAACAAAAAAATATATATGCTGGCTCGCTACCGCTCGCCAGGAAAAAAAGACACCTGCATGGGGGTAAACTTCTTAAAACAGTAGGCTGAATGGGGCCGAATGGATAAAAGCCAAAGAGGGATAGAAAGAGAAAAACAAGCGAGGTGGGCTCCCTTAAGGACACACGCTCCACAGTAAAGGTCAGACGCTACTACTAGGTCCTCAGTAACGACGGGGTGCTACGGTAAGTCATAATGTTAAGCCATCTGTAGTAGTAATAGCAGTTTACTACTTAAATCACCATAATTCGGCCATCTCATTAAAGGTAAGATGTTAGTTAGGGCCCGGGTGCTTGAAATAATTGAGTATACCTTACCTGTTCGTATTTCTTTGCTAGACCTCTGCCTATTGTAAGTAAACGTTAATTTATGACTCACATATACTGTATACAACACACACACACACACACACACACACACACACACACACACACACACACACACACACACACACACACATTACACATACTGTAGGTAACTGTTTTGTTGACTTGTTTGGGTGGAGTGAGACATGACCATTTAGAACACACTGTGGCGGGACAACCTTATACTGAGAGAGAGAGAGAGAGAGAGAAACCACACACACACACACAGTAAATAGGCGGAACAACAAGTTTCCGGTAATTTTCTTGGAAATTTGAATGTCACGTAATGAAATAATGTTTTATCAGAATTTCACCCCCTGAAATGCTCTGGACTCTATCTAGCTCTCTAGCTCTATCTATCTATCTATCTATCTTGGTAAATTGCGTGTACCCCCCAAAATGTATCAAACTACCGCGATTCACTAGTTAGCAATCACCGTCTTATCATCATCATTACTAGGTGTGCTAATATTCCTGATCGCTCCTGTACCTCTCCCTTCGTGACTCTTTCGAGTTTACCGCGGTGTCCGTAGTTTGCGTTCACTTTTATCATTAAGAGGTGTGCTAATATTTCTGACCGCGCCTGTACCTCTCCCTGCATGACTCCTTTAAGTGTACCGCGGGGTCTGTGGCTGGTGGTGGGGTCTGTAGTGTCGCCGCCCACGTAGCATCTCTGTGGTTTCCGGGGTCACTGTTCAATCTGTCTGGCTTCCAGGAGTCACGAGTCACGAACTACACAAACTTAATTTAGGTCGGCTTGATTTATCTCTTCTTGATTAAGCGTAATTTAATCATCTTAATCTTAATTTATTTCTTCTTGATCTTAATTAATTTTTGTCTTCACTATAATTAATATCTTTTAATCCGCTAAATGTTTAATGTATTATTGGACCCCTTTTGCACTAACCCGGATACTTTTTAGGCTAGCAGCAATGTCAGTGAAAGCTTAACCCTACGGTCACTCTAATTATTTATCCAATCCCTTGTAAAACATATAGTATACATATAAAGTATTTATTGAGTTTAATTGATATATTCCGAGAGTACGGCAGTATCAGACTAATATACTGTATATGTTTTAATTACAGTATTTGTTTTAATTACAGCATTTGTTTTAATTGCATATGTTTTAATTACAGCATTTGTTTTAATTACATGTTTTAATTACAGCATTTGTTTTAATTACATGTTTTAATTACAGCATTTGTTTTAATTACATGTTTTAATTACAGCATTTGTTTTAATTACATGTTTTAATTACAGCATTTGTTTTAATTACATGTGTTTTAATTACAGCATTTTGTTTTAATTACAGCATTTGTTTTAATTACATATGTTTTAATTACAGCATTTGTTTTAATTACATATGTTTTAATTACAGCATTTGTTTTAATTACATATGTTTTAATTACAGCATTTGTTTTATTATTCTGATTATTGCTTTGGATTGGAGGGGTATAGTGAAAAATATCCTATTTACACCTCGACTAAGTATATGAAAATCGCCTAGACATAGCCAGAATGTAATGTAAAAGCCACCGCAGTACCAAAAGGGTTAAGCTCAAGAATGTATGAAGGTGATGCAGTGAGTCACCTTCTCGCTCTGTGGCTTACCCCTTGCGATATATGAGGACAATTTTAAGGGCGGAATTTTAGTTTGCTTATTAGACCTCCATCAAGCTTAACAAAAATACCTCCAAGACCCCCCCCCCCCCCTTCAAGATAAAAAGTGTGTACATTTTTCGATAGCAAAATGTGGGTTCTTAAAATTACAGGCTCGCTATCGCTCGCATGGCAAAAATACACAGAAATGGCACGATAGGTCTTAAAACTTACAATGAAATGGGGCGAAAAGTGAAGTGATAAAATAGCCAATCTAATGGGCCTAACGTCTTAAAATTTCAAAACTAATGGGGCTAAACAGGAAGAAGGGGGGACCACAAAAACGTACAAGAATGTATGAAGATGCTGTAGCGAGTCACCTTCCCGCTCTGTTGCTCACCCATTGCAATTGATAGATGATGACAATGGTTTTTTCTGGACCCCCTTCTCCCTCATGTTTAACCCCATTAGTTTTCAGATTTTGTGATGTTCGGCGATTTTAAGACCTTTCGTCCCATTTAGTTGTCAATATGATTACTGTTCGTGTCATTTAGGTGTCGATTTTGTCCTGGCGAGCCATAGCGAGCCTGTAATTTAAGAGGAACCGGCCTTTGACCGGGTATATTTCTCTATCGAAAAATTTACACATTTATCCTGAATGAGGGTCGGGGGGGGGGGGGGGGTTAAAGCTGGGAGGTCTAGGGAGGAAACTTTAACAAATGATCGAACGATGTATAAATGCGCCCATCCACCCTTATACTCCAGACTGTATGAATATGATGCAGTGAGTCACCTTCTCGCTCTGTAGCTTACCCCTTGCGATAGATGATGACGATTATAATATTCTGGCTATCAGTAGACGATATTATCCAGTTGTTGAAGGACCTAGAGAAGTGATAAGGTTTAGTTTGCGGAGTGTTGACGTCTTTCATTTGTTGAAGCCTATTTACTGTGTGTGTGTGAAGAGTGAGAATGTATGTAAGAGAAAGGGAGACAGTGTGTGTATGAGAATGGGAAAGTGTGTGTGTGTGTGTGTTTGTTTGTTTGTTTGTGTGAGAGAGAAAGAAACCTGCATAACATTGTTTAATCTTCGCCATAATAACACATATTCCATATAAATAACCCCAGGATATTGAAAGTGTTAACCTGAGGAATGTGTGAAGACAAGCGGTGGGCTGAATCAACTGTGGAGTGAGTCACATCCTAGCTTCAGAGTTTAAGGTAGTGTCACACATTATTCCTTTCCGGCAATATTGGGTCGGCAACTTCGCCATGGCAATATTTGGCCGATTTGTTATTGGCCACTAATCTTTGGAAGGATTGAATATTTTGAATACTAACTTAGAAGGAAGGCTAATTAGTATAGACCTGTTTGAATATGTGAGTAATTAAAGCCAAACTTCTGAATCTTTTGGATAGTCTGTAGAACTGTATTATCTCCTGGATTCAATAGATTCATGAATGTATAACTGATATAGTTCGTTAAGGGGGCCCACCTCGCTATTTTGTGCTCTTTCTCCCCCTCTCTTTGGCTTGTATCCATTCGGCCTCATTCAGCCTACTGTTTTAAGACTTTTACCCCCATCCAGGTGTCAATATTTTCCTGGCGAGCGGCAGCGAGCCAGCATATATACATTTTTGTTTTGACAGCAAGCTAAATTTGTAAATTTTTCGATAGAAAAATTTCTCCGGCGTAGCAGGATTTCTTCATACAATGCTGGCTCGCTATCGATCGCCAAAAAAAAATCGACACCTGGATGGGGATAAACCTCTTAAAACAGTTGGCTGAATGGGACCGAATAGATACAAGCCAGGGAAAGAGAAAGGTAAACAACAAAAACGGTGACCCCCCTTAAACTAAAATTGGACGGAAATACAGCAACTCTTGTGATTCAGTAGAGCGTTGATTGTGAAGACAGTTAATCTCGTTTTCTTCTTCGCTCCCATCTTCTGTTCGTGGAGGTAAAGGATGGCCCAATTACCGTTTTCTAATTGCCGCCCCATGCATGTTGAAGTGCTCGCTAAACACTCCGGATGCTGCGGGGGAGGTGTTTATTTATTGGTCGATTTAATTGTCTATAAATATTTAGTTTCCTCCCTAGACCTCAATCAAACTTTAAAAAGCATCCCCAAGATCCCCCTCTGTATTTTGGGTGTTGTCGATCCTTATGCACTGAATTTCGGTGTGAGCATCCTAGGTTCGAATCCCTGGACTGCCACATGTATTTGTTGATTTCATTAATTGAGTTTAGGAGTAAAGTCGGTTGGTGGAGGTTAAGAAAAGGGGCGACTGTTATTTACTGCACAAAACCGAGATGACAGCCTGGTCGAATGCAACAAGTGGCATTTGGTGCAGCCTAGTCAAGAGGCACCTTAGGGGGAGGAGTAGTGGTGCCAATTTAGCTACTTTCCCGCTAGATCTGGAGGTATTTACTAAGACCTAGAGGCAAATTGTTACATCTAACTACATACATTCTAGCGGTATTGTGTAGATTTGATCCATTTTAGAGAGATAGTGGAGAGATTGTGCCGTTATTCTAGCTATTTTCGGCAATTATTTACTATCTAGCGGACTTGATGTGGTAACCCTGGGGGGAGGAGTAGGAACCGCGACAGTTTGAGTGCAGCTAGAAGACCGACCACACGCGTTCCTAAACCACTCCTCTTACACCCACTCAAAAACCCCAATCTAGAACGCCATATACCGGAGTGATATATTTGAACTTTATAGAGCTTTCTTCTCGTTCGTATCGACTGAAAAACGGGACGAACGCTATACGTATAATCCAGATCGCCAAACATTGTATGAGATTTTGGTGACAGTTTCTTGTGAAGTTTTTTTTTGTTGGTGGTGGTTAGGTGCACAACATGGTCAGGTATATTGGTTATTATGGCGACGGGGCATGAGAATTAAAATATATATGTGCATAGAAGCCATAAATGGAGATCTTGATTAATGAATGGACTAGTAGATTAATGATACCTAGAGTATTTAGCTAGTTAATATATAAAGAGCAACCTTTAATTCAATATTGGCATTAGTGTGGTTATCTGTATTTTACAATTTAGTTTGCGAATGGTTTAATTTGTAGTATATATACAGTATATAAAACAAATATCACGTAATGGTAAAAATTATGAAACTGTAAAGATAATATAATCTGTGAATGCATTCTATAACTGGATAGGTTTCTGAATGGGACTATTGTCTTAAATCCATGCTTTATTAAAAAATAAAAATAAAACTAGGCTACTAGTTTTTAATAAATGTTATAATCGTTATCTGCTTCAGCATGATTTTTAAAAATTGCTGTATATTACAAATTCAATTAGTCTCGTTTAATTGAAATAATGATGGTAGTCGTAAAAGGGTTGCATCATTTGCATGAAACGTAACTAGCAACTGGCGATGTTATTCAGCTTAGAAAGGATTTCTCAGACCTTTTTACAATATACCTGAAATTTATTATCCCTTTATAACCGCAGACGAATTTAATCAGCTTTAGAAGGGCCTCTAGTTTTCAATTATATTCATAAGATCTCTCATACTAGGATTTTAATATTCTGATTATATTAAAGTTATATTCTTTTAATCGCCAAACGTAAAAAAAAATCGCTTTATGGCGAACTTCGAGAAGATATTAAGCTTAAAAATACTAATACCTTTTTCATTAAGCTTAACAGTTGTATTACTTTTACGTTTTTAATACTAGTAAATTATTAGAATTTATTCAGCTGTTCAAGGAAGTTGGGAACAATTTAGTTTTAATGGTTAAACGATGGATTAAATTTACGGCAATTGCACGAGTTTTTAAGTCATTCGATTGATATATTGGCTTTTAATAGAGTGGAGAAAGTGGTTTTGTTCGCGACTGTGCATGACTGGAGATGTGGGCTGTCTGTGCAGAGTGGGGCTATGTGTGTCTGTGGCCGCGCATGTGGTTGGTTGCGTGTGGGTTGAGGACTTGGCTGCTGGGAGGAGATGTTATTATTCACCTTCATGTAGACTAGTTTAGTTATTTAATGTTTTGTATGTGTGATTATTACGAACCTCATATGTATCTGTCAGTTTTCCTCTTATCTGAATCCATATTTTTGACCGCTTATCTGTATCTCCTATCTATCGGTGTCGTCTGAATCTATCTAGTTTTTCGCTATCTATGAATGTATCTGAATGTATCTAGTTTCCCCTATTATCTGTATTTCAAACTCCTGTTTAGTTTCCCTCGCTTTATTTACTAATGATAAATGTTTATATTTATTCCTGTATCTACTTTTCCATAATTGTCTACATTGATCTTTATATATGGATCTCTATCTCTCTCTCGTATCTTTCTCTCTCCCTCCCTCTCCCTCGCTCTCCCTGTCTCTCGTGTGGGTTGATCACTTGGCTGATGGGAGGAGGCGACGTGCTCACCTTCACCACAATATTTATAATATTTTACGTTTTGGAGGCGTCTCGCTATGTGCATTAGTATGCTGTAGTTAATATTTATTTATAAGTATTTACCACCATCTATACCTTCGTCTAGTAATAAATATCTTGTCTGCCTTATCTGTCCTGTATTTAATTTGCATATTTGTTTTGGACTATGTATTTTGTTACTTAATATTATATATTTTAATCTCTTCATTACTATACCTCCTTTTTATTGTCATTCTGACTTCACTTATGAGTTTCCTTCAGCTGAAGAGCTATGACTCAAGGGAACGTTTACCACTGCCTTAAGAAATTACATTAGTCTATTTGTTTTTTTGTTTTTTCTATTATTACTGTATTATTATTATTATTACCGGTACTGTATTATTATTATTATTACCGGTACTGTATTATTATTATTATTATTACCTGTACTGTATTATTATTATTATTTATTACGTGGCTATCGTCTAACGAGAGCCAAAATAGAATGGTGAAAGTCGTCACTATTATACTGAATTTATCTATATCGCCTGACGCTGTGATCCCCGATGGGGTGGCCACGAACGAACCGCCCCCATGCACCTCTGTCCCCAGTCAGTCGATGCCCCTCCTCCCAACCAGCACCGCCTTCATCCATATACTTCCTCACTCCATCCTTCCACCTCTTTCGGTCTACTTCTCCCTCTCTGTCCTTCCACCTCGCTCTCTTACACCTTCTTAGTCATTCTCTCGCTTCCCATATGTTCCATATGGCCAAACCATCTCAGGTGTTCCTTTTCACACTTTCCAGCGCATCTACCTCTACACCACACCTCATTCGTCTGTCTATCCCTCCATGTAACTCCGCACGCACTTCTCAAGTAACTCATTTCCACCCCTCTCACTCTTGGTCTGAGTCTCTTCTCAAACGTCCATGCTTCGCTTCCTTAAGTCAGTGTCGGGATTACCACACTGCCATGCAAGGACTTCTTCACTGAATGCTAGCTGGTAATCCAAATCACTGACCAAGTGTGCAGTGATGAGGAAGAGTGCCTTTGAGTCATTGCTTCCCGTCAGTTTAGCGTCATATCCTAGGGTGACTGGACCACACAAGGAGGCGGAAGCTGAGGACTCGTTAATGGTCTAGTAAACTTGTAACATATATTTTACGTTGCTGTTAATAATAGTAGGTAGGAACCGTTAGGTGATGACATTTAATAGATTTTGTTTACATTTAAAATTATATACAGAGGCAGTGGTGATGACTAACTGAATTAAAAGTTAATTGTATTCCCTATCATTAGATATATTTACTTAGCTTGTTTGCGCTAAGGAAAGTTATTCATAGTTTTATTAAAGTTGATAGAAATGCGTAAATATCAGAGAGAGAGAGAGAGAGAGAGAGAGAGAGAGAGAGAGATTTAACAATAAGCTAAATTCTACTTGATTGTGCATGCGTGTGCCTCCAAGCACAAACAGGTGCAGTGTGGCGGATATGTAAATTAAATAGATTGACTCTGACGGTTAAAATAACGACCATGTGTTTTGGACCTCTATTAGTTTAGAGAATGTAGGACGTTTTATCTCATTAGTTTGACAATAATATGACGCTTCACCCCTGGCAGGTGTCGTTTTCTTACTTGGCGAGCGATAACTTTTAGCTAGCCCATAACTTTGCAGAAATGGGCCTTCGGCCAGGGCAATTTTCTATCGAAAAATGTACTAATTGATATTGAAGGTAGTCTGGGTGGGCATTTTTGTAGTTTGTATTAAGTCTGGGATAATTTTTTTGTTAGCCTAAGGGGGCAAAGTAAAATGCATAGCCCGAAAATGGCAAAAACAAGCAAAATCCTCTATAATTATAAATAGGCCTTTAGTGACTAAGACGTCGGACCAAATAGTGTAAATCTAACGACAATTTTACACGTGCAACAGATTGTAGAAATATTTATATTTTGTTTGTAAATACTTGGATGTATTAAGTTACAATGATATAGGAACGATATGTTGGCAGTTGTCCATTCTGTTTTAACTACAGGGTCTGTAGCCCGCAGCTCTCTATTCACCCTCGTTGATCTAGAGTCGACTGTCTGCATGTACTGCTCTGTTAGGGTGGATACAAATTAAAATATATGTAAATATATGTAAATATGAGTGGAACATTTGCGGGGGTACAAATAATGACTACTATGCTGGAATGTATTTTTTGTACGTTCCATTAACAATAATGATAATAGTAAGTTATCCCTTTAAAAAAACGACTACCATTGACTTTGTTCATACCTTTATATTTCCTGAGTATATTTAATTGAATATAAATCAGAGAGTGTGGGTGTGGGTGTGTGTGTGAAGGAGAGAGGGAAAGGAGAGGGGGGGGGGGGGGGGGTACAAATAAAGCCTGGTTGTGCAAGTGAAAGTGTAAAGAGTTAACAAGAGGACCGACCAGATGACAGACAGTAGGGTTCACATGGCCACTTGTATCACCAAGGGGCAATTCGTTTCCGCTTTTCGGTTATTATTTGACGATTTTATTAAGATTAGGAAGGGTATGTGGAAGTCGGAGGGTTAATTGAGATAGTCTTTACCCTTATAATTCCCACAGATCCTTCTTAAACTAAAAACAAATGTCTAATGATAGCTAAAACAAACTATCAGTAATTTGTTTAAGCTTGAAGGGTAACGCTGTTTTGTTAGTCTATGAAACAAACTAAAAAATACTTTGCTCGATGATGGCCCAAAAATAAAATGCAAAATAATCATGAATAAACAAAATAAAAACCCTCAATTAGATTGAATCAAATCATCCTTTTTTACCACCACAGATCCTTCTTAAACTGCACAAAATTGTCTAAATATAGCTAGAATAAAATCAATAAGACGTCACCGGTACAGAAGGTGTTAAATAAAATGAACTAGACGCTGTATTCCAAGGGCGGCCAAAGGACTAAAGACAAAGCCCCAAGAGAAGCCTTACAAACTCAGGAAGGAATGTAGGCTAGACTAAGCTCGTGAAAAAAGTGAAAGTTAGAGAAGTGCATTTAAGGGGAGAGTGGTTATTTTGGGAGAGTCTATATATATTTATTTTGGGAGAGTCTATTTATTTATATATTAATTTATTTGTTAAGTGTCCTCGCTAGACCTCCATCAAACTTTTAAACACGCCCCCCAAGACCCCGTTTCAAGCTTAATAACTTGCGCATGTAGTAATGTGCAGCCTATGTGGTGGATTGTGTTGTTTTACAGTATACATTATTATTTTACTTCAGCGTCGTTTCCACATTATTATTTTAATTCAGCGTTGTTTCCACATTATTATTTTAATTCAGCGTTGTTTCCACATAGCGATTTATATTAGTTATTGTCTTTTTACTGTGTTCGTATACGTTTTGGTTTGTTTATTTTGCAAGTTTTACATTATAATTAATAAAAAAAAAAAATTCCAAGGCCCTACTTAAAGATAAATTTGTACATTGTTCGATAGAAAAATGTTTCGTCCGAAAGCCGGTTCCTCTTAAATTACAGGTTCGCTATCGCTCGCCGGGGTAATATTGACACCTAAATGACACGACATATCGTAATATTGAGAAAGAAATGGGGCGAAAGATCTTAAACTCGCCAAACTAGTGGGCCGAACGTCTTATAGTCTGAAAACTAATGAGGTTAAACATAGTCTGAAAACTAATGAGGTTAAACGTGAGGAAGAAAGGGGACCAAAAAAACGACCCATAATGAGACATTAAAAAAAAAAAAAAAAAAAAAAAAAAAAAAAAAAATAATAATAATAATAATAATAATAATAATAATAATAATAATAATAATGGAATGTTGGGGACTGGACTAGGTGTGATGGTGTGTGTGAGGGGGTAGGAGCTCTTAGCACTATTGGTTTCCTTTAAGGGGGGTGACCTGTTTTTGTATGGGGGCGGTTCGTTCGTGGCCACCCCTTCGGGGATCACGGCGTCAGGCAATAGATAGATAGACTTGTTTTTGTTCTGTCCTTTTCTATCTTTCTCTGGCTTGTATCCATTTGGCCCCATTCAGCCTACTGTTTTAAGACTTGTATCCCCATCCAGGTGTCCATTTTTTACTGGTGAGCGGTAGCGAGCCAGCATATTTTTATTTTTGTTTGACAGCAGGCTAAATTTGTAAATTTTTCGATAGAAAAATTTCTTCGGCGAAGCCGGATTTCTTCATATAATGCTGGCTCGCTATCGCTCGCCAGGAAGAAATCGACACCTAGATGGGGATAAACGTCTTAAAATAGTTGGCTGAATGGGGCCGAATGGATACAAGCCAGAGAAAGAGAGAAAAGGAGAGAAATAACAAAAAGCAGGTCACCCCCCTTAAGGCCCTAGTAGTGACCTCCATCAAGCTTTTAACCCCCCCCCCCTTCTCTCTCTCTCTAGACCCTCTTTCAAGATAAATGTGTACATTTTTCGATAGAAAAATTTGGTTCCTCCTAAATTACAGGCTCGCTATCGCTCGCCAGTTAAAATCGACACCTAAATTACAGTCTTAATATTGACAAATAAATGAGGCAAAAGATCTTAAAATCATCAAACTAATGGGCCGACCGTCATAACATCTGAAAACTAATGAGGTTAAACATGAGGAAGAGAGAGAGGGGGGGGGGGGGGGGTTTGGGACTTAACTAGTCGGTGTGATGGTGTGTGAGCGGGGGTAGGAGCTCGTAGCACTATTGGTTTCCTATAAGGGCACGTTAGTAGGGAGGCCAGGGGAGCTCAATAATATCACACACACACACGAGCGGTTGTGTGTTTATCGGTACATATCAATTTGGTGCATGCTTACGAGTACATTTTTCGATTTTTAAACCTAAATTACACTAACCTAACCTAACCGAAAACACTCCATTTCAACGTATTTTAAAGAGGTGTGTACCGATTAACTGTCGCCCCAAACCTCATGTACCTGTAAACCTACAAATATCCAGAGATTTGTACCAATAAAATTACAACCGCTCGTACACGTACACACACACACACACACACACACACACACACACACACACACACACACACACACACACACACACACACACACCCACACACACACACACACACACACACACACACACATATATATATATATATATATATATATATATATATATATATATATATATATATATATATATATATATATATATATATATATATACCACGCTCCGCCGACTGTTTCTCACGTTCCACAGTTCAAGTTCAATGTCACGAACATACGCACCGTAACGTAACGAAACGTCTCCGAAGCGTCTCCCACCCGTGACATTAATTACCGGTAGTCAATGGAACGTATTTCTCGCCTCGATAATCACTAGGCTGGCTGGAATAAAAGAAAGATTGTTCCAAGTAGAGCAGAGTTGAAACCATTATTCATTTATATATCTTCTCTTTTTGTAGTTTCCTCCCTAGACCTGCAAGCTTTAAAAAATCCCCAGTCTTATTTTGTTTTTTTACAGGGATAGGCCTAAACCTCAAATTTAGTTATCTAATGCAAGACACCATCTTTGAGCTAGATTGTACACTCGGATGCCATACTCTCCCTGAATCCATCTTGCCCTCATACTATGACTTAAATTGCTTCAAACTCCGTGTGTCCAGACATTTTGGGTCGAACATTCCTTGATTTTGGCACTGTCACTCTTTCAACTCTGGAGGAAGCACTCGTCACAATCAGTGTTGCCTTTTGTCTCCCTCATCCACAGAACAAAAGTATCTAGTCCACTCATTGATAGCTGTGGACTTCCTATTTCTAATTATGGAAGTTTATCTCTTGAAACGAATTGATGAAAACAATATTGTATACGGTACATAAACTATAAACCAATATATACTATTAATAAACAATATTGTATATGGTACATAAACTATAAACCAATATATACTATTAATAAACAATATTGTATATGGTACATAAACTATAAACCAATATATACTATTAATAAACAATATTGTATATGGTACATAAACTATAAACCAATATATACTATTAATAAACAATATTGTATACGGTACATAAACTATAAACCAATATATACTATTAATAAACAATATTGTATATGGTACATAAACTATAAACCAATATATACTATTAATAAACAATATTGTATATGGTACATAAACTATAAACCAATATATACTATTAATAAACAATATTGTATATGGTACATAAACTATAAACCAATATATACTATTAATAAACAATATTGCATATGGTACATAAACTATAAACCAATATATACTATTAATTCAAAAGAAAGATCTCCAAAAATCAATCCAGATAGTTATATTAGCTAAAAGAAAAACATGGTGCTCACGAAATCTATTGGGTGGGCTAAGGATTATGGTATGAGAGTGTACATTTATGTCTGCACTTTTTCAATCTCCTTACTTGAACTTGATGACACATCATTAAAGTTTTCGAGTGAGTCCTGCGAAGCAAAATTTCAACATTCATGGAGGCAAATGAACTACACAACACCGGTCAACATGGGTTCAGAGCAGGAAGATCGTGTCTCTCACAACTTTTGGAACACTATGACAACATTCTTAAAGCGCTAGAAGAAAAGAAAAACGTGGATGTCATTTCCACCGATTTTGCTAAGGCATTTGATAAATGTGACCATGGTATAATAGCCCACAAACTGAAAGCAAAAGGTATAACTGGGAAAATCGGACGGTGGATATACAATTTCCTCGTAAACCGAAAACAATCAGTAGCAGTAAACCAAGTCACATCTGAGCCTTCGGATGTCAAAAGCTCAGTGCCCCAAGGAACAGTGCTAGCGCCCCTTCTGTTCCTCATACTAATTTGCGACATAGATACCAACACCAGACACAGTACGGTGTCGTCATTTGCTGATGACACAAAATTAAGCAAGATAGTAAACACACAAGAAGACACGGGCCGACTGCAGGAAGACATGAATGTAGTGTTCCAGTGGACCAGGGAAAACAACATGCAATTCAATGAAGACAAATTCCAATTAATACGGTACGGAGATAATAATGATGTTAAAGAAATTACAAATTACTTAACAGAATCTAACCACATAATAGAACGGAAAGACCGTGTGAAAGAGTATTAATGTCTGAAAATATGGGTTTCAAAGTACATAACCAGGTCAAAGTGGCGGCTGCGAAACTTCTAACGGGTTGGATTCTGCGTACTTTCAAAACACGCGGTGAATTACCTATGATAACGCTCTTCAAATCTCTAGTGCTACCGCGGCTTGAATACTGTAGCGTATTAACATCCCCATACAAAGCAGGTGAAATAAATTACGTAGAGTGTACAAAGAAATTTCACTTCGCATATAAGTTCGATAAAACAGCTACACTATTGGGAGCGTTTAACCCTTTCACGCATTTATGACGCAGAGGTTGCCAGATTAGCAATAAGAAATAGAGTTATCTCACTCTTCTAATTACCTCTCCAAAATTAGTTTTCTGCCCACAGCTAACTCAGACAACTGCAGAGGTTGAAGTAACTAAACTAAAGGTTTCTAAATACCCCCGATGGATGGTAACAAAGGCTTTAAAGTATCCCCAATAGGCTCAAAATCGCGTCATATGTCGGAGAGGGTTAAGAGCACTGAATCTGTACTCACTGGAACGTAGAAGAGAACGTTACCTAATAATATACACGTGGAAAATCGCAGAGGGTTTAGTACCAAACCTACATACTCCGATAGTCATGAAATTCAGTGATAAGAGAGGCTGGGAATGCGAAATCCCCTGGATGAATAACAGAGATGCTATGGGCTCTCTGCGAGAGGGCTGGTTATCACACAGAGGCCCACGTCTCTTCAACAAACTCCCACGGCGAGTAAGAGACATGAGGGACATCAAGTTAGACAACTTCAAGAGAGCCCTAGATATCGAACTGCAAAAAGTGCCAGACGAGCCCATCCTCGCAAGGGAGCGAGCTGTCGCTTCAAACAGTCTACTGCACCAAATCACCACCCATAACGAGGGGCGTCGCGCTCCTTGGTACCGCTAGAAGAGTGGCAAACACATACATCATAAGGTATCATAAGGTAAGGATGAGTACCGTAAGTAAAACCCGCGTAATTATGGTTATTACTGGAAGTTATTATTGGCTGTTTTAATTACCCTCACCCCCGCGGAATGTGCAAGCTCGGGGTTTTTTGCAAGTTATTTAAATTATACATGCAACTGCGAGTGTGAATTTTGCCATCTTTATTGACTGTACGTGTGAAATTTGGTATAAACCAGTTTTTTGTAGCCGGAATTTGTAATTAATCGAAGCTTTCAAGATCTAGATCTCAAAATGATGCTTTATCATCCGAATTGTACATAATATAATTATATTGCCCTTTAAAAACTGCAGAAGTTTATGATAACTTTTTTTGTTTTCCGCCAACTAAGATGGAGGTGGTGGGGTTTTTTTTGTGGGGGATCGGTGTGTGTCTGTCTGTAAAAAAGATATCTGAAAAGGTTATGAATTGATGTTCACGAAATTTGGTAGGATATGCGCCAACGAAGTATTGTTTCAATTTAGGTAATCGGTAGAGTGTGTACCTCCGCCAGCTGTGATGGCCCACAATGTTATGAACTAATGTTCACGAAATTTGGTGGGCATGCGCCAAGGAAGAAGTGATTCCATATAGGAAGAAAAGCACATACCTCCACCAGCTTAGACGAAGGAATGCGCTCTCTCTAGTGCCCCTCTAGTTGTTCTTGCAACTGCCATACAATTGTATGCAACTTATGAAGGACTGATAAGGACATCAGTCTACGAATATTAAAAAATTTAGGTGACCGAAAATGTATCTGTTCTTGGGGAAAAAATCCTAATTCATGGTATACTAATAAAGATTACTTGAAATTGTCTTGTGGTTCACCTTTGAGGCGACTATAGTTCCATTCATTCTAAACTCGAAATCACTATAAATTCGGGCCATTTTGTAGCTTATCTCCAGATCCCGGTTATATAATGGTGTACTGGTGTCGCGCTAAATACGGGTTGGTGTGATAGCCCGTTTAGGTGAGGGGGGTGGTCTAGGGGTGGGGTCGGAGTTGGCAAAATAAGGGGGCAGGGGATTTTTTAGTGTGCCTTTATGTTTTAACTTTTTATCTTCTTGGGTTTCATTTTCGTCCGTTTTCGTGCTGTTTTCATTAATCATTATGTATTTTTGCAATTCCTCTTAATGTAAGTTATAAATATATTTCTTACTGTCAATTTAGTCGTGTATTGCTACCTATTGTATTTTAGCTACTTTTCCTGTCGCTATTCTCCCTCCTGTCTCGTCACACACACACACACACACACACACACACACACACACACACACACACACACACACACACACACACACACACACACACACACACACACACACACACACACACACACACACACACTCACTCACTCACTCACTCACTCACTCACTCACCGTACTAGGCAGATACCAGAATAAATTACTACTATCAGATAGGCACACCCCCTCTGCAAACAAATGCTCAGTGGAGATCGACATAGTTTTTTTGTTATCGTAATTATAGTTTTTACCTAGAACTTACAAGCCAGTACCGATAGTCTTTAACCATTTTAACCAATTTGCTATCCTAATATATTCCTAGATATTCCTACGTCTGGCAATAGATAGATAGATATAAATAGCGAAAATGCTATTCAGCTTAATTTTACCGATATACGATGTGTATCTAGTCATTTTGTCATATTTGGGGAGGTGTTTGGGAACCTTTGGCACTGCTGGTGACTGTTGCAACCTTAGCAACACTGCAAAAGCGTTTCTAATATGGATGTCCTCTATCACCTAACACCCCCCCTCCCCCCATTTACCTTCCATAAACAACATTTAACCCCTTTTGTACCGGCGACGTCTTTTTCATTTAATTTTAGCTATATTTAGAAGATTGTGTGCCGTTTGTCAAGGATCTATGGCTGTAAAAAAGGTTAAGTGAGATAGTTCCAAGCCTGTTAAAGTTAAAAGGACGGTACCAGTACTGAGCAGGTTAATTAATGGTAGTCTATGTTGGTTTTACTTCCAGTGGTTAATAATATTGGTATGTGCTTGCTCATTAATTTTAATTGAGCTTGGACAAAAAAAAAAATCTTAATAGATTATTGAAGACAATTGTAATGGCTGATGTTTATCAATCTATATAATATAGTATCTAGATCAAGACACGCACACCTGCCATTTTACACACACACACACACACACACACACACACACACACACACACACACACACACACACACACACACACACACACACACACACACACACACACACACACACACACACACACACACAGAAGAGCGATATAGAGGAGAGAGAGAGAGAATATTTAAAATACAAAAAGACAGTAATCATCTCGAAGTATAATTATCTTAATAATGGTTCTCGTTAATAAGCCCCAACTGATTTATTCATATTTAACCCTTGCCAACATTGCAGGAGTGAGAGGGAAGAGTGTTGCAATAAGCGATACATCAGGGTGTATTTGTATGATGTGGGCAGACTGTGTGTTGGAAGGTCGTGTAGGCAAGGTGTAGGTTGGTCAGGCTTACCCCTTCTATACTGACAACGTCCCCCCGTTACCCCCAGGGGGTAAGGGGGCCTTCATCTAATGGTGGAGGAAAAAAAGAATATGCCTCACGCATCCTACTGAGTGTCGTACAAGGCGACTAATAGGGGGGGATGGCGATAGACTTGTGGACCAATAGCCATTACTACACAATAAAGTCTTTATCTTAGCACTGTCTTGGTATGGCACTGCCGAGGCTGGTGGGGTGCGGATAGGTGCCACAGGGGACTGAGTCTTACCTGGGCGCCGTTTGGCACCACACCTGTGTCGGCAACAGTGTTTGCATGTTGGAGCAGTGTTGGGGCAGGACTTTATTGTTCTATAGTCCAATTGCCTAACCCGTCTGAGCCGTTACAATGTATGTAATGGAAAAATGACGTTAAACCAATGTATGTATGTATGTAACGTGTTTTTGTTTTTAATTATATTCTGGCTTCTATTAAACGATTATATTCAGTGGATGTTGTTCCTTCCTCATTCCATTTATTTAGAGGATAAAAATCGTACCTGTTAAATAAAAACACTAATGAAGCTCTATACATGGATGTTGTTCCTTCCTCATTCATTTTATTGAGAGGACAACAATCGCACCTATTATATAAACGCACTAGTGAGGTTCTCTATTTGCTTGTGCGTCGATGTGGGCAGATTAGAAAGAAATGGGAGAGGAGGGTCGGTGGGTCCTTACCTTTCACTCCACGGGGGGGTTTGGTTGTTGGTGGGCAGAGGAGGCTATGAATGGACCAAACAGCGGGTGAGTCACTAGAGTAGGCTACAAGAGGGTGATGCAAGGTATGTGTGTACAGTCGGGAGCGTAGGTTTTGTCCCATCTTGAAACCTTCAGAGTAAAGTCGGGAAGCATGGTATACAATCGGATGGCACGGTAAAATTGGGAAACCATCACAGGGTAACTTCAGGTAACGGTAGAATCGGGTAATAATGGGTAAAATCGGTTAACACAAGGTAAAATTGGTTAGTACAGGGTAAATCGGTTAACAGTTAGTACAAGGTAAAATTAGTTAGTACAAGGTAAAATTAGTTAGTACAGGGTAAAATTGGTTAGTACAAGGTAAAATTGGTTAGTACAGGGTAAAATTAGTTAGTACAAGGTAAAATTGGTTAGTACAGGGTAAAATTGGTTAGTACAAGGTAAAATTGGTTAGTACAAGGTAAAATTGGTTAGTACAGGGTAAATCGGTTAACAGTTAATACAAGGTAAAAATTGGTTAGTACAGGGTAAAATTGGTTAGTACAGGGTAAAATTGGTTAGTACAGGGTAAAATTGGTTAGTACAGGGTAAAATTGGTTAGTACAGGGTAAAATTGGTTAGTACAGGGTAAAATTGGTTAGTACAGGGTAAAATCGGTTAGTACAGGGTAAAATCGTTAGCACAGGGTAAAATAGAGTAACCTGTAAAATAGGTTGACACTGTAAAATAAAGAAATTGGGTAACGTCGAGAACCACGGCGTGAAATTGGTTAACACAGGGTATAGAATGTTGTGACCAAAGCTCGAGGTTGGAAGGACTTAGTGAGGGCAGCGTAGGGTTAGGTGGGATAGCCAGCACAAAGTAAGGGTATGGTAGGATATAGCAGAGCAGAGTAGGGAAGGATAGGGCAGAGTATGGTAGGATAGGGCAAGGTAAGGAAGGATAGAGTAGGGTAGGGTGGGGAAGGACAGAGTAGGGTTGGGTAGGATAGGATAGGATAGGACAGGGCAGCGTAGGGTAGGGTGGGGAAGGACAGGGCAGGGCAGAGGATGGTAGGGTAGGGAAGTATAGGCAGAACAACTAAGGGTAGGACAGGACAGGGTTACTAAGAGCAGTTGATGGCAAGACCGAGTAGGGTAGGATAGGGCAGGGCAGGACAAAACAAGGGCAGGGCACGACAGGACATATCTGTGGGAGGTCTGGTGAACGATACCAGGGACTAAAGGGGACACTTCCATATATATTAATTCCTCTTTTTTCATTTGAGATATTTTGTAATTTGACCCACAGAGAAGCCACATTAGCTGGATGAAATTATGTAGCAGAATGAAAATACTTACTGGATAGCATAAGATATTATTATAATGAAATATGTTCTTCTTTGGCTAGAAACCTTTTACTAAGCTGAATTAATTTTCTAACATCGACAGTAATAAAGATAGTTGTTCCGTATGTAATAATATCCACTCAATATACAGATTGAGCAAATCATGAATTTGGTACCCTCTTTTGTGTTAATGTTTTGAACCCCGGTATTACTTTAACTAATCTCTGCTAGAGCCTTTTCCCAAGCTTAATATGATTGTCTACTGTTTGCCAGAATACTATTTTAACAAGGCATAATTCTCCGGATGAGTGAAAGAAGGGCCAATGTTCAGAAATGCCGAGGAATACTTTAGAGCCAATAAAACTATGCATAGTGTGTGTGCGCGGGCGCGAAAAGTAAATATGTTCCGTCATGGTTCAATTGTCCATAATCTTAATTTACAATTATGGTCCATTGGTCATTTTTGCACTCAGTCGGAGAATTGTATTGAAGGGTACTAGAGGTAATTTAAACCCGTTGATTATGGAAAGCCCTTCTTAAGCTGAATAAAATCTAATGATACTCAGAACTATGTGAATAAAGGCACTCCCACTGAAAGGGTTAGTCGTCCTCTTCACCATAAACCAACACATACGTAACTCCGTCGTTTGTGTGAATTGCGGAAACTAGACTAATTGTATAAGCGTGGGTTGGACTTGGTAGGATAAAGGCGTAGACGCTTAGGGCATATTTGAGGCGAGTTATAGTGGTGTAGCGAGGGTGTGGGTAGCAGAGTTTTGTTTTATGTGTGTGTGTGTGTGTGTGTGTGTGTGTGTGTGTGTGTGTGTGTGTTAAGAGATTGCATTTATACCTAATTTAATTGAGGTAGGATTTACAATGTTACCAAACTTTACATCCTTATGAACGTATTAACTAGCTTGTCCATAATAACCATGGTTCCTGTAAAGTAAACTATCAAACATTTCGTAATCTCTTTATTCCTAATCAGTTTTAATGGTACTATACTAACCGTATATTTATATGTGTTAAATATGAATTTTAATGCTTGCTAAATAAAATGCATGTGGAGATTTATATGCATAAAATACAGAAATTGATCGAAAGTTAAGAAGAATATTATTCTTACTGAACTTGCAAATGCTTTATAAACACAAGGACTTGGGACTAAGTTCGTGAGAAAAAAAAATGATCAATAAAATATGCTAAATGATTAGATGTGGAAATTTAAAAATATATCGTAACTTAAGAGTTTTGGAGGGGGGGTATAATAGTATTTTCTTTGGGTTGTAGAAAATGGATAGTGGATATTGAATGTGTTAAAAAGGTTTCCATTTCTCGTAAAACAAACAAAAGTAAGGGCATAAAAGAGGTTAAATACTTGTTATTGATGTGTATTTGATATGAGTGTTTGAGGATATACGAATAAAACTATAGAAAGTAATAATTAGCAGAGACCACTATAGAATTTAAAGTATTTTGGTTTAAAATGTATCTACGTGGATAAGATGAACTGAGCATAGCCAGGTATAACAGTAGATAAGAAAAAAAAGTTAGGTATGGGAAATTAACAAAATATACCATTGGCCTGGTCGGTAGCGCGTCGAACTGCTGATTAAAGGGTCGGCAGTTCAATCCCACCCCGTGCCACTGGTAGACATCAAGAGTTTTGACACTCAGGTCAGGTGATTCGTGGCTAATGTCCAGTAAAGTCCCTGTAACAAACCCTAGCCCTGTCAATCAAGGGAGTGTACGGCATTAAAAACTAAGTCATAAGCATATGGAAGTAGCAGCTAAAGAGTGTTATTTAAGTGTCCCATAACAGTTTAATGTGAGTAGAGGATGGACAGGATAGATAGATAGATGATAGATAGATAGAATAGACTGATAACTTAGTAAGCAGAACATAAGAACAAGCTATATATGGAAATAAAAAACTTAATTCAAGCTGGTATAAGATCTGGAAGTGGGCCATTACAGAGTGAAGCACCCCCCTGGCGGCCAAACCAAGCTCAACAAAGACACTGGTCGGGACAGTCGCACAGTCAGGCAAGTATACCCTGTCCACATGAAGTAGGCCACAAATCACCACCCCAACCTCTCATAACTCAAAGAGGGCTAGGGTAGTTTAGGAGTTAATTTTTCTACCATTTGGGGAGAGTCCGATTAGGAATGTTCATTATTGTATAGTGGTTTTCCTTCTGTGCGATCCTGTTTGGCCAGGTAAGTTATGTCAGCACCAAGAACAGTCTTATATTTTCTCCAAATGTCACTAAGGTATCATTTATGTTTAAACATTATGCAAGCTGCTAAGTATCAATTATGTTTAAAAATTATACAAGCTTGTAATTTTTTTTTTATTTCTATACTGTAGTCTTGGTACAGCATGTTAATGTCAGTAATTTCATGAATGCCTAAACTTGCAGTCTGTGTAAATTAATTTAATTTCCATTATATTTAATTGGTTGGTAAATAATCATAATGTCTGTAGGCTAGTAGTATTTGTAAACTAAATTTTACTAGAGTCAAAATATAAATAGAATAGGAATTAATTCAGTTATTCAATATATTTTGTTGTTGCACAATATACAGTAGGCCTACCATACTGTGTATTGAACTTAATTTGTTGATTCTATAGGAAATTGAACTGTCATCCATATTGATTTATTATCAAAGTTTAGGTAGAGTAATGTTCATTCTTATAGAGTTTACTTTTTCTTACATGAAGTTTAATGTAAAATGTTGTTGAGACTAATGTATTGTTTTGTCGGCAGGGTTCTGAAGCCTCCTGGTGGCGGATCATCCATCATGTTTGATGAAGACGACCACGTTCTGAAGGGTAAGGTGCGGCCCCAACAGCCCGCCCCAGCCCCAGCCCCTGCCCCTGCACCAGCCCCAGAGGAGGCCCCCGTCCAGGACAAGGCCCCTGCCCAGGAAAAGGCCCCTGCCCCCGTCCAGGACAAGGCCCCTGCCCCCGAGACTAATGGTACGACCAGCAGCCCCCCTCTCACCCCCGCCACCACCACCACCACCACCACCTCACCGTCAGACAATTTCCCTAGTGTCAATGGCGGCACCACAAATGGCATTGTCATGAACGGTAACGCCGTTAATGGCAATGCCACCAATGAGTCTGCCACCAATGGTTCATCAAGTGGTGGCTCTGACTTCCCTGCCATCATTGTTACTGCCAGCACTCATAATGGTTCTGCTAACACTCCTAATGGCTCTGCTAACACTCCTAATGGTTCTGCTAGCACGCCTAATGGTTCTGCTCGCACACAAAATGGTTCAGGCAGCACCCCTTCTAATGTGTCAGGCAGCACAGCGTCTCTGAGCCATGGTACCCCTAGCAACCGTTCCAGCCCCTCCACTCCCTCCACTCCGTCCTCGGCCCGGCTGGACACCCAGAACCGGCTGTTTGGTGCGGACCCAGTGGCGGTGACTCCCAGCCGTGCCCGTGTGAGGGACCACCAACGCAGCAGCATCTTCAACGCCGACCAGCACCCACCACCTCACCCAGTCACCAACGGCACTAACAAGCCAGGTGAGACAGTGAGACACACACACACCATCTCACACTACCTTCACAATACAGTAATGGTGCAACATGGACTCATTGCAAATATTATGCTATTATGAGGGAAGCTGTAGTTCCATAATCATATACTGTATGAATGGATATAGATGGGTAGATAGCTCGCTACATAGCTCCTATAAGATTACAGTAATACTGTACTGTAGGGCCACATATATTATCTTATATACTGTATGAATGGATATAGATGGGTAGATAGCTCACTACATAGTTCCTATAAGATTACAGTAATACTGTACTGTAGGGCCACATATATTATCTTATATACTGTATGCATGGATATAGATGGGTAGATAGCTCACTACATAGTTCCTATAAGATTACAGTAATACTGTACTGTAGGGCCACATATATTATCTTGACAGTTTTATAGGTTGGATCTGAATTTATGGATTTTGATTTTGATACCCCCTGAGGTTAGGAAACATCTGTTACAGAGGGGAAAGAATAAGAGTACTTCCTGTGTACTTACTGTAGGTCATAACAGGCAGCAAAGAAGGGCGAGTGGATGGGACTCCCTAGCCTTGGCAAGTAACTCATTTAGGGAAAGGAAACTTTAGACACTAAACCTAAGATGATGGTCCTTGTTAGCCTTAGCACTTAGTGTATATAAAGGTATTCTACCTTTAACAATGCCTACTCCTGCCTCATGACAACTCCAGACGTTCAAATGTGGTGACTATATCCATGAGAGCATTTACTGCTGCCCCCTGGAGAATTGTCATGGTGTGTTCAGTCTGTTAACCCATTTACTGGTACTGTAGGTGGATACCCCCATCGTCCAGTCTGTGGCCAATGCTTAGGTCACAGCAAATTGTATCCAGTCAGTTGACCAGTTACTTTCCAGCAACATGTCAAAGTAGTTCATAATGAAGGAATATACCGGTACCCACATGACAAAACGTTTTATCGTTATGACAAGTGTCATTATAACGATAAAACCATTTTCTGTCGTGTGTATAATTCTCCATTCAAGCATTCATGGCACTGAATATATCTTCCCGTAGCTCATAATGTTGCATGTTATGCTGGGAATTATTCAATGATTAGGATACGAATTGGGAAACTTATATATATTTTTTAGGTGTACTATTTTATTGATTGTCAGGAGTTCTTCCATGTAATCAGACGGTGATCTCTACTTAAGGCTAATGCCAAATTAAATTACTCGGCTTAGGATGTCTAGGAATCAAAGACTTATCATAATTAGCTGTATACATCTGACAATGCCATAACTAATTTGAATAAAATAGTCAGGAGGTAGGTAGCATAAAACACAAATTGCAGTATCTGATTGAAGTGGGGGGTGGGGGTTGGTTGCATGTGGAATATTATTGTATTGTTGGAATGGCTATGGATGTGAATATGCTCTGTAACCAGTGTCATCCGCTTGTCTCATGATGATCAAGTGCTAGTATATACTTGTGTACATGCGACACTGTTCAGACACACCTAATGTCCGGCATTGCAGTAAACAAAGCGGACATCCATGCCCTCAGGTCAGTAAACCTATTGGGCGATTAGTGGGAAAGCACACTCCGAACTTCCTGGACTCAAGTTACGCGCGTTACCACTCGGCCACGCATGCCCATCCTAAGCAGAGTAAAATATTCTGGCAGTAGCATTGATACTTTAAAAAAAAAAAAAAAAAAAATTTAAAAAAAAGTGGAAGAGGTTAATTCCAATGGTTTCCACTAAACCCATTTTGTGTTGTAGGTTCAGGTCAACAAATTAAATGCATACAGTATAGTTTTGTTTAATAGATTGCATTCATAACTGCATTACAATACAATAACAAAATTGAAGAGGTAAGTAACACCATTTTTTCATGAATCCTCAATACTCAACTGTCCATATTAAACTACAATATTTGTGATGCTGAACTTGAGATACAAAGGGAAATTGAGATGGTAATCCTATATTTTCATTTAGTCCTAGAGTGAGACTTGGTTAGGGTTCATTTTTTTAGACTACAAGATGGGAGATAGAAACTAGGGTTCAGATTTTGTTTAGACTAAAATATGGGAGATAGAAACTAGAAATGTATTGTAATCTCATAAGAAGGAAACTCCTTATTCTACATAGGAATTTATATTATATACCAAATTTCTGAAGCTCTTGTATCTAGGAGTTCTAATGAATGCAGTATACTAGTAATGTAGTACACCATCTAATATTTAACTAACCAGCTGCCTACTAACATCTTCTACCTACAGCTTAGCCGGAGATCTGGCTTCCTCAGTGCTCTTAACTACTAGCAGCAACTCTACTGCATACACTGTTGTTCTATTTCTATATGCACATTTCTGGGTAACAATGCAGTGTACGGTCATACTCATAAGTTCTGTCCCACTTTCCGCTTTGGTTATCTCTCCACAAAACTGAACAATATCGTCCGCAACACACACCAAAGTCTTTATGAATAATAAAGTCTTATTAATATAATATAAAACTTGCAAAATAAACAAACCAAAACTGGGAGTACACAATATAAAGACAAAAGAATTGATCAAAATCACTGTTTGATTCATAGATATATATTTTGTTCATGAAGATATAAATGAGATTGATATTGCAAAGGTGGGACACAAACTTTGAGTGTGACTGTACTATTGGCGGCAAAAATCCTGCGGCCTCCCCTGCCTATCAGCTCTAACCCCTTCTCTCTCCCAACCACCTGACAGCCACACACCTTACTGTGTGCCCTATGGTGGTAGAAATATGCAAGTTTTGTACACAATAATTTAGTCTATGAATTCCGCGTGTCACGGTGCGGCAGAATAGGCGACAGGACTTTTGCCGCCAACTGTGCATCCATTACCAACACTAGGATCACAATATAGGGAGCACAACATAGATTTTTTACTGTACATTTATCATAGGGTAAAGGGGGTATCACATGAAAGCTAATGCCCTCAACTTTTGTCTACAACTTCTGAAAACTGCTTTATCTACAAATGTTGTCACTTATAACCATCTGTATCTTGTCATCATCATCATCTCCGACGCCTTGTTTCCCCCTGGGAAACCCCCACTAGAGGATGGCCATGACAGAAATGTCTCCAAGCTACTTTGCCAAGACATGCCTCCCTTGCCCGTGCCACAATGCCCCTTCCACTACGTGGAAGTTTTTCTTCAATATATTTTTCCACTTTCTTTTCCCATACCATAGGTGGTCTTCCACTACTAGCGGTTCCACTCACCTGACTCCCATATATCTTTCTTGGCATTCTGTCTTCATCCATTCTCTGAACATTGATACAGCCCTACATTCCCTAATCACTCCATCCATGTATATATTGAACAACCAAGCTGACATGACACATCCCTGTCTTACACCTACATTGACCTCAAAACTTTCACTTAACTTATCCCCTACCTTCACAATTGCCATTGCATTCCTATAAAAAGATTTTACTGCCATTAGCAACTTTCCCCCCACACCATATACTGTTAACACATCCCACAGGCCCTCCCAGTCTACTTTGTCGTAGGCTTTTTCCAAATCCATGAATGCTGCATAGAGTTTTCTGTTTTTGGCCAGATACTTCTCTACCAACAATCGCGTTGAGGCTATCTGGTCAACGCAGCCCCTGCCCTTTCTGAAACCTCCCTGTTCCTCGCCTATTTTGTCATCCGTTATCTTCTGTAGCCTCTCTGTTACTACTCTTGCGTGTACCTTTCCAGGTATGCTAAGCAAGCTAATTCCCCTATAATTCTTACTCTTCTTTACTACCCTTCCCTTTGTACAAGGGTACTATCACTACTTTCCTCCAGTCCTCTGGTACACTTTCCTTTTCCCATGCTAATTTACATAACCTATGCATTATGTCAACAGCTTCTTCTCCATATCTCAGCATTTCACCTGGGATGTTATCTACTCCAGCAGCTTTGCCCATTTTAAGTCTATTGATTGCTTCTTTTACTTCTTCTCTGCTTATCTGGCTTTCAACTACCCTGTTTATTCTACCTCTCTCCATTCCTATGGATGAGATCTTTGCCTTCCCCCTACTCTTTACAGCTAAGCTACTAAAATGATCTTTCCATACTTTCACCACACCATCACCCTCTACCACTTTCCCATTCATGTCCCTCATCCTACCACCTGAGACACTCTCAGTCTTCTTCCCTCTGGCTTCTTTCACAGCTCTGTAGTATGCTTTCCTGTCATTCAGAAACTGTTCACTAATCTTTCTCCCATATGCCTCATCTGTCTTCCTTTTAGCGTCTTGTATCGCCCTCTTCACTCTTTGTTTCAAATTTGTATATTCTTCTTTCCTCGCATCTCTAGTTTCTCTAGGTATATTCTTTTACAGCATACTCTTTCTGAACTTTTGTTTGTTTTCTTCACTATTTCTTCTATCTCTTTGCTAAACCATGCGTTACCTTTCTTCTTCCACATTTTAAAGGTTTTCTTCACACATATTTTCTCAGCTGCTTTAATCATGGAGTCTCTTGTACCTTTCCATACTTCGTCTACAGTATTTCCCAGATCTATCATAACATCCATGTCCTTTATAGTCTCTTTCAGGATGTCCTTGTATTTTGTTGCATTACATTCATTTAATTTTCTCACATTTATTCTCTCTACTGTCAGTTTTCTCTCTTTCCTCTCATATTTCCACTCTTTCCTTATCCTCACTTTTGTCAGCACTGTATAGTGGTCTGATCCCGTCAGCACACCTCTTACAGCTTTTGAATCTAAAATTCTTCCTTTTAGTCTGGAGTCCATCATGGCGTAGTCAATTAGAGATTTCTGTTCCTGCTCACCTTCACCTCTGTGCCATGTATATCTATGAATGTGAGTATGTTCAAAAAATGTGTTAGCCAGAAACATCTCTCTCTCCGCACATACTTCTAAAAGGAAGTCGCCATTCATATTCCTACCCTCCACACCCCATTTACCCACTATACCTTCTATCTCCTCGTTTCCAACTCTACCATTCATGTCGCCTACTAATATTACTTGTCTACACTCTTGCCTTTCTCTTATACATTTATTGACTTTATTCCAAAATTACGATTGGCCAGTCTGTATCTTGTCTAGTTGCCAATACCAACTTATAAAATTGTCTCAAAATTATGCCAGATTGAAGTTGTGGATGAAAAGTTGGTGAAAACTCCTGTGATACCTCCGTAAGAGTTACAAATTTGAATGGATTGTGATGGTGTATGACAATGACGGTATACCAGAGGACTACATACAGTACACAACCTTTTATTTATATTTTTTTAATATATATTAACAAGTCACTCGGTAAGAACAAGCCACTTCTTCAACCCCTCTTCAAGATGAAAAATACCCCCAGATTTCCTTTCAGGCTAATTTTGACAATTTTGTCAGTATATAAACTAAAAAACATTCTGACCCAATGCCAGTTTCTCCTAGATTTCAGGCTTGCTGTAACTCCCCTACAAAAAGTATATCTAAATGGGGTGAAATATCTTATTGTTACTAAACTAATGGGATGAAGTATCTTGAAATGGCCAAACTAATAGAGCGAAACGGAGTGTCCAAAAAGACCATCCTTGGATTAGATCCGGTGAAGAGTTAGAGACATGACCGTACACCCGAGCACCAAAGGCACCATTCTTTGTTCCAAGTCACCTTCAGTGTTGTTGCATAATGTGTGAAATGTTGTATTGGGTGAATTCTGGTCTTATCCAGAGTGAGGTTTGGCATCTTCTACTCAACCTTAGCCGTTTCTTTGTCTTATACGGTCATACTTTTCCTTCCGGGGGCAGGGTGCTAGGAATCATCCTCCCATTTTAAAATTCTCCTACTCAACGAGACAGAAAAAGGAGTGAGGGAACACAAAAGTAGTCCCGAACCCTGAGAATATGAACTTTAATATTGTTCTGTTTGGGCTCTGTCTCGTGTCGGCCATCCCCAGCTATGGGCTCTGTGCCCGAGTATATGCTGTACATACATACAGTATTGTATATAGCTTTCCCATTATTGTAATTTGACTATTCAAAATTGTGGATTATAAAAATACAAAATTTGGTGATGATGTAGGCAAAAGTAATTTGGTAGCTATAATTGGCTAAAACATAATATTTCAAGTACAGAACCTGTGACTGATAAAATTCAACATTAGGAAAATTCTCACCTGTTGCAGATTTATGTTCAACATAACTGGGCACTGCTCAAGTTACCTAAAGGTGCACTTCTACTGTTCTTAGCATGCCTCTCAAGACACTGTACACTAATTAATTTTTATAATGTCCATCACAAGTTTATTAATTATGTTTGTCACATGCCATTTGTGTTGTGTATTGTTAAAGTGAGGATATGGGATTGTGCAAATACCAGTATAGATGTGGTGGTGGATGCTGGTGAACAGGCTTGCTATGTGTGGGTGTGAACTATATACATGCATTGTGGGTGTAGGATGTATACTGCCAGTACTGTGTGTGCAAGACCCTTTAGGATTCTGGTGTTGGGTATTGGTTAGTACAGCTATGTGCTTACAAGGTTTATTTTCACTGTGGAGATGGCATTAGCACTGTAACCAGTGAAACAACACTTCTTTGGATTCATCAGGGCCTCTGGTAAATGTGTTGAACACCTTGAAAAGTATGATAGCTTGGAACTGAATGCTTTTTCTCTTTGTGACAGTCTGCAATACAGAGGTAAATCTCCAGACAATCTGTATTTGGTTCAGACTTTCTTTAGTCTTTCAGCCTGAAAAACTTAGGTGGTGAAAGTCCAAACTGAATATTGCAGGTTTGGAAGTATTCCTTGTCTTTTCTTACATAGCCGAGTCTAAAAATGTGGAATCCAAATGATCAAAGTTTTACTGTACAGTACATGCAAGTTGCAACGCAGTTGTGGTGGATTGGTACACTTTGTAGCATACACATACACACACACACACACACATGCACCTGGGGTTGTGGTGTAAGGGCTGATGGAGTTGTTGTTGTTGTTCCCTAAGCTGCCTGGCCGAACAGCCCCGAGTCCCTGAGGAAGGCCATGGCCACGATCGGGCTTTCCCACAGAGCTCTCATTGAGTGTAGATTGTGTTGTTGGCATAAGTGGTTGTGTGAAATGCAGTCTTCTATGATGTGTTTGATGGTATGGGGTGCTGTGTTAAATCCTGGGCAGGTGTCGACGACGGAGTCATCCAGTCTCTTCTGATAGCTCAGAAGAGCTGGATGGTGTCCGCATCTCAGCCTGGCCAGGTGGACTCTGTCCTCGCGAGGAAGGGAGGATTCGGAAGGATGGATTTCGGGAGGTCGTGCTTGCAGCTGCGTGTTGTCTATGAGTGAGTGGATGGATCGGCGAGAGATATGAGTATGGATGTGCTTCTGGAAGTTGGTTTGGGGTGGGCAGGGAGGGAGAGAGAGAGAGAGGACAGTATTTGTGTGTGATACTGTGTGCTGGGTGTTTTGATATTTCTTGGTGTCTGGGTGTGTTGCCATGTAGTGTAGTGGGTGGTTTTGGTTCGTAGAGGCTGCTGCCAGAAATTGGGTGCCTCTCCTGTCCAGATGGTCTTTGACTTTGAGGATTTGAGTTTCTTGATGTAGGTGATCTGTGGGTGTAGTAGCTGTGCAGCCTGTAATGATATTTAGGGCTTTGTTTTGAAGTGTCTGTAAGGTCTTGTGATGTGTTTCAGCTAGGTTAGAAGCCCAGGCTGGGCTTGCTATTCCATCACTGATCTTATGTATTGTTTATAAACTGTGGTGGTGGTTTCTTTGTTGTGTCCAAATTTTGTGTGAGCAAGTGACCTGGGGGCATTAAGTCTGGGTGTCAGTTTCTTGTTTGTGTTTGTGATGTGCTGTTTGAATGTCCTATGAGTATCATATGTTACTCCTAGGATTTTGGGTGAGTGTGTATGTGTTAGGGGTGTGTTGTTTATGGCGAGTTGAGGGATGTATTAGTGTTCTGTCCAGCTTGTGAGCAGGGTTGCGGTGGATTTGGCTGGGGTTAGATTAAGTCTGTTTGTAGTGCACCAGCCATGTAGTGTGTTGAGATAGGGTTGAAGGAGATCTGTTGCTGTGTTTGAGTCATGGTGTGTGCATGTGAGTGTTATGTCGTCTGCATAGGAGGCTAAGTTTATTTGGGGTGTATTGAGTATATTTATGTCGTGCATGTACAGATTGAAGAGTGCGGGTGATAGGACAGATCCTTGTGGGACTCAGTTTGGAAAGTTTCTGATTCTGATGGAGTAATTGTGGGTAATGTTAGTGTGGTAGTAGGGATGCACTGATGGCTTACCCCCACACCACACGCTGAGTGATAGTGGTAGTGTGGTGGTAGGGGTGCACTGATGGCTTACCCTCCACACCACACGCTGCTCTCAGTATCATCGCGTGGCTGGGTGCGTCGTGACCCAGTGACGGGTGTGGGTGTGGCCTGCTGGGACTACGCCCCTCGCTGCAAGAGGAAAGGTACGCCGGGTCTGTCGTGCTGCGGATCATCTCAGGAGTAACTTACATAATTGACCACCTGCGAGTTTCAGGCTATAAGGAAGTTCAGGCTATAGGCATCAATGTTTAGCCAAAATGCAAGTTAAAATATGTTAACATGTGAGTATCAGTACATTAAATCAAATCAAACATAATTTCCATCTGTCACAAAGTACCACATTTCTATATTTCGACAAGTATTGATGTCTGCATCTTGAACTTATTTATATTCTGAAACTCGTTGGTAGTCAATTTCAGATAGCAATAAACCACTTGGACCTACCAGGGTCATCCTAGATCATTCAGATTTACCCTAATGGATCATATACTGGGTTAAAGAACTCCAAATGGGAACGTTTCTCCCAAAATTCATTACGGTATATCAAATTTTTAACCAATACCCGTATTTAATTGTCCAAAATTTACCCTCTAACTCTTCATTTATACAGTACACTATTGTTTCTTTAATGTAATCAAGTCTGTAATAAATAATGATAGTTTCTAAACACTACCAGCTAAATTTCATTAAGTCTTACGAAACTTGCCAGACTAAGTTTTGTATTCTTGGATGATGAGTCCTTGGTGGTGTAAAAATAATATCTGAGACTCTTGAGCACACAGACCCGAGACCCCCTTAGTATGAGCACCCTATCTCCAGCCGTCCTAGCCCCCCACCCCGGGTAATATAAGAGTCATGTAACTGAACACACCGCTGCAGGAACTTTGGATTCGTACTGTACCCTCCCGAATCATTGGTATGCACTCCTCTAAACTACATCAAATCCAAATGAGAAATGCAATGTTACTGTACCATTCGTTCTACAGTACAGGTCTCCCTCACTATCCGATGCCCCAATATACGATATTATTATATGTTTTTAGGTGTTTGTGTTTGAGTTTTGGCTGATCCTAGAACGCATTCCCATTTACCCCATTAGTTTTAGGGTTCACTATACGATTATTCTATTTAAGATCGGGTTTTCAGGAACTTAACCCAATTGTAAATCGAGGGAGACCTGTACTGCATAAATATCCTAAATGCTTCAAAGTTTGGCTATAAAGGTTCAATTATTCAAATGGGTGGATACTTGGGCTTGGGAGTTTACTTTTGAATTCTATACTGTATTTACTTGCATTTCTACCCTTGAGCTTTCTCTCTTCTAACTAACAACCAGAGGAATTAAATATGTCAAGGAAGGTAAATTTACGCACTTCGTTACATGAGCATCTTATTTTGCTATCCTTTCTCTGCCTGAGTCACACAAGCGGATTTTTCAGCAATTTATTATGGCAATTTTATCTTCACAAATTCAAATACATACAAACATTAATTTTAAAGATAGTGATCCGTGAGACGAATGATTTCGGTTTGTGTCTTATGCCAGCTTTATAAGAATTCAGCTTCCATCCTTCATCAGTTTTGTCGCTGATATCAATTAAGGGACAATCCCCAATGCACTAGAATAAACTAATGAATGACAAAATGCTCCAAAATCTTGCCGCATGAAAGCGTTGTCGATAGAAAATGCCGATAAAATCCGCTATTGTGACTCCGCCTTTATGCTTGTAGTTCTGGCCAACATGGTGGTGGTGGTGGTATACTTTTAAAGCCTCTTGCTATGCTTTTCTAAATTCACAAATATTTAAGCACAATCTTCAATAAATCACATTTATTTTTAGCATTACAATACTCTACTACAAATTTGAATATATTCTATGCAAATCAATATTTTTAGCACAATCTTCAATAATCACTTATTTTTAACATTACAATACTCTACTACAAATTTAAATATATTATATGCTAATAAAGACTTTTAACAGGTTTACTGGTAAGGAATATTTGTGATTCTTTAATTGGAATTTTAATTATGCACTTTCAATTATTTCTTTGTTAATTCTTGCAATACATGGATTACCATCTATACCATAACATGTACAGTGTCTAGATAATTATCTCCTGTGTAGGTTATATGTAGCAACATTATAGTTTGTTTGTTTATTCCTGTATATATATATACTGTATATGAAGTATAGCAAACCTAAGTGTTCTATTACTATATAAGATTTTCTTATTTTAACAATCTGATGGCGTAATGCATACATACGCAGAATTTTGGTGTGAGTATCCTAGGTTCGAGTCCTTGGAGTGCCACCTGTATTTGTTGATTTCATTAATTAAGTTTAGAAGTAAAGTTGGTTGGTGAAAAAATATTAATTAGACATTTGTTCATAGGAAGATTAACATTACTTTTGTGTTGTCATGACTTTACTCATTCAGTCAAGATGCTCATTTCACATTTGTTTAATGTTATGCAGTTAGAAAGTATTGTACCTGCAGAAGTCGAAGGGTTGTTGTTGTTGTTGTTGCAGTTCCCCAAGCTGCCTGGCCGAACAGCCCCAAGGCCCCGAGCAAGGCCAAGGCCATAACCGAGCGCCTCCACAGAACCCTCCCTGCCGACCACAATAAAGCCTGGGTGACCGAAGCCACTCCATGGCGGGGAGCTGAGGAGGGTGCAGAAACGCCCGGGAAACCAAAGCCCAACCCAGGGCCCTGTGCCCCTCAGCAATTATGAAGAGAAAGTTGAGGGGCAAAGGAAAAATGTGACGCTTTGGCTTCCAATCTTGGTAGATTGGGAGGTCAATCCATGGAAGAGACGCCGTCACTTGAGATCTAGAAAATATATAAGTAAAAGGAACAGTCCGAGTAAGCTATGGGTATGGTAGAGATCGCTCAGTTCTCACTCTGATAGACCAGCCCATCACCACAGTCGAAGGGTTACCGGTAATTGATAGTTTTTACCACTTTGAATCCCAAAGTCCTTCCTATAAGCTCTTCTACATAGTCAAATGTTTCGCTGCAGAATATTATCAACTTCAATTTGTTTACTCTTAGGTAGGCAAACAATTGGCATTTGTTTACTCTTAGGCTAAAACTAGTATTCGTCAGTCTCATCTTGATAACTTTGTGTGGAGAATCTAACATGACATTTAATTAAGATCATGATTAACTCTTTCAGACAGTATTTGCTAGATTAATTTTGTTGTTTTTCATAGCTTAGGTCTGCTATATGGGTATAATTGGTGCAGTAAGGGGAGTCGCAAGGGCTTATTCCCGCAATTGTGTTGTCGATTTTGTTTACAGCATTATGGATCAGTAACTATAGTCGGTTTTATATCTGCTGACTATAAATATCATCCTTTAGCAGCCAATTTCTCAATACTGAAAGGAATAATGTGAACCTACCGATACATCATATTAATGCAAAGTTTTCATACCAATCTATTTCACTACACAATCTTCATAATAGTAATAAAGATGGCGACATAACAATAAATCTGGCGACATAACTATAAACTGTCTTCTTGAAAGAAAAAAAATGACTAGAAATTAAAGGTAAACTATTTGTGGTGGCTGTAATTCCAATTTAACTTAATTAAACTACCAGACTGAGATTGCTGGGGAAAACACACTTGTAATTTCACCTTCATTAGCTTATTGTGTGTTAGTGTGATCCAGTTAACCCATTCAGTGTGGTGCTTGGCAACGGTAGTCTGGCTATCGTTAGGCGATTGTATTCAGCTTGGGAAGAACCTGTTGAGAGTTAGTGTTGAATGATAGCTAGAGGTCCTTCCTAAGTTGATTGAAATCGTCCCTTGTTAGCCATTCATTTATACATACACCTTAATGACGGGGATTCTTTTTCAAGCTCGTCATTAGTCTGGCTATCGTTAGACAATTTTATTCAGCTTAGGAAGAACATGTTGAGAGTTAGTGTTGACTGATAGCTAGAGGTCCTTCTTAAGCTGATTAAAATCCAATGTTAGCACTTCATTTATACATACACCTTAAACACTGATTATTTTTCAAGCTCGTCTTTGCTGCCATTATCAAACTATCTCTTGAGTAAAATTGAAACCCGGATTTTTTTTTTTTTTTTTTTTTTTTTATAATATATATATATATATATATATATATATATATATATATATATATATATATATATATATATATGTACTGTATATTATTGGGATGGACATGCTAGATTATAACTAAGAGACTAATGACACCAGTAGCACTAATATGGGGGAGGTTGGCCGTTCGACATTATTATCGGGTCTAGTGTCCTATTCATCAGTAAAATTTATACTACACCATTGTATTGTAAGGGTTAAATTCCTTATAATAATAATGTTCTGAGTGTCATGACTAGGATGCAGTATTTGCCAGACTGTCTTTAACAAAATAGGAGTCTTTAGATTAATTCCTTATGTTGGCAATTTGTATTATATGCTATAAAAATCTTTACATACGGTTTGGACAATTTAAAATACTAAGAATTATGTCTAGAATTATTGAGATTTGCTATTAATTATTTAAAATTAAGTATTTACCGGTATATGGAATTTATATTTTAATTTTTTTTAATAGAAATAATAGCTATCAATAGAATTTATCATAATGGTTAATTAGACTAAGCCATAATTAAAGCAACATTTTATACGAAGTCCAAACTTATTCTCAGTTTTAATATAATTAAGTTAAAATAGGGTAAATACAGTATGATTATATATAATAACATTGAAAGTCATCCTTCAGCTACTAAATTTATTTGAAAAAATTAATTTTCATCTTGTTAAAATATAAACTGGGTAGGCCTAATTGTTGGGAAAATTTAAATTCAGTTATTAGAATACCATTAGTGTTATCAGTCTAATTTCATGACTATCTTTTAATCAATTTGGATGAGATAATTATAATATAAAACTTATTAGATAAGTTTTCCCACTCCCTTGTGATTAACTATTGAAATCAAAGTTCTCATAACCAAAGTAAAGTTCAACAGACTGTTAGTCAATATAAATATACATACAGTTGGTCCTTTGGAAACGCGGTTTTGGTGGCACGCGGTACACCCCAAATATCCAAAATGTTGCTAACATGGTCAATACTTACACTGGCGCGGGGTCCAGCTGGGCTCCGAAACTTTACTCCCGACTTTCGTAGCTCATGTCTCTTCAAATATATGGCCTAACCAAGTGTTTATGCCTACCAGAGGTAGATATGATTGTTGTTGTGCATTGCGTGAAGACTAGAACACCCTACATTGTGTAGTTATTGTGTGAGGTGAGAAATAATAAGACGGCGAGTTATGCGGGAATTCCGAAGCTACGATTTTCGTAATTTACCGATGCTCATATCTCTGCAAATAAATGACCTAACCAAGTGTTTATGCATACCAGATGAAGATATGGTTTTCGCAGTGCGTTGGGTGAAGACTAGAACACCCTACATAGTGTAGTTATTGTGTGAGGTGAGAAATATGATGGAGGGATTTCAGAGCTTCGATCGAAAAATGTCGGCTACTGCTGTGACTCTCTCTCCTTAGCCTCTAGCTGCCTAGCCTAAATGAAATATTTATTCAGAGGTAAGAGTTGTTGCAATGGGCAAATCAACTCATTGCACATGTCAAATAACCTTTATAATTGATTTAATTATTATAACATAGGCTTCTATGGAGAAAAAGTGGACTTTGTGGAAATCCCCAAAACACCAAGGTACCTTTAACATGTAAACATATGGGTTCTGTAACGTGCATTTTGCTAACACTAGAGGTAATCGGAACACATTGGCCGCGTTACCGAAGGACCAACTGTACTAACGCATTCTTTTCTTTCAGCTGCCCCGAGCGCGGCCAGTGAGAGCAGCCTAGGCAAGCAACAACAGCACCAGTCCCCAACACCAGAGCCAGTCAAACAGCAGAGGCAGCGCATCCCCCCAGGTGGCTTCAGTACCCAGCTGTGGTAGATCCCGCACCACCACCCATACTACACCCCGTGCCACCCGACTTGACAACCGAGTACGGTACCACCCCTTCCCTGGACTGTGAGGGGTGTGTAACTCGACTGTCAAAGTTACGGGCACGGGGTACACAAGTCTTCTTGTCATGGCGCACTCTTCACTTCGCTGTTACTCTCTTCCTCATTCCTCCTTAGTTTTCTTTCTGGTTTTATTTCATTCTTAGTTTGACCTGTTGCTCTCTTCCTGATTTCTTCTCGTTTTCTTTCATTTGTATTCTTAATCTGTGTTCTTCATGATATTCTCCCGAGTTCTTACCCAATATTTTGAGGCTGGATCTTGTCATGGCACACGGAGGACTTCTGCGTTGCTCTCCCTGTTTTCATGATTATTTCTTTTACTGTCAGACCCCTAGTACGGACCGCTTTTATTTGGATGTTCATTTTAAAGTTTTGTATTTCTCTTAGTTTCATTTTGGTGTTTAAGAGTAATGTTGGCAGCGATATATTTTGGTTAACTATGGCTCCACTGCTGACAATTTCTTAGCTCTTTTCTATTTTCTATTTTTGTCTCTGATAATTATGTTGTTGTTGTTCCCCAAGCTGCCTGGCCGAACAGCCCCAAGGCCCCGAGCAAGGCCAAGGCTATAACAGAGCGCCCCCACAGAACCCTCCCTGCCGACCACAATAAAGCCTGGGTGACCGAAGCCACTCCATGGCGGGGAGCTGAGGAGGATGCAGAAACGCCCGGGAAACCAAAGCCCCACACAGGGCCCTGTGCCCCTCAGCAATTATTAAGAGAAAGTTGAGAGGCAAAGGAAAAATGTGACGCTTTGGCTTCCAATCTTGGTAGATTGGGAGGTCAATCCACGGAAGAGACGCCGTCACTTGAGATCATTTCTAGCGGGTATGGAAGGGACCCAGGAGCAAGGATTCTGCTCTAACCTCTGAATATTTTGGGCTTGGTTCTGTTGCAAGAGCGCTGCTCTAGCTGGCGCTTCAATGCCCTAATTTGGGCGTCCTTCTCTACTAGTTGGGAGTTTAGGTTGCGTCCCGGTCCTCTAGAAGCTGAAAGAGTCGCTCCACTTGCTCCTGCAGCGTGACAATCTTGCTCTTGAGGCTGGCATTTTCAGCTTTATCCTCATTGTGGTGGTACTTTACAGGTGTCAACCTATCAAGCTCCTGGGTGGCTTGTGACGCGGCCTTCTCCCGATTCTGGTCCCTCTGCCTCGGCCGCATTTCTTTTGTCTGCTGGCTGAAGATACAAGAATGATAATTATGTTACACAGGGTACTTTACTTTTTTGTTCAATGTTCTCTTGCCTTCCTAGGATCTAGATTTATACAATGAATTTAGGTTGGGATTTCTTTTTGATGTAGGATATTTTGCTTTGTACTTCAGCTTCCCGTTTCTGCTGATTAGGATTTTTAGTTGGTTCTCATTCACTAGTTTCAACCATAGTTTTGAATTCATGTTCCTCTCATCTATCTCTAAAAAGGGTTATCATACTAATGGCACATTTAATCACATTTTTATTGTCTTTTTTCCCAGAAGATGATGCAGCTGAATGTTACCGTATAGGCATTCAGGCTATAAAATAAATTGGTATATCTGTTGCTGTAAATAATATCTCTACCCTATGCAGTAGTTAACCTCTTCTGATACAATGGTGTAATTTTGTATTATGTTCTGGCTAAAATTTGATAATTTTACTTGTGGAGTCGGAGGGTTTAGATATACAGTACCCCTTTGATTTGGATAGGGCTTTCCAAAGCCGAGTAAGGTAGTCAGTTAGCCAGAAAATTATTGAATAAATGCGTGGCAATACTGAAAGGATTAAATCACTTTGAGCTAGTGTGGTAACCCCTTTTTGTCCGTAACTAATCCCGGCATTATCACCCTCTAACACCAACACTGAGATATACCCATAATAACATACTCCATACTTAACACTTTTAGTTTACTCTTGATGACTCCAGATGTTTTTTTTGTTTTTTTTGTAGCATAAAAAGACCCTCCAGAAATGTATTGGTTAATCTTTGGATTTTTAATGTTGTAGCATACAAAAGAACTTCCAGGAATCCAATGGTGTTATAAACTATCTCTAATAATCCTTGAATTTGGAGAGGTCCTTGTAAGGTAAAAGTGCTCTATGAATCAAAGTGACAAACTATTTAATCTCTTTGACTCTTGGAGATTCTTCCTAAACTTAAAAAAATCACCTGAAGGTAGCAAGAAGAACACCTAAAAATGTGTCCCGATTACTAGTGGTCAAGGCGCAACTCATTAACTTTAGAGGATTTGTAAGACGAGCTGTCGGCTTGGCTAGCCATCATATCAGGTTACCCGCCAGACTAATAAATACAAGTATAACTGTAGGCTAAGAACTTCAAAAAGAGTGTTCGGTAGTTTTAGTTAACCCTTACTGTACCAGCGACGTACAATGGCTGACAGTAATAAAGTAACTCGCCAGTACCGGCGCCGTACGACGTACATCAGTAATAATCGGTCCTTGTACCGAGCAGTGCCTGGCACCATGACTTGTAAACAATGCTTTGAGACCTTGGCAACACTTCTCAGAATGTATCGGAGGTCCCACGGGCAAGCTGGCTCAGTACTCTTCCAGCTTTCGGGGTGAGAGGATGCTCTCTCTCGATTTTGAAGCTATTTTGGCCACAATGCTTGGTACTGGAAGTTACATTTATAATTGTTGTTCCCCAGGCTGTTTGGCCGAACAGCCCCAAGGTCCCGAGCAAGGCCAAGGCCATAAACGAGCGCCCCCACAAAACCCTCCTTGCTTACCACTAACAAAGCCCGGGTGACCGAAGCCACTCCAAGGCAGGGAGCTGAGGAGGGCGCAGAAACGCCCGGGAAACCAAAGCCCCACCCAAGGCCCTGTGCCCCTCAGCAATTATGAAGAGAAAGTTGAGAGGCAAAGGAAAAATGTGACGCTTTGGCTTCCAATCTTGGTAGATTGGGAGGTCAATCCGTGGAAGAGACTCAGTCACTTGAGATCATTTCTAGCGGGTATGGAAGGGACCCAGGAGCAAGGATTCCGCTCTAACCTCTGAATATTTTGGACTTGGTTCTGTTGCAAGAGCGCTGCTCTAGCTGGCGCCTCAATGCCCTAATTTGGGCGTCCTTCTCTACTAGTTGGGAGTTTAGGTTGGCCACCTCAGCGTCCCGGTCCTCTAGAAGCTGAAAGAGTCGCTCCACTTGCTCCTGCAGCGTGACAATCTTGCTCTTGAGGCTGGCATTTTCAGCTTTATCCTCATTGTGGTGGTACTTTACAGGTGTCAACCTATCAAGCTCCTGGGTGGCTTGTGATGCGGCCTTCTCCCGGTTCTGGTCCCTCTGCCTCGGCCGCATTTCTTTTGTCTGCTGGCTGAAGATACAAGAATGATAATTATGTTCCACAGGGTACTTTACTTTTTTGTTCAATGTTCTCTTGCCTTCCTAGGATCTAGATTTATACAATGATTTTAGGTTGGGATTTCTTTTTGATGTAGGATATTTTGCTTTGTACTTCAGCTTCCTGTTTCTGTTGATTAGGATTTTTAGTTGGTTCTCATTCACTAGTTTCAACCATAGTGTTTGAATTCATGTTCCTCTCATCTATCTCTAAAAAGGGTTATCATACTAATGGCACATTTAATCACATTTTTATTGTCTTTTTTCCCAGAAGATGATGCAGCTGAATGTTACCGTATAGGCATTCAGGCTATAGAATAAATTGGTATATCTGTTGCTGTAAATAATATCTCTACCCTATGCAGTAGTTAACCTCTTCTGATACAATGGTGTAATTTTGTATTATGTTCTGGCTAAAATTTGATAATTTTACTTGTGGAGTCGGAGGGTTTAGATATACAGTACCCCTTTGATTTGGATAGGGCTTTCCAAAGCCGAGTAAGGTAGTCCGTTAGCCAGAAAATTATTGAATAAATGCGTGGCAATACTGAAAGGATTAAATCACTTTGAGCTAGTGTGGTAACCCCTTTTTGTCCATAACTAATCCCGGCATTATCACCCTCTAACACCAACACTGAGATATACCCATAATAACATACTCCATACTTAACGCTTCTTCACCACACCCAGGCAGGACACAGTTTTAGTTTACTCTTGACTCCAGATGTTTTTTTTGTTTTTGTTTTTTTTTTGCATAAAAAGGCCCTCCAGAAATGTATTGGTTAATTAAAATGTAAAACTTGCAAACTAAACAATCTGGTTAATCTTTGGATTTTTAATGTTGTAGCATGCAAAAGAACTTCCAGGAATCCAATGATGTTATAAACTATCTTTAATAATCCTTGAATTTGGAGAGGTCCTTGTAAGGTAAAAGTGCTCTATGAATCTAAGTGACAAACTATTTAATCTCTTTGTCTCCTGGAGATTCTTCCTAAACTTAAAAAAATCACCTGGAGGTAGCAAGAAGAACACCTAAAAATGTGTCCCGATTACTAGTGGTCAAGGCGCAACTCATTAACTTTAGAGGATTTGTAAGACGAGCTGTCGGCTTGGCTAGCCATCATATCAGGTTACCCGCCGGGCTAATAAATACAAGTATAACTTTAGGCTAAGAACTTCAAAAAGAGTGTTAGGTAGTTTTAGTTAACCCTTACTGTACCAGCGACGTACAATGGCTGACAGTAATAAAGTAACTCGCCAGTACCAGCGCCGTACGACGTACATCAGTAATAATCGGTCCTTGTACCGAGCGGTGCCTGGCACCATGACTTGTAAACAATGCTTTGAGACCTTGGCAACACTTCTCAGAATGTATCGGAGGTCCCACAGGCAAGCTGGCTCAGTACTCTTCCAGCTTTCGGGGTGAGAGGATGCTCTCTCTCGACTTTGAAGCTATTTTGGCCACAATGCTTGGTACTGGAGGTTACATTTATAATTGTTGTTCCCCAGGCTGTTTGGCCGAACAGCCCCAAGGTCCCGAGCAAGGCCAAGGCCATAAACGAGTGCCCCCACAAAACCCTCCTTGCTTACCACTAACAAAGCCCGGGTGACCGAAGCCACTCCAAGGCAGGGAGCTGAGGAGGGCGCGGAAACGCCCGGGAAACCAAAGCCACATTTAAACCTCAGATGGTGAGGGGCCTTCACCCCCCAATGACATATTGTCATCATAATATCATCATACATTATGTCTGTAGTGGTACGCCTGATAAAACAACTCTTACCCAGGTTTTTAACATTAGGATACTGAAATAATAATGGAAATGCTGCCCCGTATATCTTTAGGAATGCTGATGTCATGCCGAGAAATGTCGAAGATGTTGGTAAAATGGAACTGAATGAGGGATTAAGTTTACCCTGATCATACTTTTCTTCTCTTTTTCAAAGCTTTGTTTAGCGCTAGTACATTGTTAGTTTTGTCACAATAATGGGGCCAATCTTAAGTGATTTTTATTACCTTCTCAATTGTATTTAGTTGTTGAGTTAGCAGGCAAGTTAGCTAAGTTTGCTATACAGTAATTCTTCACTTAAAGTTATACACACATTCCTGAAAATTGTGACTTAGTGAAGTATCCTTAATAAGTGATCATTTTCATATTATGCGTACAATAATGCAAGTTATTTAGGTTTCCTACTTGAACAACTTAGTGAAACCGCTTCACCCTGCCAGTATACCAAGATGCATTCCTTAATATATATTCTGGCTATTATTAGACTATTTCTTAAATTTAGAAAGTGTTGGATTCAAAGGGATAATTGTGATAACTTTTACCCCTTTGATTGCTACAGGGTTACATAAAACTAGTAAAATAATCTAATGACAGGCAGAATATAAGAAGTAAAGGCGATATATGATAGCCAGAAATTACCCAGAATATAAAGAGTAAAAGCGATATCATATACAGTACTGCACAATTTATATGAGTGTACGCTACTTTAAATGAGGGGTGCCTGTATTCCCTGCATTCCAGCAATAGACGCTACTTATTAGCCATATATACCGGTATGTATTGCTCAATCACTCGCTTCTTTTCATTTAGCACAGGTCGGAGTTTTGGCGCGTAGGAATAAGACTTCAGAAGAAAATAAAAAAAATCACACTGTCCTTTAGCGAACAAAATAAATCCATTCCATATAGTTTTTAATCTTAGGAATTTTTATTTAATGCAAAATTTCTTCAAGTTACATAAATTGTGCCTACCTTTTGTCCATCTGCACCTCCTTACCCTCTCCAACCAGACAATGATTTACTTGATCAATGCTACTAAAAGATGATTTTTCTTGGATGGAGCCTTAAGATTCAATGTCTAACTGACAGACCCATCCAAAGTTGAATGAAATTGTCTTGGGGTAGTTAAAAATCGAGAAGTCATCTACGAGTATCCTTAATTAAGAAAACCATTGTCTGATTGAAGGGATTAATGCCTAATCCCGTGAGACTGTGTGTGGTACGGTAGCGATTATGCATCACGCGTAATTGAGAAGCACTTATTTCACATCACTGGTATGGCAAGACTTCGATATAGTGGCACTTGAGATTTTGGCATTTACGTATTCCAACTCTTTTCATTTTTTGCTCATTCTCTCCCTCTCCCCTCACTCCTTCTTCTCTCCTTTCCTCCTCTATCGTCTCTTTTCCTCTCACAAGCTTTCATTAGATAAAAAATCTATGCCCTCAAAGCACATCGAAAATCCTACATTTGGTATAATTTGTTTGCAATTAGCCTACTTACCATCGTTGGAACACATTGCCAGAATACTGAGTGGAGCTATAGAGAAGTGTGTGCCGTACATCACAAGATACTGTACGTTGCGGAGTTGAAAAACAGTACAGTCACGTTCTAAAGTATTGTCCCACCTTCACAACTTCTTCCATATCCTCTTGATGTAAGAATAGTAAATCACTAAAGATAAACCAAGCTTGGATAGAACGGCATTGTCTATGAGTTTTAAGGATTATCAGTTTATTTTCGATAGAATTTGTTTAATTCGGCAACATAACTGAGCAAATTTATAATATGAAGGCTTTGTTCATGTTAGCTTTTTTTTTTTTTTTTTTTTTCTCTCCATATATAGAGGTAACCAACGCTGAAATAATGAAGCCAGGACTCTACTTTTGAGCATGAATCTGCAGTCGTGAGCATTAACAATGAGACACTCATTTGAATCTTTGGACCATTTACACCAAGCTCTGAAGCCTTTGAGTATTCCCTCTTTTGTTTGCTGCCGATTCAAATAAGTGCGTCACTAACAATGCTCACGAATGTACCGTACGACGTTAGTGAATTTGCCCAACACATCCTCGCACCCTTCCTCAAAGTCGATCGTTTTTCACGCATTCGATTCCACCAACTGTGATAATTTTTTCCTAAGAGTGTGGAAGGGGGGGATCTGGCCGCGACCTTTGTAGACTCGGTACCTGTCACCTCCACCAACAACTGGAGGCCTCTTGGCTCGTGGGAGTAGAAGTCGCCGCATCCATTTACTGTTTAAAGTACTTAGGGCAGAAAGATATGTAGGCTTCCATTAAATTGTTTACATTGGTATGACCTGCTAGGCATTCTTCTGCAAAACCGACAAACCCTTTAAAGGCTGCAGACAAATATTTCATCAATAATAAAGTTTATACATAGTAGACTTGGAATATGGAGTGATACAAAAGTAGTAGTTTCGGTTCAAGAAGCTGCTTGGGTAACTGAACATAATCCTTAGCACTTTTTATATACCACTACCAGCTCCCATACGGCGACTTTATTTGTTTACACTTGGCGATGCGAGCGGTGAGCCTTCCAGATTGTTGTAGTGGAGTTGAGTGCTGGGAATGCCTCGGACAAAATTCCAGGAGTGGTGGTGTTGTAGGGAATGGTTGAGCTTGGCCTCAGAGAAGCCTGTTTGTATTAGTTTTAATAAATCTAACTATATCCAACTTGTTTCTGTGACCCATTTGCATGAATATTGCAAGTTTTTCCTCTCATAATCAATCTGATTATATTTATTCCTGTTGTGTGCCTAGAGGAAATGAAGCTCATTCTATGTAGAGCTTCCCTACAAACCAGTACAACCCTGCATAAAGTGACAAGCTTGAGTTGTTTATGGTAATTTATCTTGGTATCTGTTTGACAGTGGTAATCATATTAGGTGTAAGGGTTTACTACAAAAACTGGTCATTTGGGCCCTTCTTTTAGGCCAAGTCAAATAAGAAATCCTAAACTAATGGAGTTTTTAAACTTTAAAATAAACTTTAAAGTAGGCCTATTGGGCCTAAAAATTGGTCATAATTAAAAAATTCATAGACCGATGGAATCGTAATGACAAGACGAATCCACATATACCCATGAAAACTATAAATTCGAAAGTCGCCCGCCAAGTGCAAACATTTTCCTGGGCTTAATTAAAGCCAGGGATTTTGGAAACAAATGTGTGTGATTCTGGGCGAATGGCTGTTCGAAATTGCAATCTACGACCATGTATAGAAGCTGCTCTTCGAGAAAAATCGAATGGCACTAAGTAGAATTCCCTAGGACTTATAGTTTGGGCTACAGAGGACTTTTAAAGTCCAAAAAATGGTCCCCTGAGCACTCCAGGAAGGCCCAGTCAAATACGAAATTCTACACTAATGGCCCGATTTCAATTCTGTTTGCGCCATTCGATTCAGCGTGTCAAACTGTACTGTATGTATAAATTTGAACAAAATCCGTACATAGATAACTCGTCTATGGAGTTTTTAAACTTTAAAGTAGGCCTATTGGGCCTAAAAATTGGTCAAAAGTAAAAAATTCATAGACCGATGGAATCGTAATGACAAGACGAATCCATGTATACCCATGAAAACTCGAAATTCGAAAGTCGCCCGCCAAGTGCAAAAATATTCCTGGGCTTAAAGTCAGGGATTTTGGAAACAAATGTGTGTGATTCTGGGCGAATGGCTGTTCGAAATTGCAATCTACGACCATGTATAGAAGCTGCTCGTCGAGAAAAATCGAATGGCACCAAGTAGAATTCCCTAGGACTTATAGTTTGGGCTACAGAGGACTTTTAAAGTCCAAAAAACGGTCCCCTGAGCCCTCCAGGAAGGCCCAGTCAAATACGAAATTCTACACTAATGGCCCGATTTCAATTCTGTTTGCGCCATTCGATTCAGCGTGTCAAACTACTTTATGTATAAATTTGAACAAAATCCGTACATAGATAACTCGTCTATGGAGTTTTTAAACTTTAAATTAAAATAAACTTTAAAGTAGGCCTATTGGGCCTAAAAATTGGTCAAAACTAAAAAATTCATAGACCGTTGGAATCGTAATGACAAGACGAATCCATGTATACCCATGAAAACTCGAAATTCGAAAGTCGCCCGCCAAGTGCAAAAATATTCCTGGGCTTAAAATTTTTAAAGCCAGGGATTTTGGAAACAAATGTGTGTGATTCTGGGCGAATGGCTGTTCGAAATTGCAATCTAGGACCATGTATAGAAGCTGCTCGTCGAGAAAAATCGAATGGCACTAAGTAGAATTCCCTAGGACTTATAGTTTGGGCTACAGAGGACTTTTAAAGTCCAAAAAACGGTCCCCTGAGCCCTCCAGGAAGGCCCAGTCAAATACGAAATTCTACACTAATGGCCCGATTTCAATTCTGTTTGCGCCATTCGATTCAGCGTGTCAAACTGTACTGTATGTATAAATTTGAACAAAATCCGTACATAGATAACTCGTCTATGGAGTTTTTAAACTTTAAATTAAAATAAACTTTAAAGTAGGCCTATTGGGCCTAAAAATTGGTCAAAAGTAAAAAATTCATAGACCGATGGAATCGTAATGACAAGACGAATCCATGTATACCCATGAAAACTCGAAATTCGAAAGTCGCCCGCCAAGTGCAAACAATTTCCTGGGCTTTAATTAAAGCCAGGGATTTTGGAAACAAATGTGTGTGATTCTGGGCGAATGGCTGTTCGAAATTGCAATCTACGACCATGTATAGAAGCTGCTCGTCGAGAAAAATCGAATGGCACCAAGTAGAATTCCCTAGGACTTATAGTTTGGGCTACAGAGGACTTTTAAAGTCCAAAAAACGGTCCCCTGAGCCCTCCAGGAAGGCCCAGTCAAATACGAAATTCTACACTAATGGCCCGATTTCAATTCTGTTTGCGCCATTCGATTCAGCGTGTCAAACTGTACTTTATGTATAAATTTGAACAAAATCCGTACATAGATAACTCGTCTATGGAGTTTTTAAACTTTAAAGTAGGCCTATTGGGCCTAAAAATTGGTCAAAAGTAAAAAATTCATAGACCGATGGAATCGTAATGACAAGACGAATCCATGTATACCCATGAAAACTCGAAATTCGAAAGTCGCCCGCCAAGTGCAAAAATATTCCTGGGCTTAAATTTTGGAAACAAATGTGTGTGATTCTGGGCGAATGGCTGTTCGAAATTGCAATCTAGGACCATGTATAGAAGCTGCTCGTCGAGAAAAATCGAATGGCACCAAGTAGAATTCCCTAGGACTTATAGTTTGGGCTACAGAGGACATTTAAAGTCCAAAATACGGTCCCCTGAGCCCTCCAGGAAGGCCCAGTCAAATACGAAATTCTACACTAATGGCCCGATTTCAATTCTGTTTGCGCCATTCGATTCAGCGTGTCAAACTGTACTTTATGTATAAATTTGAACAAAATCCGTACATAGATAACTCTTCTATGGAGTTTTTAAACTTTAAATTAAAATAAACTTTAAAGTAGGCCTATTGGGCCTAAAAATTGGTCAAAAGTAAAAAATTCATAGACCGATGGAATCGTAATGACAAGACGAATCCATGTATACCCATGAAAACTCGAAATTCGAAAGTCGCCCGCCAAGAGCAAAAAATGTCCTGGGCTTAATTAAAGCCAGGGATTTTGGAAACAAATGTGTGTGATTCTGGGCGAATGGCTGTTCGAAATTGCAATCTAGGACCATGTATAGAAGCTTCTAGTCGAGAAAAATAGAATGGCACCAAGTAGAATTCCCTAGGACTTATAGTTTGGGCTACAGAGGACTTTTAAAGTCCAAAAAATGGTCCCCTGAGCCCTCCAGGAAGGCCCAGTCAAATACGAAATTCTACACTAATGGCCCGATTTCAATTCTGTTTGCGCCATTCGATTCAGCGTGTCAAACTGTACTTTATGTATAAATTTGAACAACATCCGTACATAGATAACTCGTCTATGGAGTTTTTAAACTTTAAATTAAAATAAACTTTAAAGTAGGCCTATTGGGCCTAAAAATTGGTCAAAACTAAAAAATGCATAGGCCGTTGGAATCGTAATGACAAGACGAATCCATGTATACCCATGAAAACTCGAAATTCGAAAGTCGCCCGCCAAGTGCAAACAATTTCCTGGGCTTTAATTAAAGCCAGGGATTTTGGAAACAAATGTGTGTGATTCTGGGCGAATGGCTGTTCGAAATTGCAATCTAGGACCATGTATAGAAGCTGCTCGTCGAGAAAAATCGAATGGCACCAAGTAGAATTCCCTAGGACTTATAGTTTGGGCTACAGAGGACTTTTAAAGTCCAAAAAATGGTCCCCTGAGCCCTCCAGGAAGGCCCAGTCAAATACGAAATTCTACACTAATGGCCCGATTTCAATTCTGTTTGCGCCATTCGATTCAGCGTGTCAAACTGTACTGTATGTATAAATTTGAACAAAATCCGTACATAGATAACTCGTCTATGGAGTTTTTAAACTTTAAAGTAGGCCTATTGGGCCTAAAAATTGGTCAAAAGTAAAAAATTCATAGACCGATGGAATCGTAATGACAAGACGAATCCATGTATACCCATGAAAACTCGAAAGTCGCCCGCCAAGTGCAAAAATATTCCTGGGCTTAAAGCCAGGGATTTTGGAAACAAATGTGTGTGATTCTGGGCGAATGGCTGTTCGAAATTGCAATCTACGACCATGTATAGAAGCTGCTCGTCGAGAAAAATTGAATGGCACTAAGTAAAATTCCCTAGGACTTATAGTCTGGGCTACAGAGGACTTTTAAAGTCCAAAAAAACGGTCCCCTGAGCCCTCCAGGAAGGCCCAGTCAAATACGAAATTCTACACTAATGGCCCGATTTCAATTCTGTTTGCGCCATTCGATTCAGCGTGTCAAACTGTACTGTATGTATAATTTTGAACAAAATCCGTACATAGATAACTCGTCTATGGAGTTTTTAAACTTTAAAGTAGGCCTATTGGGCCTAAAAATTGGTCAAAAGTAAAAAATTCATAGACCGATGGAATCGTAATGACAAGACGAATCCATGTATACCCATGAAAACTCGAAATTCGAAAGTCGCCCGCCAAGTGCAAAAATATTCCTGGGCTTAAAATTTTTAAAGCCAGGGATTTTGGAAAAAAATGTGTGTGATTCTGGGCGAATGGCTGTTCGAAATTGCAATCTACGACCATGTATAGAAGCTGCTCGTCGAGAAAAATTGAATGGCACTAAGTAAAATTCCCTAGGACTTATAGTTTGGGCTACAGAGGACTTTTAAAGTCCAAAAAACGGTCCCCTGAGCCCTCCAGGAAGGCCCAGTCAAATACGAAATTCTACACTAATGGCCCGATTTCAATTCTGTTTGCGCCATTCGATTCAGCGTGTCAAACTGTACTTTATGTATAAATTTGAACAAAATCCGTACATAGATAACTCGTCTATGGAGTTTTTAAACTTTAAATTAAAATAAACTTTAAAGTAGGCCTATTGGGCCTAAAAATTGGTCAAAACTAAAAAATGCATAGACCGTTGGAATCGTAATGACAAGACGAATCCATGTATACCCATGAAAACTCGAAATTCGAAAGTCGCCCGCCAAGTGCAAACAATTTCCTGGGCTTTAATTAAAGCCAGGGATTTTGGAAACAAATGTGTGTGATTCTGGGCGAATGGCTGTTCGAAATTGCAATCTACGACCATGTATAGAAGCTGCTCGTCGAGAAAAATCGAATGGCACCAAGTAGAATTCCCTAGGACTTATAGTTTGGGCTACAGAGGACTTTTAAAGTCCAAAAAACGGTCCCCTGAGCCCTCCAGGAAGGCCCAGTCAAATACGAAATTCTACACTAATGGCCCGATTTCAATTCTGTTTGCGCCATTCGATTCAGCGTGTCAAACTGTACTTTATGTATAAATTTGAACAAAATCCGTACATAGATAACTCGTCTATGGAGTTTTTAAACTTTAAAGTAGGCCTATTGGGCCTAAAAATTGGTCAAAAGTAAAAAATTCATAGACCGATGGAATCGTAATGACAAGACGAATCCATGTATACCCATGAAAACTCGAAATTCGAAAGTCGCCCGCCAAGTGCAAAAATATTCCTGGGCTTAAATTTTGGAAACAAATGTGTGTGATTCTGGGCGAATGGCTGTTCGAAATTGCAATCTAGGACCATGTATAGAAGCTGCTCGTCGAGAAAAATCGAATGGCACTAAGTAGAATTCCCTAGGACTTATAGTTTGGGCTACAGAGGACTTTTAAAGTCCAAAAACCGGTCCCCTGAGCCCTCCAGGAAGGCCCAGTCAAATACGAAATTCTACACTAATGGCCCGATTTCAATTATGTTTGCGCCATTCGATTCAGCGTGTCAAACTGTACTGTATGTATAAATTTGAACAAAATCCGTACATAGATAACTCGTCTATGGAGTTTTTAAACTTTAAATTAAAATAACTTTAAAGTAGGCCTATTGGGCCTAAAAATTGGTCAAAAGTAAAAAATTCATAGACCGTTGGAATCGTAATGACAAGACGAATCCATGTATACCCATGAAAACTCGAAATTCGAAAGTCGCCCGCCAAGAGCAAAAAATTTCCTGGGCTTAATTAAAGCCAGGGATTTTGGAAACAAATGTGTGTGATTCTGGGCGAATGGCTGTTCGAAATTGCAATCTAGGACCATGTATAGAAGCTGCTAGTCGAGAAAAATAGAATGGCACCAAGTAGAATTCCCTAGGACTTATAGTTTGGGCTACAGAGGACTTTTAAAGTCCAAAAAATGGTCCCCTGAGCCCTCCAGGAAGGCCCAGTCAAATACAAAATTCTACACTAATGACCCGATTTCAATTCTGTTTGCGCCATTCGATTCAGCGTGTCAAACTGTACTTTATGTATAAATTTGAACAACATCCGTACATAGATAACTCGTCTATGGAGTTTTTAAACTTTAAAGTAGGCCTATTGGGCCTAAAAATTGGTCAAAAGTAAAAAATTCATAGACCGATGGAATCGTAATGACAAGACGAATCCATGTATACCCATGAAAACTCGAAATTCGAAAGTCGCCCGCCAAGTGCAAAAATATTCCTGGGCCAGGGATGGCCCGATTTCAATTCTGTTTGCGCCATTCGATTCAGCGTGTCAAACTGTACTTTATGTATAAATTTTAACAAAATCCGTACATAGATAACTCGTCTATGGAGTTTTTAAACTTTAAATTAAAATAAACTTTAAAGTAGGCCTATTGGGCCTAAAAATTGGTCAAAACTAAAAAATGCATAGACCGTTGGAATCGTAATGACAAGACGAATCCATGTATACCCATGAAAACTCGAAATTCGAAAGTCGCCCGCCAAGTGCAAACAATTTCCTGGGCTTTAATTAAAGCCAGGGATTTTGGAAACAAATGTGTGTGATTCTGGGCGAATGGCTGTTCGAAATTGCAATCTACGACCATGTATAGAAGCTGCTCGTCGAGAAAAATCGAATGGCACCAAGTAGAATTCCCTAGGACTTATAGTTTGGGCTACAGAGGACTTTTAAAGTCCAAAAAATGGTCCCCTGAGCCCTCCAGGAAGGCCCAGTCAAATACAAAATTCTACACTAATGACCCGATTTCAATTCTGTTTGCGCCATTCGATTCAGCGTGTCAAACTGTACTGTATGTATAAATTTGAACAAAATCCGTACATAGATAACTCGTCTATGGAGTTTTTAAACTTTAAAGTAGGCCTATTGGGCCTAAAAATTGGTCAAAAGTAAAAAATGCATAGACCGTTGGAATCGTAATGACAAGACGAATCCATGTATACCCATGAAAACTCGAAATTCGAAAGTCGCCCGCCAAGAGCAAAAAATGTCCTGGGCTTAATTAAAGCCAGGGATTTTGGAAACAAATGTGTGTGATTCTGGGCGAATGGCTGTTCGAAATTGCAATCTACGACCATGTATAGAAGCTGCTCGTCGAGAAAAATCGAATGGCACCAAGTAGAATTCCCTAGGACTTATAGTTTGGGCTACAGAGGACATTTAAAGTCCAAAATACGGTCCCCTGAGCCCTCCAGGAAGGCCCAGTCAAATACGAAATTCTACACTAATGGCCCGATTTCAATTCTGTTTGCGCCATTCGATTCAGCGTGTCAAACTGTACTTTATGTATAAATTTGAACAAAATCCGTACATAGATAACTCGTCTATGGAGATTTTAAACTTTAAATTAAAATAAACTTTAAAGTAGGCCTATTGGGCCTAAAAATTGGTCAAAACTAAAAAATTCATAGACCGTTGGAATCGTAATGACAAGACGAATCCATGTATACCCATGAAAACTCGAAATTCGAAAGTCGCCCGCCAAGTGCAAAAAATTTCCTGGGTTTAAGCCCAGGAAAATTTTTGCACTTGGCGGGCGACAGGGATTTTGGAAACAAATATGTGTGATTCTGGGCGAATGGCTGTTCGAAATTGCAATCTACGACCATGTATAGAAGCTGCTCGTCGAGAAAAATCGAATGGCACCAAGTAGAATTCCCTAGGACTTATAGTTTGGGCTACAGAGGACTTTTAAAGTCCAAAAAACGGTCCCCTGAGCCCTCCAGGAAGGCCCAGTCAAATACGAAATTCTACACTAATGGCCCGATTTCAATTCTGTTTGCGCCATTCGATTCAGCGTGTCAAACTGTACTGTATGTATACATTTGAACAAAATCCGTACATAGATAACTCGTCTATGGAGTTTTTAAACTTTAAAGTAGGCCTATTGGGCCTAAAAATTGGTCAAAAGTAAAAAATTCATAGACCGATGGAATCGTAATGACAAGACGAATCCATGTATACCCATGAAAACTCGAAATTCGAAAGTCGCCCGCCAAGTGCAAAATTTTTCCAGGGATTTTGGAAACAAATATGTGTGATTCTGGGCGAATGGCTGTTCGAAATTGCAATCTACGACCATGTATAGAAGGCTGCTCGTCGAGAAAAATCGAATGGCACCAAGTAGAATTAATTTGGACTCTTAGTTTGGGCTACAGAAGTCTTTTAAAGTTGAAGAAGTGTTCATTTCGGGCGTTTCTGGAGGTCAAAACAAAATCGAAATCCTAAAGTACTGGTCCGATTTGAATTATGGTTGTGCCATTGGACTCAGCGGGTGAAAGTATACTTGTGGTACCTTCATAATTGAAAGTATACTTGTGGTACCTTCATAATTGAAAGTATACTTGTGGTACCTTCATAATTGAAAGTATACTTGTGGTACCTTCATAATTGAAAGTATACTTGTGGTACCTTCATAATTGAAAGTATACTTGTGGTACCTTCATAATTGAAAGTATACTTGTGGTACCTTCATAATTGAAAGTATACTTGAGGTACCTTCATAATTGAAAGTGTACTTGTGGTACCTTCATAATTGAAAGTATACTTATGGTACCTTCATAATTTAAAGTATACTTGTGGTACCTTCATAATTGAAAGTATACTTGTGGTACCTTCATAATTGAAAGTATACTTGTGGTATCTTCATAATTGAAATCCCACCATTTTTGGTCCCCGCTATGGATTTTCGAAAATCAAAAATCACCCATAGACGAGCTAAAAATGTATGGATTTTGGTCAAATTTGTGTCCCTAGTATACTTCGACCCCCTGAATCCATCAGTACCATCAGAATTAAAATTGGATCATTGGTTTGGATTTTTTATTTTGACTTGACTTCCCAAACTCCCGAATTGGACCATTTTTGACATTTCAAACTCGTCTGTAACCTTTAATATGGGTCCAAATTCAAACAACCCCGTGTACATTTTTCGGTAGAAAAACGTCCTCCTAAAATTACAGCCTCGCTATCGTTCGCCAGGAAAAATTCGATACCTAAAAGGCACGAAAGGTAATAATACTGAGAAAATAATGGGATGGCTGGATACAGAAAGACGTAATTGGTAAATAGATATATTGATACACAAATACAATAGTTTAGTAGGCCATTGAACATATACACAATTGGGTTAAGGGGGTAGTGCTTGGTTTTTCGTCTATATATTTATTTTTAAATTTATTTTTGAGTTTCCTCGCTAGACCTCCATCAAGCTTAGAAAAACACCCTCTAGACCCCCTTTCAAAACTCCCTCTAGACCCCCTTTCAAGATACATTTGTACAATTTTGGTAGAAACATTTCTCGGCAAAAGGCCGGTTCCTTCTAAAATTAGAGGCTCGCTATCGCTCGGCAGGAAAAAATCAACACCTAAAGGACGCGAAAGGTCTTAATATTGTCAGAAGATTGAGGCGAAAGGTCTCAAAATCGCCAAACTAACGGAACGAACGTCTTTAAGCCTCAAAACTAATATGCTAAACATGAGGGAGAGGGGGGTCCATAAAAAGCGAGTACTACCCCCTTAATATTGGACGGATACAACAACAACACCCCCCCAACACCCCCCCCCCCCCTCCCTACCAATACACCTCCGAAAATTATTATGGACACATGAATTACCCTTTGTATACATTCATACATACATACTGTACATACATAGTCATACATACATACCCGGTACATACATACATAATTAAATTGCTTCAAACTCCGTGTGTCCTGGCATTTTGGTTCGAACGTCCCTTTATTTTGACCCTGCCACTCTTTCAACTATGGGGGAGGCACTTGCTACAGGCAATTTTGCCTTTTGTCTCCCTCACTCACATAGAAAAAACTAAACAAAAACATATCTGGCACTTAACCCTTTTATGTTATGTTTATTTTATTTTTGTATAGGGGGTGGCCGACTCGAGACAGAGCCTTTTCATACCTTCTTCAAATTATTATTATTATTATATATTAGCCTACAATACACAGGTCCTTCGTAAGCCGCAATGATAGCCACAGTAACTTGAAATAATAAGGCGTCATGGTACTGAAGGGGTTAAGTTCTTATCCTGCATACCTATAGTGCCCTGGACGGATTTTACGGCATTTCGTTACCTTTTAGTTCACCCCCATATACTATCTCCTATAAATCCACCCCAGCCCCACCCTTTAGTTCACCCCCATATACTATCTCCTATAAATCCACCCCCAGCCCCACCCTTTAGTTCACCCCCATATACTATCTCCCATAAATCCACCCCAGCCCCACCCTTTAGTTCACCCCCATATACTATCTCCCATAAATCCACCCCAGCCCCACCCTTTAGTTCACCCCCATATACTATCTCCCATAAATCCACCCCAGCCCCACCCTTTAGTTCACCCCCATATACTATCTCCCATAAATCCACCCCAAGCCCCACCCTTTATACAGTATATTTTGTCTTTATATCAGTTTGTTTCTTCTGCAAGTTTTACATTTTAATTCCCTTGACGTCTATGTGCTTAGGAATAGAGTAAAGTGTTTGAGAAGAATAACAATTCGGTGGCACCTTCATATACTGTACAGCAATTGTGTGGGTTAACTGTCTTCATGGTGTAATGGTTAGAGTGTTTAGAAATCTGTGTGTGGTAAGTTGGTAACCCAGGTTCGAATCCCGGTGGATCACATGCTTTCATTAATTTCATTGGAGGTGTTTGGTGTTGGATTGAAATTAATATAATAGATTACACTATACAATTTGTGTGTAGGCTACAATATAAAACACCAAGACGATACTGATCTGTATTATTTGTTTGTAAGGAGCAATTTGTGTACTGCCTACTGCTAGCAATTTGAACTCTGTAGTTTTTTAGAACTCTCTTATAAAAAAAAAAAAAAATTGTGTTTTTAATTAATGTCTAATTAGTGAAGTTTTGTCAAATGTATAACTAATAATCAATCCATGCATTCTATAATGGACTCATATATGTTACAGAGTAGCTTGCATATAATTATAGTATTCGTGTTTCGTTAGGATTTTGTGTAAAGGATCATCGTGGACTGGAGAATATATACAGTCAACATGTTTAATCCGCAGAGTTCCAGAATACCATTAGTCTTATTAGAAGCTTAAAAGTTAATGTATACAATAAATGTGCAATATATAACATGAAAAAGGGATGAATCAAGAAATATATAAGCGATGCCATTTCTTATATCAATCTGGAAACATATGATTGCATTGCCATTATTTCTGAGACTCCGCAGATTATACGAGTTTAAAGAGAGTCTGGGAGACAACTCTTTAAGCCCCAGCTCACAATTATACGAGTTGACTGTACGATGGCCCTACATATATAATTTATGAGAATATATAGGTGAATATTCCGCTTCATTAGAAGAGAACATACACAGAGATCTGGGAAAATATATAGTTCGCCAAAATGCAAACATTTACATTGATTGATTTTAACACTTAGTGCTATATATCACTTGATATCAGTAAAGATTGTATATTAGATATGTTGTATTTAAAAATTAATAAAATATTTCAAAGTCACTCTTATACAGTAACACTTATTAACTAAGTAAAATATATTAATAAGTGGCATTTCAAGTCCTCTTTTATATCAATACACAGGGTAACATATGGAAGCCCCCATCGTGTATCTTCCTATGTAAAAACCCTCTACTGTATCTCTAATGCTTCCTATGTTCACAATCTTCAGCTGGGTAAAAATCCTTGAAACCACTAGTCAAAATCTAACCCCATGGCAAAATCTCCCCCCAAGTCTAAGCCCCCAGGGGATCAAACCTAATTTTTATCTCTTATGCCTCTCATATTCCCAATTAACTGCTTATTAATATGCTTTGGAATCCTCTGCCAAAGCCCTTCTATCTAGCTTATTAAAAACCCTAAGAATCCTGTGTCAAAGCCCCCCATATCAAAGTCGCCCATTGTTATTCCTATTCTGTTTCCTGGCTCTAAAGACTACAGCTTTCACTCTTAGAATCCCATGTCAAAGCCGCCCATATCGAAACCCCCATCAAACCCTCCCATATCAAAGCCTCCCCCCATATCCTCCATGCCCCCCATGTCGAACTCTCCGCCAACATCGTCCATGCCCCCCATCTCAAAAGGTTCCGCCATGTCCTCCATATCGGCCATCCCGCCATCCTCCAAGAGCCCCGGATCAACTCCTCCTTCATCCAGTAATCCGGGATCAATGCCCCCCGGATCACCAGCACCCGGAATCATCTCGGCGTCCGGTTCTAGTCCCCCACCGACGCCACTGTCCGGTATGGCTGGGTCCGGATTAACAGCAACAGCATCGGGCTCGGTGCCCCCTGCCACTTCATTGCCGTCCGAGTTGATGTTGTTTACGGTCTCGTTGTTGTAGTTGTTGGTGATGTTGGTCTCCTGGGGATAAGGGCAGTTTTAAATTTAAACAAGTTAATTAGGTGGTTGGTTAGTTTTAATCCCCGCTCATTTAATTAAACCCCAAGCAAAGCCAGGTTGGTTAAAGAAAGGTAGGTTATGTCTTCCAGACTTTAACCTTGGTCTTTCAGACATATAGTCCAAAAGCCTGGAGTGATAATCCATAAATTATATCAAGATCCTGGACTTTGACTTTAGTCTTTTATACATATTAAATATCTGAAGTAGTTTAATTATACAGGCCCGTCCTCATGGGGGGGGGGCACACACCCCCCTCTTCCCCCCTACCAAGATATCTGCCCACCCAAAGACGATGTCCAAAGAAATTATAAGGGAATTCAGATTTTAATGAGCCAATATTATTACCGGTATATACTGAATTTTCAGCTTCATGCAACGATTTAAGACATATATTTGGGAAAGCATTACGCAAATATTATAATTACGAAATAATAGTCAACAGGCAGTTATAACAATAGGTTAATATGATAAGGTACAGTACTATAGTCAGAAATTAGATACGTTTCCCCTTATTATGCAAGAGAAAATGGAATTGATTACTTGAGACTGAAAGAAAACGCGACAGTTAAGCGAGTAATCAGCTGATGGAGTTCGAACTGGGAACGTGGCTGCCGCTGCAACTCACAAGGTTAGATGTATGTATTGTTATTGGTCATGCTTAAGGCATTTCTTACCAAGTCACCAATTAATGGTCAATGAAGTCATGGACTATACCTGGATTGTGATGGTACAGCAGTGGCTTTCGAAATGTGTCAGTTATTTAGAAATGGAACACATGGGCGTTTGTTTACATCTCGTATTATGAGTTTATGACAGATACTCTTCCTCGTTATTTCATTTTAAAGTACCAATTCTAACACCAAAGTATCCATTTTCAATATCAATTTTGCGATGGATATCTTATCCGAAAAACATAGTCGTGAGTTTTCTGAAGTCTGAGATTCAAAAGAGTGGCTAACTGGTTTTACGCGTGTGTATACTATAAGCCATTGGTATAAGCTACGGTATGTTAGAGCTCAGACGTATAGGCCTATTTTTTTTTTTTTTTTTGTATTCGAGAGAAAGCAATACTTAACCAAAGGAGCCATTACATACATTTTGTCTGTGACTGTTTACATATGATGACTAACCTGATTGTTGTGGTAGCCGCCGTACCCTCCGTATCCGTAGCCGACGTGAAGCGGAACACCGAACCCAAATCCGAAGCCCCAACCCCCATACCTCGGCCCCCAGCCCGTCATCGCTGCACCCATCATCATACCCGTGGCGAAGTTCCCCCCTCCGTTGTCTCTTCGATCAATTACTACTGTATTACCTCCACCACCACCATATCCACCTCCATCACCACCATATCCCCTCCCTCCACCACCTCCGTAACCTCCACCTCCGCCACCACCACCACCACCCCGATAACCACCTCTTGGGTAACCTCCTCCTCCTCCTCGGCCTGCTGGAGGATCTGAAAGGAACAATACACTAAAACACCAACATTAAATATCCAAAGTCAATAGTGTGATCATATTGAATATAGATGAACATGTCCAGAAAACGATAGTGTGTTTTATAGTGTGTTTCTTATTATCCGAGATATTGATTAGTGAAAGATAATATCATTATTGAGCACGCTTGTTGCAAACAGTGTAATTAACTGTTTTCTCCCTGAACCAAAAGACGAACTAAAAAATCTGCAAATAACGTCTTGCACAATGACAACAAAAGTATTGACCATGTTATGAGTAGGATCCCGCAACACTGTACCAAGACTTGCGAGACTGGAATCCAAACAAAGTGACATTAATTGATTGCAGCCTCCTATTATAATAATGAGCACAAACTAATAATTGTTTACGTATGAAGAAACCAATATGTACTGTCACAGTCAAAAAGTCGTCGCGCCTCACCGATATTTCTTTAATTTGTTCTACATGCTGAACCCCTCAGTGTTCGATAACTTCAAGCACGCGTTTCTTCCTTCTATTCTAGCTATCAATTGACGATTTTATTCATCTTGAGGGGTATTTTTCAACGCCAGAGTTTTAGTTGAGCTTGACTGTACCCCTTTATTTCCCAGAGCCAGAGAGCCTTCCAAAACTAAAATATAAAATGTACTGTTATCCAGAATAAAGTAAAAAATATAAAAATGTCTCGAAAACTGAAAGGATTAAGACACAAAAGTATCATCGAGTTTTATCCTTAATTATATGCTACTAATTCCATGCTATTCTATTCTATTTTCTGCATACTATTATCACGTTAACTTACTAAATGGCTGTTGTGGTGCGGAGGGGGCTGATGGTGCTTGCGTTGGGGTGTAGGGGGGCGGTGGCTCCCCTTTCTGCTCCCCTCCAGGGGGTGGGGGCAGCTGAGGACAAAAGTGGAAATCAAGAACACACACATACACACACTCAAATTCACACATCACATGAATATACGCACAATTATATTTACCCGGTACACAGACAAATATGTACACACACTCATAAAAATATACACACACACACATATATACACACACTCACACAAATATATAGATTCACACATAAATACACACACAAATATATATATACACACACACACCACATGCCATCGCTTTGAAGAGGTAATTTATTGGTCTGAAATTGTAACATAGGAATTTCTTGCAGACTACCTTTCGATATTCTTAGAGTTACAATGATCAGTTGATTGTGATTTTCTTGTCCTTGAATCTTCATTTTTTCTGTATTTTCCTATTATAATATTGTTCTGCCTTTGTATTTTAGGGAACTGTTGTATGTTCATCTTTCCTCTGTCTGCATACAGGCCTTTAGATCTTAGGTTCGCTGATATGCTAATTTGATTTTGCTGTCTAAGTTATTTGTTTATTTATTTTGCTGTCTAATTTATTTGTTTATTTATTTTTATTTTGTTTATTTGTATTTGTGTTGAATGAAGATACAAAGTGGCGCTCGTGTGTGTGCGTGTGCCAGACCAATAGTATAGTATTTGGGTGTGTGAGTTAGTTTCTCTCTTGTCTATAAATGTTCTATCACCGCTAGAGTAATATATAGCTTCCATACATGCATTGGAGTTCATTGTCTATATAATGCTAACTTGACGTTATACATAATAATATGTTCTGAAGGAAAGATTATGCCATGAAAACGTAATAGGTGCATCTATTGGCGTCTTTCTCCTTAGATATATTATGTAACAACTAACAATTAGATGAACTCTTGTGGTTTGAAAATTGGTGAAAATATACTCCGAGGAAGTGAATTCCAGCTCAGAGAATGAACACACACTGAAAAGCGGAGTGTATGCATTGTGGAGGAGTAATTGTAAATTCATGATCACTCAATCAATCTGTTCTTCATCCTATGACTTGGACAGCTTTAAATTTCGTGTGCCCAGGCAATTTGACCCCAAAGTACCTTGAAGTTGGCTCTCTGTCACTCTTTTGGCTTTGGGGAAGGCACTTGTTACGGGCAGCCTCCCATTTGTCTCCTTCATACACATAGAACAAAACTACCAGATCCCCTATAATAACTTACCGTGTTACTGATGGCCGTCATCCATTGACTGGAAGCATGCGGAAATGGAAATATTGTTAGTAATACCATTAGTTTCTTTAGAGCAAGCAAAAGGGTACAATCTATCTCATTAATACATTTGTCTCACACAGATATTTTCTAAACTTAATATCATTGTCTTGTGGAATCATCTACATAACGAGATTGTACAGTCCGCTAATATTTCTACTTTTGAATCTACAGTTAATGTGATTTTAATTTTGTTTACCAGTTTCTCAAATTGTAAGTAATTATTCAATAGATCAATTTAAGGAATTACTAGAATGTACTTTGAAGACTTTGCGATGGGAGTATTGCATTATATAATATGCCTTTTATTCACCGATGGACTGCAAGCTTTTCGAGATACTAACTATATTGTGTAACTCCTTGTAAATGTCTCGTGCCACCTCCCCCTTACCTCCCACAATTACTGGCCACTGAAATAACCCGGTAAATAGAGTGCCAGGCTATTTTTTGGAAACATGATTACCCTGTGACTCCTGGACAGTCTTACATGGCACTCGATCATTACACATTAGATCATTATTTTACTCAGCTTCATGGCTTGTATTTCTCGCTGTACTTCTCTTTTCTTCACTTTAGTTCATTTTCCATTAATTTACTTATTTATCTACTGTACCCATCTCTCTGAACACCATTTTAACATCAACACCATAATCAAACCAACATAAACTTTACTTATCCATCTACCTATATCTCTGCCTAGCTATCTCTGCAATAGTGAAACAAAAAATACTCCCTTGTAACTCCTGCATATCATCAGAGGCGACTAAAAGAAGCAACAGGTGTATGGGACGCATTAGTCTTATCAGCCAAATCGTCTAAGGGGAGGAAATCCTGACCAAGAACCCCTCCTCCCCTCACGACTATCAGCAATCAGGTTCATTTTTAAAGTTAATTGGTGATGGTATGAATAGGCCCTAACTGCAGTATGTATCTATGTGTCTGTCTGCATATCCCTGTCTAGCTAGCTATCCAATTATCTATCCTTCTATCCATTTATCTATCCTATCTAATTATCTATCCTATCTAATTATCTACCCTATCTAATTATCTATCCTTCTATCAAATTGTCTATCTAATTATCTATCCTTCCATCCATTCCTACCCTTCTTACTTGAGATCGTCCATATTGGCACAGAGGAACCAGTTCATCTTGTCCTTGGCCTTGTTCCCGAAGACCATAAGGTTGTTTGGGTCCCCCTTGGTGGGCAGGTCAGGCCGGTTGGGGACATAGCTGGCGTAGGGTCCCGCGGCGATCATCTCCGGGGCTTCCTGGGAGTTCAATAATTAAAATCACACATGCATCTAAAAATACTGCAAGGAGTTTCAGTGTGTCTGATCTAGTTAGGGGAAAATAGTGGGACACCTTGCTATAACAGTCGGCCAACAATAGCAATATCAGTTACTCCAAATACAGGATGCTACAAATTAGTGCCTACAGTATGTGGTTCTTCAATCACTATATACTGTATATCACTTTCCTGTCTAATAATATCTGTGTGTGATAACCCAGGTTCGAATCTCGGTGGATCACATGTATGCTTTCATTAATTTCATTGGAGGTGTTTGGTGTTGTGGGGAAATTAATAAAATATAGAAAGTCAATAGCTCATCAATAATGTCACAATGTCAGCCTACACATCTGGGAAACAAAGCAAATACTTTGAAATTGGAGGTGATGCTGCTGATGCTCCTACAATCCCCCCAACTTACTAACATTGTTTTAAGTATTTATGTGTTAACAGCTAGCTGAATCATTTCATTTGGTCCCAGGAGGCCCCTTAAGAACACATGTATACTAAGCAAAAAACTAGTTATAACTGAAAACCTGAAATATTGAGGTACCCCATTTTTGCTTATCCAGGGAATAAAATAATACATTAAAGCTCCTCTACCTTCAGTATAATGGCCCCGAGCAAGTCCGACTCATCATGGTCCTTGTACCACTCTAGGGCGGAGTCTTCGTGTAGCACCACCCACTCCTCCCGCCAGTTGGAACCCAGGAACCGCTCTGAAAGGGTTAACACAGATCATAAGACGTTCGGCTCATTAGTTTAGCGATTTTTAAACCTTTCACAGCATTTCTTTGTCAATATTAAGATCTTTGGTGCCATTTAGGTGTCGATTTTTTCCTGGCGAGCGTTAGCGAGCCTGTAATATAGAAGGAACCGGCCAAGGGCCGATACATTTTTCTACCGAAAAATTTACAAACTTATCTAGAAAAAGGATTTTGGGGATTTGTTTTTGTTTTACCTTGATTTACCTGTACGTCTCAAAGAGATAACTATGACCTCAATAAACCCTCTGGACAGCATAGGTCCTTCTTAAGCTGCATAAAAACGTCTAGTATTAGCCAACGTAATAATCTATTTATTTTATGGCCCCGAGCAAGTCCGACTCATCATGGTCCTTGTCCCACTCTAGGGCGGAGTCTTTGTGTAGCACCACCCATTCCTCCCGCCAGTTCGAACCCAGGAACCGCTCTGAAAGGGTTAACGCAAGATTATTAAGTCTCTCTCTCTCTCTCTCTCTCTCTTTATTTTACCCCCTACTCCCTCGTTTAACCCCATTCATTTTCAGAATTATAGACGTTCGGCCTATTAGCTCGGCGATGTTGAAGACCGTTCACCCCATTTCTTTGTTAATACCTTTCGTGTCATTTAGGTGTCTATTTTTTTTCCTGGCGAACGATAGCAAGCCTTTACGTTGATAATTTCATGCATAACTACCCCCTGGATCGCACGCACGGCAGATATTTACTAATTTCTGACAGCTTTCACTACGTTTCAGACAAAAGTGAAAGTCAATTATGTGTGCCTGGTTGTAAACTATATTAAGGGGACAGTGGCTGTTTGTTTGGTCTATCAATTAATTTATCAAATTTTTTTTTTTTTTTTTTTAGTTTCCTCCCTAGACCTCCATCAAGCTTAGAAAAACACACCCTAGACCCCCTTCAAAATAGATTTGTACATTTTTCGGTAGAAAAATGTACCTGCCAAAGGCCGATTCCTCCTAAAATTGCAGGATCGCTATCGCTCGCCATGAAGAAATCGACACCTAAATGGCACGAAGGGTTCTAATATTGACAAAGAAATGGGGTGAAAGATCATAAAATCCCCGAACTAATGGAACCAACGTCTTAAAATCTCAAAACTAGTGGGACTAAACATTAGGGAGAAGGAGGTCCAGAAAAACGGTCTGCCTCCTCTTAAGACCTTGAAAGTTGACCGGAGCACCCCCCCCCCCCCCCCTTGCGTGTGGGGGTATATATAATTAGCATAATCCTTACATGATGTCCGTCGCCAATCATGCATATTATACATTCCTGATACACCATTATGCTCCGTCTTCCCTGCGAGGTGTGGAGATATTCAGATTTACATTGCATTGCAGGCTTGTTATTAATTTACATACTTTACATTCACCTTCCGTAACACCTATGCATTTGTATAATTGAATGTGTGTGTGTGTGTGTGTGTGTGTGTGTGTGTGCAATGACATAGTATCCATATTTCGCTTAAAACTTTCTAGCCTAGTAAAATATCCGATCAATGAGAGAGAGAGAGAGAGAGAGAGAGTACAAAATTAATATCCCCATACCATGAAGACTATTTATATGCGTTATTCTTGAACAAAACCTTTCATAATCTTTCCTAGTTCTAAGCATCGGTGGTTCAGTGGTAGAATTCTCGCCTGCCACGCGGGAGGCCCGGGTTCAATTCCCGGCCGATGCACATTTTGTTTAACTATTTTTGTTGGGGGGATGATGTATATAAGTCGTTCAAAAATTTAGACAGGCCTATATGTATGTTTAGACAGGCCTATATGTATGTTTAGACAGGCCTATATGTATGTTTAGACAGGCCTATATGTATGTTTAGACAGGCCTATAATATGTATGTTTAGACAGGCCTATATGTATGTTTAGACAGGCCTATATGTATGTTTAGACAGGCCTATATGTATGTTTAGACAGGCCTATATGTATGTTTTAATAGAGGTAGAAAGTCGCCGTATTTGGTTGAGAGAAAATTGAGATAAATTGTACTTTTTGTATTGCTAGAAGTCCTTCCTAATCTGTATACAATCGTCTAGTGTTAGCAGAAATAGTGAAAAAGACACCATGATAATGAAGGAGTTAATGCATCTCTCTCTCTCTCTCTTGGTTTCCCACAAATTATCCTCAAGGTTTTCAGAGAACTATTGATTTTGCCTCTACCTCTTATGACTGTAATCCACGTGGCACTATGGTATAACTCTCACTCTCACACTCACTCACTCTCTCTCACTCTCACACCCTCCCTCTCTCTCTCTCGCTCACACGAACACACACACACAGAGTCTAGGGTCAATAATTATCATACCACTGACCTAACCTGCCATTAACTTTGACCTCCACACTGACAAGCTCATCATTCCTCCTGGACAAAAAAATTGGGATATATTTTATTTTTATTATGTTTTGCTTTTCATTATTTTGGCTAGAGATTCGAGTTGTATCATATATATATATATATATATATATATATATATATATATATATATATATATATATATATATATATATATATATATATATATATATATATATTACACACAGACATATGCACACCCATCTACAGTACATACTCATCATACGCTATCTCTCTCTCCCTCTCTCTGTCTCTCACACACACACACACACACACACATACTTTATAGCCTTTATAAGTCCCATATAACACTGGAATGAGAAGATGTATGCATACCTGTATTCGCATTCATGGACACTCACATAAACACGACGAGTTCAGTATTATATATGTATCTATCTATCCATCTATATCTATCTATCTATCTATATCTATCCATCCATCTATCTATCCATCTATATCTATCTATCCATCTATATCTATCTATCCATCTATATCTATCTATCCATCTATCTATCCATCTATATCTATCTATCCATCTATATCTATCTATCCATATATATCTATCTATCCATCTATATCTATCTATCCATCTATATCTATCTATCTATCCATCTATAGCTCTTTCACATTCTTCAGGCTATCCATGTATTATGTATTTAACTTATATTTAACTTATATTTAACTTATATTTAACTTATATTTAACTTATATTTAACTTATATTTATCATACGGAATAATAAGAACGAACATAAGCTATTAGGCATGTACAATTGGCCACATATATTTGACTCTACTAAGTTATTTTATGTATGAAAGTAAAGATATTGTGAATGACTTACATGGATAATTATATATATATATATATATATATATATATATATATATAAACTGTTATTGTGTCATATAATGGAAAGTACACTCCTAATTAACCATGCTATTTTCCATCCATAAACAAAATCACTGAGTGGATTCAAATTCATGGGGCAACCATACATATATTATTGAGTGTTTTACATATGTACAATATTCACTACATTGGCAAATTTACATATCTCAACATTTCGCGATCCCAAAATATATCAATGTCGTCAATCTTAGCCGGAGAGCCCAAAAATGATATAACGACAGCAATATAAATTCCCGTGACCATCATTATTGTGTATTGATTAAGCTGAATGTCAAGGCTGTTGCTCGAACGCCAAATTACAATGTCGCAAAATTTACGAAGCCATTAAGGGGGTAGTACTTGGTTTTGGGGCTATATATTTATATATATATATAATTATTTTTTAGTTTCTTCGCTAGACCTCCATCAAGCTTAGAAACCCACCAGCTAAACCCCCTTTCAAGATAAATTTGTACATTTTTCGGTAGAAAAATTTCCCGGCCGAAGGCCGATTCCTTCTAAAATTAGAGGCTCGCTTTCGCTCGCCAGGAAATAATCGACACCTAAAGGGCACGAAAGGTCTTAATATTGCATACAAAATTAGGCGAAAGGTCTCAAAATCGCCAAACTAATGGAAAGAACGTCTTAAAACCTCAAAGCTAATATGCTAAACATGAGGGAGAAGGGGGTCCATAAAAAGCGAGTACTACCCCTTAATTGTCAAAGGTCCTGGATTTATCGGAGCGCGGCCATTGAATTCACCGGGTCAATAACTCTGTCAGTATACACATTAACACCTGATAATTTGGTTTTAGCCTGAGAGTCTTTGGACGATTTTACACAGCTTAGGAAGCCCCTCTAGGAATCAAACTCTATTTCAAATAAGGGGAGATTTGTATTTATTTATTTATCTATCTATTGTTTTTTTATCTATCTATTGTTTTATCTATCTATTGTTTTATCTATCTATTGTTATTTATCTATCTATTGTTTTATCTATCTATTGTTTTATCTATCTATTGTTTTATCTATCTATTGTTTTATCTATCTATTGTTTTATCTATCTATTGTTTTATCTATCTATTGTTTTATCTATCTATTGTTTTATCTATCTATTGTTTTATCTATCTATTGTTTTATCTATCTATTGTTTTATCTATCTATTGTTTTATCTATCTATTGTTTTTTATCTATCTATTGTTACTTATCTATCCATTGTTTTATCTATCTATTGTTATTTATCTATCTATTGTTTTATCTATCTATTGTTATTTATCTATCTATTGTTTTTATTTGATGTACTTATATAGTTATCATTTGTTTTCAGTTTCCTCCCTATACCTCCATAAAGCTTTAAGAAATACCCCCGAGATTCCCCCTTCGAGATAAGTTTGTGCATATGTCGGTAGGAAAATGAATACCGGTATATAAATAATTGAAAGTAAATCATGAAAGACATATACTGTATACTCACTTTTGTATCTGGTCAAGAATCCTTTTCTCACTGGCTTGGTCATGGCTGGGGAGAGAGAAGGAGAATGAGTGAGTGAGTGAGTGAGTACTGTATATGAGAGAACAAAAGAACGTGACAACATTACTGATGAATGAGATAATGATATGGTATAGCAAGAATGATTCATGAACATAATACATAGATCGATGTATTGATGTAATGCAATATAGAGATAGATAGATAGATATGTAGATAATTATTTAAATATATGGAATAATTATATATATATATATATATATATAATATATATATATATATATATATATATATATATATATATATATATATTATATATATATATATATATATATATATATATATATAGAGAGAGAGAGAGAGAGAGAGAGAGAGAGAGAGAGAGAGAGAGAGAGAGATAGAGAGAGAGAGAGAGAGAGAGAGAGAGAGAGAGAGAGAGAGAGAAAAAAAACAAGAGATTGTGTGTGTGTGTGTTTGTATGTGTGTGTGGGTATGTATGGTACGTTGCTACGTAAACATTACACACAGCCCTGTAGGTAGCCGTTTCCGTACCGTACCAACAATATTCTGGTCACCCTTTCCACGCATTAGTTCACATTATTTAAACTACACTCTAAAGTCTAAACAATCCTTGCTATGAAATGGGTACATATAGTCAAGTTGGATATACTTAAAGTGATATACGTTTAATATATTGTACCTTTCTATTCCTACTCTACATTTAAAGGACTGTCACTGTCAATTTGTTTGTAATTGTTACTGTGTATGCAGGAGGCAAAAGGCAAAGTTGCCTGAAACACGTGTCAGGTAGGTAGGTAGATTGTCAGGTAGGTAGGTAGATTGTCAGGTAGGTAGGTAGATTGTCAGGTAGGTAGGTTGATTGTTATATAGGTAGGTAGGTAGATTGTCAGGCAGGTAGGTAGATAGATTGGCAGGTAGGTGTGTAGGTAGGTAGATTGTCAGGCAGGTAGGTAGGTAGATTGGAAGGTAGGTAGGTAGGTAGATTGTCAGGTATGTAGATTGCAAGTAGTTATGAAGACAATTATGTAAGTACTTAGGAAAGAACAGGTATAAGTGGGATAATTCTGTTGGTACATACTTACTTCGTCTATTATATATTGATCCGCGTGTCTGTGTGTGTGTGTGTGTGTGTGTGAGTGAGTGAGTGAGTGTGTGTAATAAGAAAGACAGTGTGTATGTGAAGAGGGACAGAGAGAGAGATAATGAATGAGAAATTATGTTTGTGTGTGCGTGCGTATGATGAGAGAGAGAGAGAGAGAGATAATATGCGTACGTGTGTGTTTGTGCGTATTATGTTTATATGTATGTGTGTGTGTGTGTGCGTATTTGTTGGATAGGTGGGTGGGTTGGGGAGGTGGGGGTGCTAGGTTCATAGGTGGCTGAAAAATAGGTGGGTAAGTTGGTGGATATGGTTGTGAATAAGTGGATGAGTCAGGTGGTTGGATAGGTGGGGGATAAGTGGGTAGGTAGGAAAGGTAGGTGGGTAGATTTATGAGTTAGTAGAGAGGTGGAGGGTGGTGGGGGGAAGTGGGGATGTAGGTGGGTAGACTTATGAGTGAATAGGTAGGTGGGTGGGTAAGTGAGTGGATGGGAAGGTAGGTGAGTGGGTGGGTATGTAGGTGGGTGAATGGGTAGATAGGGTGTTGGGTAGACTTATGAGTGAGTTGGGAGGTGGGTGGGAAGGTAGCTCAATGGGTGGGTGAGTGGTTAGGTAGGGGGTTTGGTAGGTAGGTGGGTGAAACTGGAAAGGTAGGTAGGTAGACTTATGTGTGAGTGGTTAGGTGGGTGGGAAGTAAGGTGGGTGGGAGATGACAGAGTAGGTGGGAATGAGGGTAGGTGTGTAGGTAAATGGCTAAGTGGGTGAGTGATTAGGTGGGTGGGTAAATGAGTGGTTGACTAGATGGGTGGACTGACGGGTAGGAAGGTGGGAGGATAGGTGGGTAGAGAGTATAGGTGGGTAGGTAGGTAGGTAAATAGGTGGTTGGATTGGAAGGAGGGAGGTTGAATAGATGGGACTGTAGGTGGGTAGGTAAGTAGGTGGGGAGGAGGGGAGGTAGGTAGGTAAATAGGTGGGTGGATAGGCAGGAGGGAGTGTGGATAGATGAATAGATAGGTGGGTGGATAGGTGGATGTATTACAGTGACATAAATATAGGGTTGCTCGGGAGGTCAGTGAAATTTGCACGGGATCAATATGTCTTTGTTGATAGTGTGTGTGTGTGTATGTGTATGTATGTGTGTGTGTGTGTGTGTGTGTGTGTGTGTGTGTGAGTATGTGTGTGAGTGTGGTGTGTGTGTATGGGAGGGGCTTGATTGTGTGTGTAAGTGTGGGGAGGGGGCGATGAGTGAGTATGTGTGTGTGGGATGACGAGTATGTGTTTGTGTGTGTGTATCTATGTGTTCTATTCATGCTGGTGTATGTATGTATATTATTACTGTATGTATTCGAGGTATATATGTGTACCTGAGTGTGTAATTCGTGTGCGTCAGTATATGTATGTGACACTCATGTAAGTATTTGATATGCCCGAGTGAGTGTACAACTGCGTGTCATTATATGTAGATGTATATGTGCAATATAACGTATGTATGTATGTATGTATAGGTGTGTGTGTGTGTGTGTGTGTGTGTGTGTGTGTGTGTGTGTGTGTGTGTGTGTGAACGTGACTATATGTTTACGTGCATGTGAGCGTGTCACATAACAATACATACTGTATATGCATCACTATTGCATCTCGTATCGTTAGTGAAGATAGAGAGATTTACATACATTTCCATAGATACACGCACCTGACAGACCTTACGATCCAAGTGAGGTGATAAGGACTTAATAGGCACGTTCACAGAAGCCTCGTGTTCTACATGTATTGTCCGATTGCTTTAAGGGGGTGTTTTTTCTGGACCCCTGCTCCCTCATGCTTAGCCCCATTAGTTTTGACATTTTAAGATATTCGGACCATTAGTTTGGCGATTTTCAGACCTTTAGCCCCATTTCTTTGTCAATGTTAAGACCTTTCGTGCCATTTATGTGCCAATTTTGTTTCTGGCAAGCAATAGCGAGCCTACAATTTCGGAAGAACCGGCGTTCGGCCGGGGCAATTTTCTACCGACAAATGAACAAATTTATCTGGAAAGGCGGTCTTTTGGGGTATTTTTTAAGCTTGGTGGAGACATGCAGACATCTAGGGAACAAACTGAAACCATATAATAATAATAAAAATAATAATAATAATAATAATAATAATAATATATAAAACAAAAATAATAATACTACATTATACTGTATATAAAATTCCCATTAAAATCCTTACTTCTTTTACATTTTGCTTTTAGATGGCCTTGTTGTGCGATTATAAGGTTTGTATTGAGCTTGATGAATACTTGTGCCTCATTTCAAGCTATTTATCACTGGACTCAAACACAATATACGCATCTGTGAACGGGCCTATTATTATATTGATAGCAGAAAACCCAAATAAGGAAAAGTGGGGGAATAGGATAGCATAACAGAGAGAGAGAGAGAGAGAGAGAGAGAGAGAGAGAGAGAGAGAGAAAACGCAAGAGCAAGCAAGAGAAAGAGAGAGAGATTGTGTGTTATGAGGAGAGAGAGAGAGTGAACGGAAGAGCAAGCAAGAGAAAGAGAGATTGCGTGTCATGAGGGGGGAGAGAGAGAGAGAGAGAGGTTGCATGTTATACCAATATAGAACGCATTAACCCTTTCAGTATCGGTGACTTCCTTTTCAGTATGTTCTGGCTACTATTAGACGATTCTATTCAGTTTAAAAAGGGCCTCCAGCAATTAACATGCTTCGAACTATCTCACTTAACCGTTTTTACCACGACAGATCCTGCTTAAACTGAACAATATCGTATAAATACAGCTAGAATATAATTAAAAAGACGTCGCCGGTACAGAAGGGGTTAAGCTATACCCCTGATCCATATTTGTCTCCATATATACACTAAAATAGTTCAGCAATCCACCCACACAATCTACGAACCATAAATATAACCAAACTCCTCACGACAAATTCACCTTAAGGACAAGAATAAAATTTAAAAGACGTCGCCGGTACAGAAAGGGTTAAGGGCAGAATACTTGGTTGATGATGATGATGATGATGATGGCTGGAGTAAAGTAGTAGGAGAGTAGAGTAATTGGATAGAGGAAGAATAAGTTTAAAAAGTCAAATCTACTTACATACAGTACTTACATTAGTTTAAAAAGTCAAATATACTTACACACTGTCGCTATTGAATCGTCGCTGGTACACATGTTGTACGTGGTAGTAGTTTTGGTAGTAGATTTTGGTAGTAGTTGTGGTAGTTGTTGTGGTAGATGTGGTGGTTGTGGTAGTTGCTCATATAAATCTGCTATAACTCGTCTGTATCATATCTTTCTGTAGTTGATATGTTCACCAACATTCTGGATGGTGGTGGTGGTAATAGTAGCGTAGTTTTGCAATCACCACATCAGTGAGTAGCTTGTTATTGTATAGTTCTTTCAGTTGCTTCACCCATAACACCTACCACTATTATTGTTGGTAGCACTAGGGTATTTTAGAGTTGGAAAAACTACCACAACTACCAAAATGATCCGGGTTGGTATCAGGACACTTCTTTTATATTACAACTTCCTTTATTGCATTGTTGTTGGAATTGTTTTATTTCAGTAACACATTATCACATTTACAGTAAAAAATAATAATCAGCACTATTCAGAATCTTTACAGTATTATAACACATCTTTAAATCACATAAAATATCACAGTCATAATGTTAAATAATAATGTTATAATTATGTTCTAGGTAGCTATAAGATAGATGCAGTGTAAAGGATATACAGTAAGTTGTAGTGAGAGATGTTCTTAGGTAGCTATGACATAGATGAAGTGTAGGGGATGTAGGTTGTAGTGGGAGAGGTTCTTAGGTAGCTATGACATAGATGAAGTGTAGGGGATGTAGGTTGTAGTGGGAGAGGTTCTTAGGTAGCTATGACATAGATGAAGTGTAAAGGATATACAGTAAGTTGTAGTGAGAGATGTTCTTAGGTAGCTATGAGATAAATTAAGTGTAGGGGATATAGGTTGTAGTGGGAGATGTTTTCAGGTAGCTATAAGATAGATGAAGTGTAGGGGATGTAGGTTGTAGTGGGAGATGTTCTCAGGTAGCTATAAGATAGATGAAGTGTAGGGGATATAGGTTGTAGTGGGAGATGTGTATGGAAGAACTAATAGGGATGCAGGGAAGAAGGAGTCTGTCTGGTGTGGGCCAGTAGGCCTTCTACAGATTTTCAATTTTCTTATGTTTTTTATATTCACTAAGAATCACATTGTCACATCAAATGCCAAAACATACAACTTTGTCAGCACTACATTCTACTCGAGTTCAATAAGCTATCGCAACCACCAGCGATCCACAAAACACTCCAAAGTTCCAAAATTCCCGAAGGCAGCGATACAGTGGAGATATTTGCAAGTTATGTAATGTAACCTTCACCTTTTAGCTATGTCACCTTTATAGCCTACACGTCATGACTGTGCTATGCGATCCTCACTTGTTATCCTGTTGTCATTCTTGTTATGGTATCCTATCTTCTACTACAACCCTTTCAGCATGATGGTGCCTTTTTACTTTTGAGCATGTCTGTGTATCGTCTAAGGATAGCCAGAACAAATTGTCAACATGCGTCATGATCCTCAAAGAGTATTGTATATAATCAATTGTGTTTGTGATAGTTTTGTGATCGTCACTGTTTTTATTGTTTGGTAAAAGTTAACCCATTCAGCATGATAACGTAATTTTCATCATACACTGGTTACCATTAGATGATTTTCTTTAGCTTATAAGCTACCTCTAGGACTCAAAGGGGTATAAATTACAATAAACCCTCTGAATAACATAGGTCCTTCTTAAACTGCATAAAATCGTCTAAGTATAGCCAGAATCAAAGGTAAAAAGTCGTCATGGTGCTGAAGGGGTTGAATAAGTGTTAACATATGCACTTATCACTTCATCACGTCTCTAACAACACCCTATAAAATTCATCACGAAATATCTACGAATGCTACTACTACACACACACACACACACACACACACACACACACACACACACACACACACACACACACACACACACACACACACACACACACACACCCACACACACACACACAGCTTTCATAACAGTAGTAGGAATGCTATTGGTGTGTTGGAAGGGAGGCTCTGTTAGGCAAAGGTCAGCCCTCATAGATTTATTGTTATGTGTTCCTGCCACCCCTTCCTCATACTGTCATTTATTCATCTAAACCCTTTCCTTACACTGTGACGCATCCTTTAACCCTTTCAAGATCCAATACGCATGTGTTTGTCTGTCTGCTGGGTATTATAAGACGATTTTATTCGGATTAGGAAGGGTATATGAAAGTCAGATGGTTAATCGAGATAGTCTTTACCCATTTAATTCCTGGCAATCCTTCCTAAACTATATACAATAACCGCCAAAATGCGTCATAATCTTCGTGCGGCCCATTAGTTTGGCAATTTTTAGACCTTTCACCCCATTGCTTTGTCAATATTAAGGCCTTTCGTACAATTTAGGTGTAGATTTTTTCCTGACGAACGATAGCGAGCCTGTTATATAGTAGCAACGGGACATTGTTCTATCAAATAATGTACACATCGATCTTGAAGGGGGGGGGGGGGGTCAGAGTTTAAGAAGAAAAAAATTGATGGAGGTATCGGGAGGAAACAAAAACACAAAAATAATAAATAGTTAGGTAAATAATCCAATAAATACTCCCACCCCGCCTTAAAAGAACTGCGTGAAAGAGACTGTAATGATGTGGATAATTTGTAAATAACGGTGTGTCGTAGGGGTGATTATTATGGATTACCCTAGACAGATGTGTATTGTCCTGGGGGAGGGGGGGGGGGGCGTTCTTATATGTGTGTGTGTGTTTGTGTTCATGTGCTTGTTCTATCTAGCCTATCTATTGCCTGATGCTTGTTCATGTGTGCTAATGTGGATGGGTGCGAATTAGTATAGCTAGCGAAATTACAATATGCTCTCGAACCATCACCAACACAGAACTATTTACTGTACGACGTAAATGTGCAAGATGTGAGAAAAATCATTAATAAGTATACAATTAACCCGTTCAGTACCAGTTCAGTACCAGTTCCGTTCTTTGTCATTTATACTGGCTACTTATAAAGGATTGTATTAATTTTAAAGACCTCCAGCAATCAACAGGCTTCGTACTATCTTGTCTAACTCTTTTTACTACTACACATCCTTCTTAAACTGCACATAATCGTCTAAATAGTGCTAGATTATAACTGAAATAACGTCACCACTACAGTAGGGGTTAAATGGACTGACGTAGAGGTAATATATTCAAAGATGATATAGAATAACCTCCACTTTCCCATTGTAATAATACAATGTAATAACACAACGCCGAAGGTAATAACACAAAATTAAAATGTACAACTTGCAAAACTAACAAACCCAAACAGGAACCGCTCAATATGAAGACAAAAGAACTATTCAATATCACAATGTGTTGAAGATTTAGCAAAAATAATATCATGAAAAAAAAAATATATATATAAATAAACAAATTGTGTTGTTTGGCAATGACTGTGTTGACATGGGTTGCTAGGGGTGGGTGTAGTGTTATAACCCTTTGAGGCACTTGACTCTGGCTATTATTAGACGATTTTACTCAGATTAGGGAGGGCATAGGGAAGTCAGCGGGAAAGGGAAGTTAGGAACTAAAGTTATCATTAGACGATTGTATTCAGTTTAAAAAGGGCCTCTAGCAATAAACAGGCTTCGAACTATCTCATCTAACCCTTTTTTACTACCGCAGATCAATCTTAAACTGCACACAATCGTCTAAATATAGCTATAATAAAATGAGAAAGACGTTGCCGGTACAGAAGGGGTTAAGTGATAAGGCATGAATGACAAGTTGATAGATGACCATTGTCACCACTACACTGTACTACATATTGTCACGAGTATTATATTCGATTATTGCGAACAGGTGCCTGTATTAAGGGGAGATGGGTTGTTTTTCTGGGTCCCTTTTTCATCACGTTTAGCCCCATTAGCTTTCTGATTTTAAGACGTTCGGACGAACTCAAACGAACTACGAATTTCGGAAGCGGATTCGTGTGGTTTGGATACGGTGCTTTGATGGATAGGGGTGGATAGGCTAGGGAGGTGTGGATATAAGGTGTATAGTCGATAGGTGGGAAACTTTCACAGATACGCACGAACTATCACGATATTCGGATTCGGTTACGTGTGGGTAAGATAGGGGGTTGATCTTACGAGCGTGGATAGGGACGGATAGGTTAGGGAGGCGCGGATATGAGGTGGATAGAGGCCCAGTCAGCACTAGCCACAGCACCAGCACAGCACCCCCAGCACTACCAAGGAGGTGTATTGATTACTATCCACACCACCACCACCACCACCACCACTCCCACCGTTGTTGTGTACCGTGACTGCCTTTAGTTTACCCTAGTTCTCCCTATTGAGTTCGATCCATACCCCCTATCTCGCCCTCTGATCATAATTATTACTGAATGATATATATATATATATATATATATATATATATATATATATATACACAGTATTATGTGGGTGTGGGTGTAATTCACGGAATTCACCGAACTTGTTTTTGTCAAGGGGATTCCACGCAATGCGAGTTTCAGCTCATTATTATCGCGCCTCCTTAACTGGAAATGTATTGCGTGAAGTGTTTGTCATGTGTGTGGATGTGAGTGTAGTCTGTAATCAGTAAATTGGCGACATCTGAAATCGAAGGCTTGGGTTGATCTGTATGGTACCAATCTCACTCGAAGGCTTAGGTTGACCTATACGATACCCTTCTCACCTTGTAACTAGACCACCAACCCCCAGAGGGGACGTCACAACTTTGTCCACTTTTACCAGGTTCATATATATACTGCTAGGTGAACAGAGGATACACCGTTAGGATATTTGCCCAAATGTCTCTCCCCCGTCCGGGTCTCGAACCTCGGACCTTCTGGATGTGAGCCAGACTTGTGTACTTACTCTAGTTGTATTGCGGGAGTGAGCATGCTCGTTATTTCCCGCCTCCTATATGTGTAGGTGTTATATGTATCGTTGGAATGGCTGTGGATGTGTGTGTAGTCTGTATTTTTAGCCAATTGGCGACATCGGAAACGAAGGCTTAGGGTGGATCTGTATGGTACCATTCTCACTATAGACGGTACCGTCTCGCCCGAAGGCTTAGGTAGCCATCAGCTTAGGTGAACCATATGATACCCATCTCGCCTTGTACCATTTTTGCCAACCCCAGATGGGACGTCACAACGTCGTCCACTTATTCCAGGTACCTATTTACAGCTAGGTGAACTGAGGCTAACACATGAAAGGAGACAAGCCCAATTTGTCTCCGCCCGGCCGGGGATTGAACCCCCGACCCCTCGTGTGTGAGACGAGAGCTCTACCTACTAGGCTACGGGCTGTGTGTGTGTGTGTGTGTGTGTGTGTGTGGACAAGCGGTGGTGTGTTTAAAGGTACAAAATTCACGAAATATGTAGGTTTGCAGGTACATGAGGTTTAAGGCGACAGTTTAAGTGTAGGCTACACACCTCTTTAAAATAAGTTGAAATGGAGTGTTTTCGGTTAGGTTAGGTAAGTTAGGTTAGGTTAGGTTAATTTTTATCTAGATAGTTTTATTTACGTTTAAAAATCGAAAAATGTACTCGTAAGCATGCAAAAATAACGTGTGTACCGATAAACACACCACCGCTTGGGTGTATGTGTTTGTGTGTGTGTGTGTGATGAAGAAGCATACAATTGTAGATATGGATGTGGACGTCTGAGGCTAGATATTATAGATGTGTTGGTGTGGATGTATGTTCGTGCATGGATGAGACGTGAATAAATTGGCGTGTATGTATGTGTGTGTGTGTGTAGGCCTATATATATAATGCGTGTTAGTGTGTGTGTGTTTGTGCGCCTGTGTTCCATCTAAACTAAGCACGCAGTAAAATAATGTGGGTGGAGTGTGAAATATTTTATAGCCACATGGGGGTCACATCGATCTGTTCATGTCGCGGTATTTTAATTTAGCTATACCCATATATTCAACGTTTTCTATATTCACTTGCATTTTAGTTTTCTTTTTCGACCGCAAACTATTTCATATTTTTTAGTGTTCGTGTATAATGAAGGGTGAATAAATGTTAATGATAAAACTACACCTAGACATAAAAATTCTTCTGTTCGAATCCGAGACTGACTTTCACAGATCCTTGCAGAAGATTCCTGAAAGAGGTTTATTCAGTCTGGGGTTCCAGCTCTAAATCACTTGTGTGTAGCCTACGTTGTAGTGAATGAAGTGCATGTTGAATGTTAAGCAAGTATCACACGAATTTTTGTATAGCCAACATTCGATGATAAAAACAAAATCTGGCAACATTTCAGGAGTATTTTGCAATGATATCGGAAACTAGACTGGTGATAGATTAACTTAGGTAACCGACAAATTTTAAATGTTGACCTCATAAGCTGCCACACCAGTGTTGAGTATAAATGTGGAGGGAAAAAGCGCTCGTGTGATACCGGCTTTACTGTACTGTTGGAGTGGTTTTGGTTGTGTGTTGTTTGTAACCAGTGAAATCAATTTGATTATGCTGATCAGCTGCTGGCATTCACATGGCAAATGCGACACTGGTTTGCTGCACCTCTGATGTCCGTCATTGCAGAGAGCGATTGGGAGACCATGGGGGAAAAATATCAAAGACATTCAACTAGCGAGGACAAAACTCGCGGCCTCCCGCATGCAGGGTATACATGCATGCTACCCACCCTCCACGCAGGCTCTTTATTATATAATATAAATATTATATTATAAAATATAATATAAATCATATGTCAACACTCGCAACATGCCATGCACACGTAGACTTATGAACTCATACATATACACAAACTCACATTTACACCTACAGATACACCCTCTCTCAGTTACATATCGTTCCTCAGAGTGTTGTGGCTTGTACTGAAAGGAGAATAAGGAATAATACCAGTCTCTTGTATATACGTTTAGCATATAATTTCACATCGACAACACTCACACATACAATTATGCACTGACACATAGAAACACACCTCACATTAACAATATCAAATACACACCCTTGAGGTAAAGGCGTTAAGGCGCCGGAATAGAGGAGGATGTGTGTGTGAAGAGAGGAAATTAGTGCGATTTCTATGTGCTGGTGTAGGCTATACAGTGCAGTAGTAAAGCAGTAGTCATTATTGTATACTGGTATACATACAACGCGTTCATTCACCTCTCTTCACACACACACACACACACACACACACACGGTATGGTATATCTATCAGCCTATCGTCACCTACAGGTAGCTATGCCCTTTACCTATCCCCAGTCGACCCCGCCCTCCACACCCAGGGGGTTATCTATCCGGGGGCGTGGGTGGGGGGCACTTACGGGGAAGGGGGGTTTACTATCTCTCGTAAAGAATATCGTGATAGTACTTTTAGTTATTTTGGTTTATGTATCTATATAGTTATTTATTATTTACCTATTATATACAAAATATTTACTCGATTACGCTAGTGACTAGTTCTTTGATAAGCTATGGAGGTTAATGGTCAAGATGTCTCGCCTGTATATAATGAATACTTTATAATTGATTCCTGGGCTCTTACTTCTTCTCTGCAATGGTCTCTGCTAGCCTAGACTAGAAACACTTAGCCCTGGGTCCCATCTCTCCAGATGTGAAGACAAGTGGGGTAAAACTGCCTTGTTGAGTAATAATAATAACAACAGCATAGCCAAAAATAACAACAAAAAACAACAATAATATCAACAACGATGGGAGTATAAAGAAGCAAACTAAAACAACAACAACAACAACAATAATAACATAATCATCAACAACAACAACAACAACAATGGAAGTATGGTATGAACAAGTAAACATCAACAGCAACAATAATAACAATATCAACAACAACAACAACAACAACTAACAACAACAATGGAAGTATGAACAAGTAAACAACAACAACAACAACAACAACCGGAGCGCACCCTCAAAAAGTAAACAAAGCGACAGGAAACGAAATAACGATTACATGATAAACAATATATATTTACAACTACATTAATGCAACCACAAAGAGCACACACGCACACTCACACACCACACACGAACACTCATACTAACACACACACATTTTTCGTGCATTAATCAACACTAACTTCCTTTGCTTTTGTTCACTAGAGTACAGTAGACTCCTATAATCCTGTACCCGATAATCTGGTCAATCCAATAGTTTAGAATCTTTCAAGAACCGAATTTATGTCCAAGATCGACTGAAACCTCCCATTTTTGCCCCTAACGAGTGTGTTTTTTTTTTTAAATATAACCATAATTAATTGATCCTAAGCTTTTTTGCACAATATTTATAGGTATGTACAGTAAGCCATTTAGAGGGAGTGTGTTTTTGTTGAAATATAATCATAATTAATTGCTCCTAAGCTTTCTAACACCATTCTTTAACTGTCTTTGTAGCGCAATGGATAAATGCACTGAATTTCGGTGTGAGCATCTAGGTTCGAATTCCTGGACTGCCACATGTATTTGTTGATTTCATTAATTGAGTTTAGGAGTAAAGCCGGTTGATGGAAGTAACATAATAATACTGTGTTGATAGCTAATGCATTAGTGCGCGGAATTTCGATGTGAGTATCCTAGGTTCGAGTCCTTGGAGTGCCACATGTACTGTAATTGTTGATTTCATTAATTGAGTTTAGAGGTGAAGTTGGTTGGTGGAAAAAACATAATAATAATTTCGATAGGTATGTATATATAGTTATAAGCCATTCTTTCTGAAACTGGATAATATTTAGCCCTTTATCACAAACTAGCAATCCGTTTTACTATCTTCGTTCGATATAGGGTTAGGGAAGTACTTAAGTGTGGTTGTAAATTGCAAGGCAAATAACGCCCTTCCCATATGAATGTTTTGTTTCTAGTTTCCTCCCTAGACCTCTATCAAGCTTGGAAAACAAAAATAATGATAAAAAACAAAAACAAATTAGTTTACATTATTTCGGTGTAAAAATTTCCAGGCTAAAGGCCGGTTTCTCCTGAATTACAGGCTCGCTGTCGTTCACCAGAATAAATTCGACACCTAAATAGCACGAAAGGTCTTATTATTGACAATATAGTGGGGTCAAAGGTTTTAAAATCGCCAAACTAATGGGGAGACCATCTTAAAATCTCAAATATAATAAGGCTAAACATGAGGGAGTACGGATTAAAAAAAAGAAGAACAAAAAAAAGGACCCCAGTGATGCCACATCTGTCAAAACGTACCCCAGTGTTGCCAGCTCTGTCAAAACGTACCCTAATGTTGCTAACCCTTTCAAAATTTACCCAGTGTTGCCAGCTCTCGGTGTACGTACCCTCAAGGTCTCCCGAAGGTGTATGTTTTTGTCGACCCCCCCCCCCCCCCCCCCAAGTTATTTTGCCATCTTTCATAATTCGATTCACCCACACTAACTACACTGGTTCCAAACTATAGCCTATTTTGTATTTATGTATTTAGTTAGTTAGTTAGTTAGTCAATTAATTAGTTAGGATGCTCAGAACATTTACGACATCTTATATCCCTCTGGTCATCGTGTCTTTAAAGGCTGCCATCGTAATCGACCACTCGTGAGTTTCGGTCTATAAGGAAGTTGGAGCTGTAGACATCGATATTTAGCAGAAATACCACCTCTAATACGGCTGTCGTGCATATGAAATTATCTAAAATCATATTCATCCCATTTTGTATCCATTATAAACTCATATCATGTGTGTATTCCTGATTAATGTTAATGTTAACGGCTCCAACTTCCTTATAACCTGAAACTCGCAAGTGGTCAATTCTATGGGCAATAATGCTAAACATCATTGTGCTAACTGGGTATTATATAGTCTATTTTTTCGCAGCTGATGGTAAATTAAATCCCTTAGTAGCTGATTTCTCGATAATTAATGGACAAATATCCAACTACTATGGCTGTGTGTGGTATTAATGCCAAGTTTTCATAATTAGCATCATATTTCGCTACAAAATCTACCTTATAACTGAGTAACAAAGATAGAAACATGACAATTTACCCTCAGCTGGAAACACAATTGACTATAGTTAACTCGTACTGTACCGCTGACCTTCTCATTATATGCTGGCAAATATTAGACGATTTTATTCAGTTTAGGAAGGATGTATACCCATTAAAAGGCTACAGACTATCTCAATTAATCCTTTTAGCTACCATACATTCTTCCTAAGCTTCATAAAATCATCCAATATTGTCTTAACATGATGGTAAGGACGTCACCGGCACTGTATGGGTTTATGAGCGTCTAGTTCTCCCGAGTATTAGCAAGATATAACATTCTGGACAAGGAATTAGCTATTTATTCATTGTTTTTATATGCTTCTGAATATTCCTGCTTATTTATCTATCTTTGTTATTATTGTTTGTTTTAGTTTCATCCCTAGACCTCCATCATAGCTTAAACAAAACAAAAACAAACCTAAGACCCCCTTCAAGACATATTTTGTACATTTTTCGATAGAAACATTTCCCGGCCAGAGGCCGATTACCACAATATTACAGGCTCGCTATCGCTCGCCAGCAAAACATCGACACCTAAATTGTACAAAAGGTCTAAAAATTTACAAATAATTTCATAACTGGGTGTTATAGTTTATGATCGTCTAATTGACTACTTGCGAGTTTCATTCTATAAGGAAGTTAGAGCTGTAGACATCGATATTTAGCAGAATAACCAGCTATAACACGGTTTTAGTACATTCATTGATACATAAAACCAAATTCAACAGATTATGAGGTATTGGTAAGGACTACTACAGCTGTTAAGGGGAGGCAGTGGGTTTATGAGGTATTGGTAAGGACTACTACAGCTGTTAAGGGGAGGCAGTGGGTTTATGAGGTATTGGTAAGGACTACTACAGCTGTTAAGGGGAGGCAGTTGGGTTTATGAGGTATTGGTAAGGACTACTACAGCTGTTAAGGGGAGGCAGTGGGTTTATGAGGTATTGGTAAGGACTACTACAGCTGTTAAGGGAGGCAGTGGGTTTATGAGGTATTGGTAAGGACTACTACAGCTGTTAAGGGGAGGCAGTGGGTTTATGAGGTATTGGTAAGGACTACTACAGCTGTTAAGGGGAGGCAGTGGGTTTATGAGGTATTGGTAAGGACTACTACAGCTGTTAAGGGGAGGCAGTTGGGTTTATGAGGTATTGGTAAGGACTACTACAGCTGTTAAGGGGAGGCAGTTGGGTTTATGAGGTATTGGTAAGGACTACTACAGCTGTTAAGGGGAGGCAGTTGGTTTATGAGGTATTGGTAAGGACTACTACAGCTGTTAAGGGGAGGCAGTTGGGTTTATGAGGTATTGGTAAGGACTACTACAGCTGTTAAGGGGAGGCAGTTGGTTTATGAGGTATTGGTAAGGACTACTACAGCTGTTAAGGGGAGGCAGTTGGGATTATGAGGTATTGGTAAGGACTACTACAGCTGTTAAGGGGAGGCAGTTGGGATTATGAGGTATTGGTAAGGACTACTACAGCTGTTAAGGGGAGGCAGTGGGTTTATGAGGTATTGGTAAGGACTACTACAGCTGTTAAGGGGAGGCAGTGGGTTTATGAGGTATTGGTAAGGACTACTACAGCTGTTAAGGGGAGGCAGTTGGGTTTTCCCGAGTCCTCCTCCCTCATGTTTAGCCCTATTAGTTATGAGATGTCAAGACATTCGCCCCATTAGTTTGGCGATATTCAGACCTATTGCCCCATTTCTTTGCCAATATTAAGACCTTTCGTGCCATTTATGGGTCGAATTTTTTCCTGGCGAGCGATAGCGAGCTATTTGAAGAGCAATCGGCCTTCGGCCTGGACATTTTTCTACCGAAACATTTACAGATTTATCTTGAAGGAGGGTCTTGGGGGTGTTTTTGTATAGCTTGATGGAGGTCTAGGGAGGATTTTTTTAAAGTATATATAAACGAGCAAATAAATACGCCCATCTCCCGTTAAAGGTATATTAATGTAACAAAACCCATCTTATACCCTTTAAAGAGATAACTCACTAGCATTAAACCCAATGATCTATACCATTTAATGTGTCTTTATATACCCAACTTTATTTCCAGTGCACAAGACCATTTCAACCGGTGCCAGCTCAACCGAAACTCTTAGTTAGTTAGTAAAATAGGACTTCACATGCTATCAACCCTTCAGAATTATTAAGCCAGCACGCTGTAAGTCAACAATAGCGTCAGGATTGGAGCACCTTTTCGAGAACCCCAGTCCCTTGATACTCTTAGGTTAATTTAATTTAGGTTAGTACTATAAACAGGCTCAAGTTTTGTAGGCGCTGGTTGATTTGCCATTGGTTGAAAGCTACAGGTTCGAATGGTCTACTCACCTACTGGTTAAATTATCAGAGAGAGAGAGAGAGAGAGAGAGAGAGAGCGCACGACTACGCCTATCCCCAGTCCCTGCATGTATTGTCATCTGTAATTATATTATTTCAGGTTATAATTCGGCCGGGGGCGTGCTGGAGGGACCTTGGTGATCCCTGGTCTCTGGGTCTTCTCCTGGGTGACCTAGATGTATGTGAATTTGTTTTGTTTTTGTGTGTTCATTGTTTTCTGTCATGTTGTGTTGTCCCTATTCGGGCTCTGTCTCGAGTCAACCACCCCCAGAAGAAGAAAAAAATGGAGAATGGGCCTCAGTACATACATACATACATAGGTTATAACATTATCCAGTGAACGCACGTTAGATAAGGTTCTGAACGTAATAGAAATTTCTATTATTACCGGGTATTCATTCGGATTTGGAGGGCACGGGTAGGGTTATCCTTGGGCAGCATTACATACGGGGGCATGAAGGAAGATATTTGGATATAATCATTACATAATGTATTAGGCTATAACTATTGATGACAACAATTAACTGGTGACTCCATTTCCTAACTCATTTATGCTTTAGATAATTGTGTTGCGTGTCAGACTAAATAAAATCAATATACAACACAATATAATAAATATATAGCAGATAATTGTTTCTAAAGTACGGACCGTCAAAACATATCACATACAAAAATCGTCTGTTTTAAACGAGAGGAAATTTGGTAAATATATCGAAGTATCCCGTATCCGTTTTCTGTTAGTAGGAAGTTGGAGCAAGCGCACCTTGCTCAGGTGTTTTAATACTGCAAATCTAGAATATACCAACTTAATTTTCAATGACAATTCATTGTTTGAATTACTAATCGGTTGTTGTGGTAACATATTACGAAAACCTCTCTAATAACGACTACTTACAGTATGCAGGAAGACAAATAGTGACTATGGACCGCGACCCACAAAATCTGTTCGTGGCTACGTGCGGAGGTAGGGCGCGAACAAAGAAACATTTATCGTGAATATCGGTCTTCGCAATACTATGGCAGCGTCTTAAGCGAGCTAATCCAATCATTTAATGCGTAGCATCGTAGGTTAGCATAACCATAGGTGTATAAGCTCGTATACTATGTATAATAATGACCATGCATAGCCTACATATATTGCTGTAAAATGGTGTAATCACATACCACACCTGCTAAAGTATTTGCAATTCCCATAAATACGTGTATTAATCGATGAAGACGTTTATATTGTAGCTATATTATTTTGTACAAGTTAGAGCATTGACAAATTGTCATATGTATATTGTATATTTAAAACCGTTCTAGCTTTTTAATACTAAGCTATATAACCTATAGTATACGCTAAACGGTTTGTAACGAACATTAAAGCCCCACAATAATACACAATGTAACTTGATAGCTACGGTATATAATTCGCATTTACTGACAATGTTTACGGGGAAAGTAGCTGTATTTAGACGGATTAGGATAATGTATATCGAAGTAACACCTGTCGTGGTGAAGACAGGAAATTTAATGAGCGTGTGTGAGTGTATGGTCAGGTGAATGATTCCTTGGGGCCCTCGTGGTAGTAAAGGAGGACCGCGGCAACCCCTACCTCTGCCTCCTATCTCTCCTCCCTCCCCCCACCTCTTCTTGGGCCCCGTACCTCTCCCTCACAATATTTCTGCGCTGGAGAACTCCTTACATCACTTTATTAATGATCCTTTAATAATGCAAATATATGTGGGGTGGCTGTGGGACAGATGCATGTAAACAACTGTCGCTATATACATGTTTTGTCAGCTGTCTCATGCGGCGTGGGTTTATAAAATTAGAACATCTGCCGCCCGTTTGTGTTGTTCCCGCGCATTACTGCTCAGAGGCACGACTGACATTCCACGCGTCGGAAACTAGTCCCCGTGTTTCTGTTCTCCCTTTTTATATCTACGGGGATTTTTAATTAAATTCTGACTTCTTCATTAGACATAGCTTTGTTGCACTATGATGCTAATACTGTCACTTTCTTAAGTGTATAGGAAAAGTATTGGTTTAAATTGTCCCGCGCGAGGTAGCCTTGGCGGAGGAATACAAGTACTCATCAGTTTCCCGCCAAACAAGAGCTCTGAGCGCTCGAACGCGGATCAGTGTTGCCTTTACTCGTGCTTGTTTCCGTGTTTTTGTCAGTGATTTGGAGTGTACAAGTGACCAACAGGTACAAAGTGATCATAGAGTTGTTCCCCGAGGATGACAATGTTTCCTAGAGTAGGTGAGAAGCGTCGAATTGACGATATCGGCATAGAAGACGAGGAGGCCATCGGTTCACTCTGCAGGTATGGCCGCCCAACTGTCACGTTTGAATTATTACCGTGTTTTCTCCGCCGACGCGCCTGGTATTAGTGTGAAAATGATTGTTCTACATGCCTAGCAAGTTGTCACATCTCTCAGAGTGCACTGGACATCATAGTTAATGTGTTTGAGGCATGTTTATCATCAGCTGATTGCGACGCCATGCCGGGCCGCCGATCAGCTGACAGGACCCGCCATATGGCTGCCGCACCATTTCCTCCGTTTTTTCGCTTCCTAGCGCCCCCACAGCCACGGAGCTTCTACCAGAGAGCTTTAGACTTATTATTTTGGGTGTCATTGTGGATTTTATGTGGTTTTGATGGTTGTTAGAGTAAAATAAAGGTTTGTTTTCTTAGAACAGCTGATATTGACGTGATCAGCTGATGGTCGTCACATGGCGGCGGCACCAGCTAGGGCGGGGCCGCGCGCTAACTCAACTGCACTTCATCTTTACCTAATGCATGTTGAACAATGTTAAGTTATTATTGCTCATAATACACACATAGCCTCATTAGATAGTTACTCGTGGTAAATAATCTTTGGAATGTGTGTAGTTTTAGGAAACGAATATAAGAGAGGATGAGTGCGGCAAGTATTGGTGTAGGCTAGCGTGGGCGTTTGAGTAGTGTCCAGAATTGTTTTCCTTGCTTCGGCGTTAGATGTTAAGCTAGGCTAGCCTATATCAATAAAATTGCCAGTACTTGGTCACATTAAAAAGAAAATAAACTTAGGCCCTAGTCCTATAAAGGCTAGATATCGGTAGCCATGTCCATAGGCTAATCACAAATTCACAATTGATGTCCGGATTAGCCTATCGTACGGTTAATAGCTTATAGATTGATGCATACCATAGCCTACATATACAATTAGTAAACAGGCTAGGCCTAGGCCTATTAACGCCTTGCTCAAAATTAAACCTAATAGGCTATATGGTGTCATAGTGTATTACTAATATCCTTGACGTCCACACATCTGGCTGGAATGCTATTCATTGGGTGGAAGTGATAATTTCCTGGCAATGAATGGAATGCTGTTTTTTCTTCCCTTCCCGGATGAGATTCATGAATAATGCCATGTGACTACTCAAGTGCTTGATTGTGTGACTACTCAAGTGCTTGATTGTGTTATGGTCTAAGAGGAATTATGTATATATTGTGGTTAAGCACGATTCCTTACATGAACCACGATTATTCGTGTGGCAGTACCGGTGTTCATAAGATTTTTCGCTTTAATAATAGGCTAGGCCTAGGCTATTCACCATTATTAAGAATACGAGACGTTATAAAATGTAAGGATAGGCTATGATAGATTACAACAGTTGGGGGTAGGATTAGTTTGAGTAGTTCTGCAGACCCATTTTCTAATGTTCTTAGGCCTAGCCTATATGAAAACTATCCAACCCTAACCTGACTGCCATTATTGGTACGTGTATAGTCAGTAAAACCAGTAAACCACGATACTCTCTCTCTCTATATATATATATATATATATATATATATATATATATATATATATATATATATTTATTACATTAAGGTCTAAAATATATAATCCATAATTATCAATTTGGTGTTCGAATCATCTATCATATATTACTGGACTAATATAAATGTTTTTACATTAACAAGGTTAGCATCGTGGTGTTCATTATACGAAAGTTCAGAGCCTGGAGGAATTTAACATAGGCTAGGGTTATAGCTTCTTATACGTGTAGGCCTATTATGGGCTTAGATCATGAGGGAGAGAGAGAGAGAGAGTGTGGGGGGGGGGGGGAATCAGCTGAGCTATATATACCGTACGTATCGGATTAATCAACTGGGCTTCGATTCACACATCGTGCTATGATACGTGCATGTGGAGAGTCCAATGCGTGGGTGTTGTGAATCAGCTGTGTGTACGTGTGTTTATTTTGGTGTGCACGTCACCATGTGCGTGTGTGATGTGTATCAGGTGTGTGTGTGATGGGGGGGGGGGGGTGCGTCCTCTACATCACTTGGGGTTATTGCGTGTTGCCAGGCGGAAGGTCGTGAGCTTCTTGAAACCCGTGATGTTGTTGACAGTCACTCATGTGATTCTCTCGTTTTGTTTTTAATGTCATTAGAAGTGTTGTAGCATGCTTGGTCTGTATACATTACGATCATTCTTCGTATGTCAACTTTAATACTTAAACGTGCAGTTTTACGTACTATATAAATGTTTATGTAGCAAGAAAACATTCACATTGGATATTATTTTATTTAATTCTAAGTTGGAAAAGGACAGCATGGGCGGAGTAGGGCAGTTGGGTTTCGGATGGTCAACTTTTCCTTCCTCCACTTGTGTGCCTGGGGGCTTGGGTTTGGTTGGGAGAAGGGGGGTTGTTGTTGGGAGCAGGGGGAGTGAGGAGGGAGAGGCATTGGGTGGACGAGGTAGGATGGGGGAGGGGAGGGGGGAGGTTACTATTGGAGGGACCTACGCTCGTCCTTGTGTCAAGCTGGTAGTGGAAGAACGCTCCTTTAGCCCTGAGGGAAGTTTGTGTGTAAATGCTTTCCCTGTCATCTCATCTTGCGCCCCTTCCTCCCTCCCTCCCATTTTTCAGTCTCACTCATCCTCTCTCTATCTCTTCCTCCTTTCTTTCCTTATTCATTATTCTTCCCATCTCCAGTCCGCCTTATCTTGAGTATACGGTACCAGTAGTTATTGTTTTCCGTCATATTGTATTTTATCTTAGTTTTCTCCATTTTATTTATTTATCCTCTTTATCCCCCCTTGGCCAAGGTCTATGTTTCTTGTTGTTCAGTTCAGTTGGAATTCGGGAAGTTTAGCCTTAACGTCGGCACTTCCCTAAGAGGTTTTGTTATTTTTCTTTTTGTGACTTTTTGTGACGTGCTCATTTGTCTCATTTTTCATCCCTTTTTCTGAAATCTTCTTTCTTCAGTCTTGTTTCTTCTCTTTTCTGTTGTGTGCTAATATTTTCCGTCATTTCGAGCCTACCGTTTTTCCTTGTGGATTTTTCAGTTTTCACTCATCTTCGCTCTCCCTTTCTCACAACAGCTGTTATCCTTTCCTGTCATCAGCCAGCTTCTCTTCCCTCAATTTTGACGGTTATGCATCATCACTCTCCGCTCCTTCCTTTCAAGTTATGGTATTCTTTATCTGTATATATATTTCATTTTGGTACTTATAACCGAAATACCACTAATTATTTCTCAATATTTGAAAGCTATTATAGAATAAGGATGTTGCAAAGATCATATTAAAATGTGTTTCAACCTCCGGAGATACATTTTATGTGCACTATATAAAGTACTGTACAAAAACAGCTCCCTATAACTCTCCCTATTGACGGCAGTGAAACTCCTATTAAGCTCTTACTGTTAAAATAGATGCTGATTTTAGGAGTAGAGTTGGTTGTTGGATAGAACATAATAATTCAATAATTCATGGGGTGGGGGGGGGGTTGAGGCAATCCATCCTGTATCTAAAGGCAACATTTTTGTTATATTTACTCTGAAAATGACACCGTACATCTGAGTGTTTTAAGATCGTTGGATAATGGGAGAAATAACATTTCCTGGGGATTGTAACTAATTTCGGTAATTTCAACTAGGCTACTGTATATTGATGCAAACTACCTAAAAAAAAAAAAAAAAAAAAAAATGGAAAATTAGTGGTAATTTCGGTTATATTTTCCCTCACTTTATATGTGTGTGTGTATTAATTCATTGTTTCTCTCCCTTCGTCCACCAGTCTCATTATAATTCATACTCGCTACATCTTCCTCTCGTTAAAGTTATCAGTTATATCTAGCTATATATCACCTGGTGTACTATATGTTAATCCAGTGCCCAAGCTACTGTAGGCCTTCTTCCTCCACTCCTCGCTCTGTCCCTCCTACCTTCCTAAGTATCCGTTATTCTCAGCTGTGTGTGTTTGGGGAGGCGGGTGGGGGGTGTTAAGATGGGCCAGATAGGGAAGGTGATGGATGCCCTATAATAGTAAGCAAGATAGATGGCGAAGGACAAAATAGGTAGTGAGGCAGGTGAGAAGGAGGGTGGCGTGTATTAAAAATGATATGAAGATTTAGGCCCAGTGACTAATAAAAGGCCAAGGATATGAAACGTTTGAAGAAGGGAAAGAGATGATTGCGAATGCGGTAGATACGGGAGGATAGTAAGTGCGAAGACGGGGGAATCTTATGAAATCCCCCCCAGGAGTTCAAAAGTAGGGCAACTTCGCGTAGACCTACATTAAATTGGGTTATGCAGTATGGGGATATACTGGAATGGATTACGGCACTCGTGTTGGTTCATTCGCGTTCAAAGAAACAAAATATGATATCTTGTGCGAGGACCATCAAACTTGAAATATGATATCTTGTGCGAGGACCATCAAACTTGAAATATGATATCTTGTGCGAGGACCATCAAACTTGAAATATGATATCTTGTGCGAGGACCATCAAACTTGAAATATGATATCTTGTGCGAGGACCATCAAACTTGAAATTCCTAAATCTCGATCCTTTATTCCTTCCCCAAACTTATCCGTTTCATTTTACCATGACTATTTTTAATCTGAAAATTATTTTTCGAATTTTAGTAAGTAATAGGATTAGTTGGAGTCGATAGGGTATGCGAGATCATGTGTATCCCTTTGATTAATTACTAAAGGTCTTTGTATAGCTGTATAACATCGTCTAGTATTAGTAAGGATATAGTGAAAAAGACGTCACAATACTGAAAGTGTTAAAAACCTGCACAAGTGTACGGTACATCATGCTGCACGAACATAAATGGGAAATGTCAATGCAATTGATTGTGTAATGCGAGATAAACGGCTGGTGAATGAAATGTTCAAGTGTTTAATGTTTATGTACCGGTATGTACTATATAATAGGTTTAAGGAGAATAACAGACAGTCGGTAGTTGGAGAGAATAATAAAGTTGAATAGGTATTAA